>VWZG01003788.1:477965-509307 GCA_013396735.1 Grallaria varia
GGTGTGGGGTGAGTGAGGGGGTTGTGAGGGGTGTCTGAAGGGGGTATGGGGTGTGTGAGGGGGTTGTGAGGGGTTTGAGGGGGATGTGAAGGGTGTGCGGTCCCCGGGGCCGGAGCGGGGCGACTGGGCCGGGGCAGCACTGGGGCCTCATGGATTTGGGATAATCGGCCCCGAATCCCGGTGGAAAACCTCTGTGTGTGTGTGTGTGTAAGGGCACGGAGCCGGGCAGAGATGGGAACCGCCTGGTCCCACACAGGGGTTTGGGGCCGGTGCTGCTGCTTTTCGGAGAGAAAAGGGATTAAGGAGCTGTGATTCCCTTCCTGGCCCTGCGCAGCCGGGCGGCGTGCGAACCACGCTGGGTTTAAAGGTGGTTGTACTCTTTTGGAAGGGCTCTGCAGGGACTCCCAAGTGCGGGCACGTCCTGGGCTGGCCCCCCAGCCGGGGCAGGCGCTAATTGCGTGATTATGCGGAATTTGTAACGAAGCTCCGCGCTGTGTCAATAGAGCGGCAGTGCCGGGTCTGACTCACGGGGCACCAGTGCAGCCTGGCACTGGCACCAGCTAGAGCTTGCCCAGGGGTCCTGCCTGGTGGAGCTCAGGGCTGAATCCCTGGAATCCAGCACAGAATCGGGCTGGGGGTGCTCAGTTTTAGTAGGTTTCTTGTAATCCTCCCTCTGAATTGCTCCAAGGGCAGGTTTAGAGCTCCTTTGTATCAGGACAAGCTGCAGTCCTGGGAGGGGCTCCTGCACACCAGCTCGCTGATGTCCCCTGTGTAAAAAGGGTGCAGGTTCTCCTGTTTCTTTCCCTGTGATTCCCAGTTTAACATCAGACCCAGGAACTGAACCCCAGGACAAAGTGAGTGTTTGCAGTTTCCCAGGAGCACTCTCACCAAGAGAGGTTAATCTTTCCTTCTCAAAGTTCTAGCAGGGGATACTTGACTGAGAGTTTTTGGGACCAGACTTCCCAGAACTTCAGTGATCTCCCTAAGAGGGTTTTTTTCAGCATTATTTGCGTTTTTCAGTTGCCCATCCTGGACTCAGGTGAGATTGAGGCCACGAGAGGTGCCTGAGCCATGACTGTGCTGTGGGGTTCTGCACCCCAGAGTGATTGACTCAATCCATAGAATATTTTGAATGCATTCCTGAGGTCAGCTGACTGGGCCTCAGATTAAGAGGGTGCATGGGACGCAATGCATTTTCCCTGGGATTGTGCAGCCAAACCTGAGCACATTCCAGTGGGATTTGTTTTTAGAGGCTCTGGCTGCACACACCCAGCTTTGGATTCATTTTTGGTGCTGTGCTTGCCTGGGTTTTGGTTGGGATGAGAGGTGGAAGCTGAGCAGGTGCTCATGGCCTCCCAGGGCCCCTCCTGAAATACCCTGGGTGTTTTTTTCCAAGAGCCCTTTCAATGTCGCAGCTCTGGGGGAGCAGGTTCTCCTCACTTTGTTTCGAGGGGAGAAGTTGCTGTTTCCCTGCAGACAATGCTGAGCAACGCTGCCAGCACTGAATTAGCTGTATGGAACTGCCTCCCAAATTTCTTATAGAGCTGTTTAATCAAATGCTGTGGAATTTTCAGCACTAGTGTTGTAGGTAGGAATGTAGCTTGGCTAAATTCATTGTCAATATTACCATTTTTTATTTCATCTGGCCCATGAAAATTAAGGTCTGGGCGCTATATTTTAAAACTAACTCAGTTTATTTGCATCTATTTCAGTTAATGTCAGTACATGAAAATACTGTTTGCTTTGTCATAAAGTGACTATGAAAAACCTGAACCTTCTTCATAAAAAAATCCACATGAACAAAGTCCCTTTGGGAAACTGCTTTTTTCAGGATTATGACGATATATAGTGATTGTGCAGTACTTTACTTTTTTTTTTTTTTTAGTAAAATATGCATTTTTTACCAGCACTTCCAGTCATCATCTGTGCTTCAGGTTGGCGAAATGAAACACAGGCTTATGACATTGTCATACCCCTCAGCATCCCAGGGACCTGCCTTTGCACCTCAGACACTCCAGTCCTCTACAATATCTGTTTCAAAATTAAATCAGTGCCTGAACTCATTAGCTGACAGTAATGAGGTTTAACTTTAACCATATCCCCCACCCTGATATAACTCCAGGTTTCAGTGTGGATCAGCTGCCCTGTGCCTCAGGATTGTTGCATTTCCTTTCCAGGGATTTCATAACATCCTTGTGGCAATCAGCTTCGCCAAGATGGGGAGCTGGGAGGGAAACCCATGTCCATGTGGGTGTGATTCACTGTTGGTGAGGCTGTGACACGACATGGCCAAACACATCCTGGCCAGGAGCCACCAGCAGGGCTCTGCTTCCTGCCCTGCCCCTTCCCTCAGTTTGTGTCCCAGCCCATACCCCAGGGGCTCTGGGAGTTCTTTCTCTTTGCAAGCAACTTCAGCTGCAAGTGGGAGAGGGAAACAGAGCACACTGTTGAGGTATTTTGTTCCCCTGAAGGAAAAATACATAGTTCTTGTTTCAGAACCCTTCTTGTTGAAGGGTGGAGTCTGCGGTGTCCTGTGGTGTCAGGAAGGTTTGAATCCCCTCTTGGCTTAGCAGAGAGAGCAGGAGGGCTGAACTCCCATGGTCTGACCATCACCTAACCCAGAGTGTGTCTTCTGTGCTCTGAGACAGTTGTAGAAATGAGTTTTTGAGTCAGAACTTGGGGCTGTTTGTTGCATTGACAAAACTCCTTTTTTTTTTTTTTTTTTTTTTTTTTTTTTTTTTTTTTTTTTGTTGTTGTTGTTGTTGTTGTTGTTGTTGAATAAGCAAACCAGAACACGAGACCAGAGCGTGGTGTGAAGCACAGATCTGGCCTTTCCCTCTCTGCCAGCCTGGGAGAAGTTAGCAGTGAGCTGTTAGCAGCAATGTTGTTTCTTGGTAGGCAATTAGAGCCACTTGCCCTGGATTCATGTGTAATTGTTTGTTAAACCAGTAGGACATGCCTGAAGAACTTAAATCCAGTGTACAAATTGGTGGTACTCTTGCACACTCTTCTGAATCAGAACAGTGTGACCATAATTATGAACCCCAGTGCTGGAGAGTTGCTGAGTGCGTCCTTTGTAAGGGATACATTTCCATTTGCCACCTGAATAATTGGCACTGTGCAGCCCAAGAGGGCTGTCACTGCTGTGTAATGTCACCTTACCTCACCTGGGGCTGTAGAACTTTGGTTTGGCTTTATCAGACAAACAGCATTTATAGCATTTGCATTTATCACTGAGGAAGTGGAAAACAGGGAGGATAAAAGCAGAGCTAGCTCAGCAGATTTCTGTTTCCAGCAGTGCTCTGCTGCTTGATTGGCTTGTGAAGCCAAAGAAAACAAATACTCATCTTTGCACTTGAAACCCAGCTTGAGAATAACCTGCTTTGGTTTAGGGGAAAACACCTACTGAACCCTTTGCAAAGCAGTCAGCAGGTCAGGCTTGCAAGGTTTTCCCACATGTTGGTTGTGCTCTGGTTGAATACTGTGTGTGAGGGTGTTTGTTGTGCAGTCTCCAGGTTTGGGACATGCAGCATTTTGGAGTGGAAGCAGAGCCAGCCTGCAGTTAACAACCACCTCAGGTGGGCAGTTCCCGTGGAATGAGCTTTAGGATTTTGCAGGAGTCCAAGACCACCACATGGATGAGGTTTTTCTGCTGTTCTGGTGTCTTTTTTTAGCCCAGATTGTCTATAAACCTCTAAAATTCATGACGTTACAGAGATCTTAAACGTGTTGTGCCCTGGAGAGCTGAGGAAACTGGGCAGTACATGGTCCACTCATTAAAACTAAATATGAACTGTACCAGAGGACTTTACAAGTTAAACATGGAGTGTGAGTCCCTGGGGAAAGATGGTGAAATAACAGTGTAAGTTGTTAAAGAGATGCTCTGTGTTATTGAATCTTTCTTGTTTCATGCTTTAATCAGGATTTAGAGCAAATTAATACATTGAATTAACCTGTGTTTACATGCGCATCACTTAATGTCTTGTTCCTATTAAAAATAAGTAGCTTTCAGTGCTTGCTCTAACAGATGTCAGTTGGCGATTCCTGGACCTTTGGCCAAAATAAAAGGCAACACTGCAGATCATGGGGGTTTGTTTCTGTGTTGTATTTTATATTTTCAGCTCCTTTCCTGGTGAAAACTGAAAGTGGGATTGTAAGACAGATGAAGATAAACTTTGTTAGGACAGGACAAAGGGGAATGGTTTTAAACTAAAGGAGGGTTGATTTAGTCTAGGTTTAAGGAAGGAATTCTTCCCTGTGAGGGTGGGCAGGCCCTGGCACAGGGTGCCCAGAGAAGCTGTGTCTGCCCCTGGATCCCTGAAAGTGTCCAAGGCCAGGCTGGATGGGGCTTGGAGCAACCTGGGCTAATGGAAGGTGTCCCTGCCCGCCCGTGGCAGGGGGTGGCACTGGGTGGGCTTTAAGGTCCCCTCCGACCCAAACCATTCCCTGATTTATCCACTTAACCTCTCCTGAGTTGTGAATATTTAGATCCATCGATGGGCCCTGTGTGAGAATTTACTGCCTGTGTAACCTGTGTAATGTCTGAAGTTACAACGTATAAATGCCTGGTCTTTGGCTTTGCCTTCCCTCAGCATCCACTTCCCCACATTTTTCAGCGTTGTTCCTTCACTGCTGGATGTGTGAGTGTCGTGATAAAATCTCATTGCCAGCTCTCAAAAGAACAATGCTGGAAAACACTGGGCTTTGTACAGCTGGGGTTCTGTTTGTGTTTGTTCTTTTAGAGGGTCGAAAAGCTGCAAAATAGCTGAGAGCTGCAGTAGCAAGAGCCCCACTCTTCTGTGTGTTACTGGGTCAGTGAGAGAAGCCCAAGGTCAGGAGGGATCTGGCAGGGCTATTCTTAGGTGGATGCACTGGGAACTCTGGAAATCTGGGATGCAGTGCCTAAGCAGGGGGAGTGGGTTGCTGCCACAGAGGAGACTAAGCAGCAGTTCCTGTATTACCTGCCTTTTCTCCAGCACCCTTTTCACTGGAGCCCAGCTTGACTATCTCATTTAGGAGCATGAAATGAGGGGATTTCACAAGTGCAGGTGGCTCTGCCCTTGGGAGCTGTGGATCCTGTGCACCTTGCAGGACCAGCTCCTCATTGAATAAACATGTGCGTGGAGCAGTGTTCGTTTATTTCCAACGGCTCCAATTAAGGCTTCGCAGGGGTAAACTGATTTTGAAATACAGCACTTTTTAGTTTCCCTGTGGTTTCCATGCCATGTGAGCTTCCCTCCCCGTTGAAAATGGGAGGCTTTCATGGGGTTGTGCAGGTTGGGAAGATCCTGTGGCGTTTGGAAGCGCAGAGTTTTGGCGTGTCTGCGACACTGTTATACCTGCTGCTTTCAGGATTATCACTGTGTTCAGCCTGCTTGTGCAGGCAAAGTCCTGGAATCCAAGGTTCAATTTACAGTAATTTGTTCTACCTGGAATGACAGCCTTCCTGGACACATGAAAAGGGATTATTTCAAAGTCTGAGCGATAGCTTGAGCTTACAGCTCTTTTTATCTGACTTCAGTGCTACATAGCCAAGGAGTTCTAAAAGATGAGGAAGCAGCATCTGCTCCATGTTTGGAAAACCATGACAGTATGTTCTGTAAACTTGGAATAATACAACTCCAGTCTGCTCCATTTCCACTGCCCCACGGGGTGATTTTGTTAGTCCTGGAGCTGGAACAATTATCTGGGGGAGTACAGCAAAGCAAGTGCAAGCAGACTATGAGCTGCATCCTCTCTTGCAGATTCTTTCCTGAAAGGTTTTAACTGGCTCTGCCTTTGGCCTATTTGTTGTTTTTTTTACCCTTTTTGGTTTGTTTATTCACTCTTGAAAAGCCACTCCTCAGCCATGCAGTGTGTTTAACCAGCTCCTCGAGTGATAAGGTTGCACAGTGGTGTCCCTGGAGCCTTTCTGTGCATCCTGAAACTGCTGCCCAGCTTTTTAAAAATGCTAAATCTGATCCTGCTCCAATTTGTTAAAAGAGTCAAATGAGCAATTAGGGACCTCAGCAAGACTTGTGTACCAGGTATGCCGTGAACACCAAAATCTCTTACATATTTTTCCCTTTTTTTTGCCTTTCTTTAAGGGAAATGTCTTTTGCAGGCAGGTGCTCAGTGGGAAGAAGCTGTTCCAGTCCAGCAGCCAAGTTAGAGTGGTGTTGAGTCCAAGCTAATGTATCGTCAGGGATTTTTATTTCAGCACCAAAGATGCTACACAGCTCCAACTCCAGTCAAAGGCTGCAGATACCCAGAGTTATGATGGTTTAATTATTCTGTTAGAATTGAATATTAACTGCAGTTAGAGAAGGATAACTGTGTAAATCATGCAATGTGGGAATTAATATCCTGCATTGAGCTAAAAAAATAGTTTATCCTTGAAGAAAGGCTAAATCCTCATATTTCCACGGGCTGTGTGGAGAGGGCTTCAAATTAACTGATTCTCTGCCAGTTGTTAAAAGTGACCTGCCGATGGGATTAGGCTTGTGTGTGTTTTAGGTGAGACTAAAGCAGCTGAAATTTGTACGCAAGCATAGGAAACTACAGTTTAAACATTACACAACGTATACATAAGAATTTTTCTGGACCTTTGGGAGATACATCCAGATTTGAAGAGTTCTCTCCTGAAAATCTCCCATTGTCTTCAAACCAACTGTAAATGCAGCATCTGAAATGCTTGAATGCCCCAAGGTAAGCACAGCAAACAGTCCTTTGGACTCCCTGTAGGTTCTGTCAGGACTACTAGTACTGAGAAAAGATCAGCCTGGAACTTTGTAGTTGTATTTTTTGAAAATAAGAGAAGGGCTTCGTTTTCTATTTAAGCAACTGCTTCATCCCTGTGAGCTTTTAAAAAACTCATACAGCATTACGTGATATGCTTAGGTGTTTCTAAGTTTCCACGTGCTTCCATGAAACCAAAGAAACCTTTAGTATTTTGTCTCATTATGTTGAGCAACTCATGAATGGTTATGGAAAGGTTTTAATCCACTGGCAACCTGCTGTTACATGGATTTTCTTGCATGATTTCAAAAACACTGTATAATTGGAGCCTCCCGGAGATTCAGCTTGGCAATGGTAAATAAACTCCTCTGCCTCCCCTTCCCAACTCCCAGGGCTGTTGCAAAGGGCACAGTGGGATCTCCCCTCTCATGGCTCATTGCTCTGTGGGTTTTCCCCTCCTTTTGGAGCTCTGTGCTCCCTGTTTGCTCAGGCAGCAGCACAGCGTTGACCTGATTATTTTGACAAGAGCTCTGAACAAGAGCAAGGGTGCTGACCCAAACTTGTGCTCATTTTGATCCTTGTCCTTACTGGAGCTGCAGCAGCAGCTGCTTCCTGCTCCAGAGGTCATCCCACACACTCCTCAGTGCTATTAGAACCATCCCCGCGGCTGCAGAGGTACTTCCAGGGCAGCCAAAAGCAGCTGCTTCGGCCTGAAAGTGGGAATTCCTTCCGAGTGGGAATCCTTCCGAATGGGAATTCCTTCCGAGTGGGAACTCCTTCCAAGGGGGCAAAAATTGTTGACAGAACGTTGTAATAACAGTCCAGTAATTCTCAGCCAACCTTTGTGGTCGATCAGGATTTTACTGAAACAGTCAAATTCATAATACCAGGAGGGGGAAAAGTTGTAACTTGAAGCAGGACCCACAAAGATGCTGGAAATGTGGATTTCTCAGCTGACAGCAGCTCACTTCTGAGCTGTGGAGTTGTTATTAGTCACTCCCTGTTCATCTGCAGCTTCACGAGAGCTCTTCAGCTCTGAGTTCTTAGTATTATTATATTTTATTATGATTTATTTATATATTTACTATATTATTATTTATTAATATTTTTATATTATATACTTAGTATATTTTGTCATAATAATTTCTCTAAAAGCTAATTATGTGTAGTGTATATAAAGCTGATCACTCTTCTTAGGATTTTTGTCAGATAAATTAATACAATCTAAAAGCCTTTTGTCTGTAAGAATAGTCACAAATTCAATAACTTTAAGGTCATAAAATTATTTAAGCCCTGGAAATCATTGATGCATTTTCAGTTCCTGAAACCACTTCAATCTAGACCATGCAAAATGCTCATTTTCTTGTCAGGAATAGTCACAAACTCTTTGTAGAGCTTGAAAGAGACCACAGTGCCTGTGGATTCTTCTTTCTGATGCCAGTGTGGTGCTGCAGGGAGTTACCAGCATCATCTGGCTGAGAAATACAAGCCTACTACTATTTTTCCAGTTCCATGGTGTACTGAACTGGAAATAAATCTTTAAGGCATCTTTAGTGAGCAAAACTCACTCCTGGAGACTTGATAGATCCCTCTTGTGATTTTAGATGGGTTAGAATGTCAGGGGTACTGTGGGATCTGTTCATCTGGGATGGCTCGGTCGGTCAGCGGCCTCAGTTGGAAACAGGTCTTTTCACATCCCTCTTTGCTTTACCAAACTCAACAAGACCTGCCTTGGAGACCTTTTGGTGTTCTTTGGGTAAACATTGGTTTTACTCAATCCTCTTTTCTCTATATTTCATACATGTCTCATCACAGAATAGAATTCCAAAATTATTGAGGTTGGAAAAGACCTCCAAGATCACGGAGTCCAACCTTTGATCCCCGCTTGTCAGTCGTTTCTTAAATTCCTTAAATGTGATGACCCTCACTGGGTTGATATGAAAAGTGGAGGAAAACATGAATATTAACAATTCCCTGTGCTTTTGTTTGATGCCTTAAAATTTGATATATTGGGGTTTTTTTAAGTATCTTCTTTGTCTTTTCAGATGGAAATCAGTGATCACAAATGTTCTAGGACAGATCCTTTTTTAATTAGCTAATATATATAAAGAAGAATTACTGCAGCTGTGACAGGCAATACTTCCTTGTTGGTTTTGGGGGGCTTTTTAGCCATTTTTATCTGTATGTATTCTGAACTGATGAGGTGGGGATGGTTCAGGTGGGTCAGGCAGCTTTTCATTTTTCTACTGGACTAATAATGGCAGAACAGAACAGGGGAGCTCGTGAACAGTGTGACCAACCTCTGAGACAACACTTTAAGTCACAGGAACTTCTAGAAGATTAAAAATCCTGACTACAGGTTGCTGAAACTTCCGCTGTCACCTCCCCCACCAGTGTGAATGTGTTAAATTCTCATCTCTCAGTCAAATTCTGGAGGTAAATCAGTATTAGGTGTAGTGAAACCAAGAGGAGGGTTTCCTCCTTGGGTAATTAGGTGTTGACTGTATAAATTTGTGTTTAATTCCTGCTCACAGAGCTCAGCACAGACAGTTTTATCCTCCTGAACTGGAGTAGCAGAGCAATTCCTTGGACCTCCTAGAAGGCTCCAGGATGTACTTCGGGGTTGTTACAGCATTATTTATTTGCCTTGCACTAGCAAAGAGAAGTGACTTCTAATCTCATGCATTCAGCTTTGTATTTATATTTTAGTGAATGTGATTTGCTTGGCTTTTCTGTGCCAAGCAAACTCAGTGGGGATGTACTAGTGATTTTGCTCTTGTCGTCGTTTGTTACTCTCACAGTATCTATCACGATTTAGCAAAACAGCATCGATTTTCTTGTTTTAAGATGTGCAAAGTACCATCAGGTGCAGAAGTTTGTCTGTGGCACCCAGAAGTGTTGTGTTTCTCTTGACTCCCAAATAACAACTATAAATTTTCATACTATGGACACTTGCTGCTTTGGTTGGATTTTATTTCTAGATAATAATGCGACTTTTATGTTTCTACAGTTATGAAGGGGGGATTGTTTCTTAATGAGCAAATATTTCTGTGATCTGAGGCAGATGGAAAAAATCTTTCAGCTGGGGTGAGAAAATGTCTATAAACCCCCTCTCAGACAGAAAACAAGCTGCTTTTGGGGCTTCATTATGGCAAGACATGGCTCCTGCTGCACTAGATTCCATCTCCAGCTAGTTAATTTGCTAATTGCGGACTTAGTTGCGAAGATCACTGGTTATGAGTGGCTGAACTTTGGCTCCTATTCTGCACCTGACTCACAAGTGGGACATGTTTCCATTGGGAAACGCAGCCAAGGCCAAGTTGTGCCATGGCCACGAAGGAGTTTTTCCACCCTGTGTCCTTGTTGCCTGGTTCAGTGCAGTCCTCCTGGACACTGACCCCCAGGATGAATCATCTGGACTTCTGCAATGTGATTATTTTACCATGGAATGCCAGGCATGTGCATTTCCTGGAGGTTCTTCAGTGTGTTATATATTTAATGTGCAAGTTTGCATCTTCAGAGCTGTGCATGACTAGTTCATGATTTTTTTGATTCCTCCCACAATTGCTCCAATACCTGTTTTGGGCGGGTTTTTTTTTAATGATTTGGAAAGGCTGATTTAAAATATTCTCTGACAAGAAATTTTAGAATTATCACAGAATCATGGAATAGACCCTAAACCCCATCCAAATCCACCCCTGCCATGGGCAGAGACACCTTCCACTAGCCCAGGCTGCTCCAGCTTGGCCTTGAACACTTCCAGGGATGTGGCATCTACAACTTCTATTGTAATTAATACAGTAATTAGCATTTAATTTATTAAGGAACCCTTCTTTTTTGTTTTTACCCCTGCAGTTGACCCACCCAAATTTACAAAGTCAGGGCAGTAGATACAAGGAAACACTTGGGAAAAGCCACCTGTAACCTGATGGGTTGACTGGGTTGCTGCCTGTGGGATGCAAGTTGGTGGCTTAGTTGAATTGCAAGTCTGGTATATCATATGTTATTAAATTCTTTATGGCATAGATTTATTAAAAATGGCAATTCCTATGCTTTTATTTCTTTGGTCAGTATTTATTCCACGTGTTGCTCTCTACACTGGAGTATTTGGGCTGTCTGGTTTCACTGGTTCTGTGGGGTGTGGTACCTCCTTTAACTGGCTGTTTTCCAGTGTTTCTTTAATATAAAAGTGGAGATCACAGAGGAGGCAAGAAAGCTGTTCATAGACTCTTAAACTGAACTTACCAACTTTTTTTTGGGGGGGAGATAGTGGAGGGAAAAAGAGCTCCTTGGAAGCAGGGAGTGGATGTAGGGAAACAAATGAGAGGGGCTGCTCGAACTGGCACTGATGCCTCAGAAAAACTGGGTGTAATTGCTGCTTGTGCAGGGCTTTGCTTGTAAATCTGTCAGCACCCAGTGAGAGTTTTGTGGGTTTTATAGTCCCAATTTGGAGCCTGTCTGGTTTTCTGTCTTGTTTGATATATGTGATTCTCTGTAAACTTGATGGGGGACATCCAACTATACTTTCCATTCCTCCTGTTGAACCAGATTGTTTCTTGGTTTGTGTCCTGTTTCTGAGAAAATTTTTAGTAATTTCTCTGTTAAAGACAATCTAAATGGAATTAAAGACAATCTAGACTGTCTATACAGTCTCCACTTGTCTGTGGTTTATATTAATAGGGAGATGATTGCAGTATTTCCTCAGCAATTAAAAAGCATTAATAGCTTCAGGGAAATAGATAGATTGAGTTTTGCTGGACAGTAGTTTTTTGTTTCATGCTTTTCTGAGGTGTTTTTAGAAGGATTTCTGGTTGCAGGAGGTTATAGTTGGGGTAACTTGGATATTTCAAACAGAATTAAGAGTCCCAAGTGTTTGGCTTCTGTACTGAATGATGGTAACTCCATAAATAACTGCAGAGATGCAGCTCAGGGCTGTTGGAGGATCAGGAGGAAACATTAAAGAACAAGATGGAGAGAATGAGGGAAGGGACCACATCCAGGGTGGGAGCCTGATGTAAGGTATAGGTCGGTTGAAAATGCAAAGAGATGCATAAACCACTGTAACTGTAAAAAAAGCACGCAAATTAAAATTCAAAATAAAATGTTCGTGTATTTTAGTTGTTTTACATGCCAAGTAAATGCATATGATGTCCAGTGCTGTTTTTCAGTTGTGTCTGACAAGTTCTGTCCTCATTGTATTTCTGGAAACTCAAGGTTGTCTCCAAATGCACTGTAAACTTAATGTATCAGCCTTAAATTAAGCAAAGCGAAAGGACTTTTAGATGATCTGAGTTTGTGTCTGATAGAATTCTTATTTCCATTCTTTTGAGCCTCTGTAATTGTGCTTCTCTTGTCCAGAAAAAAAGTTAGAAAATGACAGTATTTCTAATGTGAAGTGTCAATGAAAGCAAGATTTTTTCCCCAAAAATTCTTTATATGAGATGCAAATAATAAAGAGCCACATCAAGCCTTTTGTGCTGTTCACATCACACAAGTGTTTTTATCCCATAAAATAGCCCAGGTGGTTTCTGTCCTTTAGTGTTAGAAGTTCTCTGTGTGTTAACAAGTTTCTTGCCTGAATTGGAGTTGGTGTTTCTGGCTCACTGTGACTAACCTGATGTTGTAAGTGAGAACAATTTCTTGTGTTAATTTTCAAATAAATTCAACCCTTTGTTGCATTTGATAACTAATTGTGGCTCTTGGAGTTGGGTGTTTAAATGAAGCCTTGGTACCTTTATGATAATAAAGCATCATATTGATTTTGTTTTGAAGAGCACAGCGAACAAGAGGCGCTAATTCTAATGGAAATGACTTTGTTTTTATAGCAGGGCTCTGAAATCTGTTGGAATTGTTTAAGAAGTTTATATTTTCTCTAACATTAACATGCTTTTTTTTTGTAGGGCGCCAATGCCTCTGCTTTGGAGAAAGAGATTGGTCCTGAACAGTTCCCTGTGAATGAACATTATTTTGGCTTGGTCAATGTAAGTGAACTTTTTGTGGCTGAAGAGCTGTTTTTTAATTCATACCCTAATTTGGAATTTAACAGGATTGTCTGTGAGAACTTTATTGACGGGCACTTCTCACCTAAAGTGAGATTCTGCATAGACACCACATCCTGCAAATATGGTGCAGTGCCTTGTTACAAACCAAGACAGAAATTTCATCCTAAATACAGAGTATTTATGATAAAGCCTTTGAGAGAAACCTTCCTACTGTGGTACATTTCTAATGATAAGATTTTAATATTCAGCTGCAAAGTGTGAACTGATGAAGTGTGTACATTGTTCAAGTGCTCTCATGGAGAAGAGGGGTTGGCTTTTACCCTGACGCTGCAGGCTATGGGAGGGGTTAAAATGGAAATGGGTTACTTTGCCACAAGCACATCCCTCGTGGGAGCAGCAGGAGCTCATTTCTGCAGGAGCACTTCCAGGACAGCAATGGCAGGACTTGGTCAGGAATTTCCTCTTTGATTTTCTCCCAGCCTTGTGTAGCTGTGAATTCCTCCAAAAGGCTGTACTTTTTGTGCCTCTCAGTCTGTGTGGATCTGATTGATTTGGATCTGTTGGGCAGCAAGCCTTGTCTGCCTCAATTAATTGTGGAGGGAAGGGACGTTGATCGGAGCAGAGCGATGGCCCTTGGGCCTGTGACATCTTTCACCAGTGAGGAAGGGGAGTTAGTTTATGACAGCAGTGGTTCTGTGGCATCCTGTTCAGGATGGGCAATGCAAATTCGGCACAACTCACTAGAAACAAAGATATTTCTGTTTGCTGCTCTTCTGGGTGTGTTTTGTTGAAAGCTAAAAGATGCTCAATCTCTTCACACACCAAATAAGGTCAGTGGAGCTCCTACGTGGTATTAATTGCTGCTCGTTAGAAACCCATTTAATTGCTTTGTGTGTGGGTTTCTGGCAGGTTGTGTTTGCAGACACCCAGCTCCCTAAACACAGGGAGTTCTATTCCTGAAGGACGGTGTTAATGGCCATTCCAGAGCTGCTGAGGTTTGCACAGGATGAGAAGAATGGAAGGCATCTCCATTGTAACATAAATAGCAGAGTGTTGAATAGTGTGAGGAGGAAAAATAGCAGCCTAAAAATAACCAGAATTATTATAACCGTGTCCATTCTCTCTTTTGAAGGACAAAACATGACTAATACTGTTGTGCTTCGTTTCTTGCAACTGATTTCTTTAGAGTGGTGATTTTCATGCCATTGTTCTGCAGAGCTCTTTCCTGAGTTATTTCCAGTTCTCTCACGATTTGGAGTTAATTGGGGCATTTAAAGGGTTTCATGGCTTCAGCATCAATGCTCTTGAACATGTGGTTGCACTGCAGATAGAATCAGGTGTGGGACTCGTGGACAATGGAGGCTTCAAAATTTGGTTGGAATAGTTAATTTCTTTTTGGGTCAGTGAGCTGCACCAGCCTGGCTGCATTCAAACTGTGCCTAAAGCAACTGCAGAGGATGTAGAAGGGGACAGCCCATTGAAATAGGGAGGGAACAATGTTTTCATTCCACAGTTTCGTCTCAGTTCTCATTTTAAGAACCTTCTATCTTAAAATAAGTTTCTAGCTTTATTTTTACATTGGACAAGTTCTTAGGCAGTTAGGTAATACTGACTCTAAATACAGGCAGTTTTAAGCACAACCCCCCGTTCTTTGGCATCTATTTAAGATATTTATTTGTGCTAGAGAAACCATGACATAAAGCTTTTAAAATCTTTGTGTTATTCCTTTTTTTTTTCTTTTTTTTTTTTTCATTTGTGTTTTAGGCAACATTAGACTTTATACACTGTTGGTGTAAGTGATCTGTGCATGTAGCTCCAGGTTTGGAAATATTCCTCAGCCCACTGGCAACTGCCTTGAAAATCTGTTTTTGGGGGGGCTCTGTTAAAGACAAATGGTTAGAGCCCTTTTCTTTTTTCAGGCAGAATTTCTAGCAAAGTTCAGGTCATGGTTGGAAAGGTCTGGTTGCTTTGTACTTCTAAACACAAACTGGTTGTAGTTGAAGTGTGACGCTGCTACATAATACTGGCCATTTGTGGAGAGCTCTTTAATACAGAGAGAGGCAGAACAATAATGGAGATATTCAGAGGGGTCCCAAGGCCCTGAGTTGCTCAAAGTTGGAAGGATTTTGTTCTGACATGAAAAAAAGTCAGATTTGCTGGAATAAAATGCATCACTTGGTCTTGTTATGAAGTACTTGGCAAGCTGTGAAATACCTGAAATGCTCGAGGAATAAAACTTCTTCCGCATCCCTCTCTGTAAAGGTGGTAGCAAACTGAGTGGAAATACTTAGAATGAGATTTTAAAACCTAAATCATGATGTGAGGTGAATTTTTCACTGTATCACTTGGGCTACTGTAAAATATCCCACTGTCAGGGATTTTTAAAGCTGTTTGGGTGGAATTTTAGTTCTTTTACTCCCTTAACTCTTCCATTTAGTTTGGTTCTAATAACTTCTCTCCTACGTGGGCAGCATCAAAGCAGGACATGTATGACCAGTTACGTTCATGCTATTTGACATGATTTCTCCATGAGCAAGGTCCTGAAATCTCTGTAACTCCTTGCATTGTAAACTTTTTTGACTTAGATGCATCGTGACTTTCCATTTTTTTGAAGATGCTCATTTCTAGTTGTCTCTTAATTTTCTGAGGTGATTACAGACAGATACAGTAGATACATCACCTGAGAACAGTAATATTTAAAGAGACTTTCAGTAGTTTTGCCTGTTTTGATAGTCTTGCCTATTTTGTGTTGTATGCAAATTTATTTAATAGGTTTAATTAGCATGACACTTGTTTTCTAGGTCACTAGCAAGCATGTGAGTGAGGCTCTATCTTAATTCTTCTGTTTGCTCAGCCTGCATATTTATTTTCCTCATGTCAATAAGTTTTAACTGTTGTTCTGTGTTGTTTGAAATGGTATAAATTCCTGTTAATGTATCTATAACTTGTAACCCCTTCAACTGTGTGAATTAAACTGTTCCAGTCAGCAAAGTGATTATTGAGATCATTCTGCTGAAGTGGCCTCACCAGAGTTTGGTGAACCTGGCTGGACCCCTCAATACCACTGACCCAAAGAGTCTGAGCTCTGGAGGGACATTTGTGTGCATTTGGGGTTTATTGCACATATTTTGCTGTCATTTTTTGGTTCACTCTCAGTGCTCTTGAGATGCAGAATCTCATGACCAGAATATCTGGGGACTGGCAGAGCCAGAGTTTGTTTCAGCTCTTCGAAGCCCCAGCCTTGTACAATAAACTGCAAAGGAACAGCTCCACACCCGTGGGTTTGGGTGATACTGGTGATATCTCAGTGTCCCTCCTTCCCCAGCCCTGGACCTGCCTCTGGAAGTTGTTATCACTGAGATGACACTGCCCTCGGGCAGGGCAGGTGGGAATCAGCTGCTCTCTGCATTTCCCTGCTCAAAACATTCCATTATAAACAGGAATTATTTATTTATTATATTGTTAATTGATAATATATTATTTTTTTATATTATTTTGTGGCCTTGACACCCCTCCACAGCAATATCTCCCCTCTCAGGCTGAGCAGTGCTGTGTCTCCACAACTTTTGATTTTGTGATAAGCCCGTAATTATTTCTGATGTGCATTCCCAGTATCCCTGTGACTGTTGTCTCCTCTTCCTTCCCTTGCTGTTCCCAGCAAGCTCAATCCCTCACACCGTCCCAGCTTGTGTTTCCTCAGCAAATGAACTCTGTATTTTTGCAGTAAATGAACTGTATTTCCCTGTAAATGAACTCAGTTTCCCCAGGAAATGAACTCTTATTTCCCCCATAGATGAACTCTCTATTTCCCCAGGAAATAAACTCTGTGCTTCCCCAGCAATTGAACTCTGACAACCAACTTTTCTAGTCTCGCTCTGTGCCACTCTTAATGAGCAACCTCTGTTATTCCTTTTTGACAGACCTGCTACAAAGCCGTTTATTCTCCCTCTGTTCTGTTTTGACCAGTTCGGCAATACCTGCTACTGCAACTCAGTCTTACAGGCACTTTATTTTTGTCGTCCATTTCGGGAAAAAGTTTTGGCATACAAGGTGCAGCCCCGAAAGAAGGAAAGCCTCCTGACATGCCTCTCTGATCTCTTCAACAGTATTGCCACGCAAAAGAAGAAGGTGGGAGTCATCCCACCCAAGAAATTTATTACCCGACTGAGGAAAGAAAATGGTAAACGAATACACGATTTTTGGGTTTTTTTAAAGGCTTGTAAAATGCAAACACTGAGTTTGAATTGTCGAGTTTCTTGAAGGTTTTTGCTGTGGGAATTTCACCACGTCTGGGGGTGGCCCAGCACTGTGCTAGTCCTACCAGGGTTATCTTTGTTGCTGGGCTTGCCCAGACCCCGTGCAGAGCATGTGCACGTGTCCCAGCATTCCGGTTATCCCGCTGCAGTCAGCACACCCCAGGTCACTGCTCCAGGCTGGCCTGGCCTGAACAGGCATCAGGGCTTGGCCACAGTTGAACTCTGAGGAGACTCAGCCACTGGAGACCTGCTCTTACATTTGTGGTGGGATGCATTCCTTGGGATGAGAACTAGAGGTTATTTCCCAAGGCTGCTTGGTTTGAGGAAAAGTTCTGGATGTTGATTTATCATCTCTGCTTGAACTTGAAAAGATAACAAACTTACAGTAGGGGATTTTTGCCCCGTGATGCTGGACTTAATGAGCTAATGGCCCAGGGCAACACATATGAACTTCTTCATTTCTCTCCTTCCCCAAAGAAAAGGAAAAAAACCTACAAAAAAAGTCCCAAGCTCCAAACTAATTATGGTTTTCTCCAGTTCTGAGAAATGCCCAAATGAAGTTTCCTTAATGTTATTTTTCAGCTGTGTGTTTGTTGCAGCCCGAGGATAAACCAAACACCCTTTGTGAGAACAACAAAGTGCAATTCTTCTAAACCTCCCCAGTGTCACCCCCAGTTGTGTAACAGGGAAGAGGGGAGGGAGGGCATGCACTGATTGCTGAAAGCATTTTAATTTGGCATTTTGGAGGAGCTGCATTTTTTGATTCTCCCTGATCTCTTCTTTTCCAGAATTATTTGACAATTACATGCAGCAGGATGCACATGAATTCCTAAACTACCTACTTAACACTATTGCTGACTTACTCCAAGAGGAGAAAAAGCAGGAGAAGCAGAATGGCAAGCTCCAGAACGGCAGCATTGAGAGTGAAGAAGGAGACAAGCCTGATCTGACGTGGGTCCATGAAATCTTCCAAGGAACACTAACCAATGAAACCAGATGTCTTAACTGTGAGGCTGTACGTTCAAACCAAACCCAAACCTCTTAGAGCTTTCCCATGTTCTGCATCATCTGCCCTAATACTAAGCACCCTTTTTCATTTATTAGGGTAGATGAGATTGCACTCTCTCTATTAAAATATGGAGCATAGCCTATTTTAGGAGTGTATCACCTCTGTGAAGGTATGTTGCTCAGCAAAGTGTAGTTTTTTTCCCTGTTCTCCTCCCTGTTCCCAGCCAGGCAGTCTCCACCTTGCTCATCCAAGCTGCCTTTTTGTCTCCTTGTTATTTCCTGTGTCAGTGATTGACAGTTCATGTTGTGTTTCTCCATGAGAGTTGCTCCCTCTTTATTTAACTCTGGGATGAACTGAGTTGCTGTTGGAATTCTCTGCTTGGTGCTGGTCTCTGGCCACTCCTATTTGAGAGCAAAAGAAGTGCCATGAAACCCAGAATTAGAACCACACCACCTTCAGACTAGAAATTTGTAGTTAGTCATATGCTCTGACTTAATAGTTCTAAAAAAAATGAAAACCCAGATGGGGATAGGAAAAAAAAAGGGAAGTGATTACAACAGAAACGACCATTCTTGGCATTTTAAATCTAAAGTTATGGCTCTGTGGTGAAGAGAAGCTCTAAAAATGACATTAAGAGGGTTCTTTCTCAAGGATTTTGAAATTAAATGTGCAAGTTCCACAAATGGAAGATGGTTTTCCTCCCCCCTAACCCATTTAATTGGAGAGCCATCTGCCTGTTTCTGCCTTTCCTCTGAGCAGTGGCTGTTACACCCTGAAATGCAGCAAAAAGCTGCACCAGCCTGCAGAGCAGAGTGGAATGTGGGGAAAGCTTCTCTGAGGGGTTCAAAACTTGGGTTTGCCAGGGAAATAATCAGATGTGTCTTCAGGCCTCCAGGGGCAGAGATGTTTTCTGAGGAAGGCTTTTGGGGTTGGTTTTTTGTGCCTTTCTTTCATGGTTTTGGGGTTTTGGATTGTTGTTTGTTTAGGTTTTTTTTATTATTCCTTTTTGAATTTTAACAACACATCAGATTATTTCTGCAGTTTTAGTTTACCTCAAGAAAGGACTTGCGTGTGTGTGTGTGTATATAATTATTTTTTACCACTGAGGACATTGCACCATTCTAGAGATGGTTCAAAGAAATCTGCCAGTTCCAAACTGCTATCACATTCCTCTCTTTATTTTGTTTTAAGGTTAGTAGCAAAGATGAGGACTTTCTGGATCTCTCGGTTGATGTGGAACAAAATACATCAATTACACATTGTCTAAGGTAAACAGGATTGATTGGGAAGGAAAAAAACATCTGCTGTTGGTCAGGAGGAAAGAGCCTGGTTTAGCTGCTCTGTGTGGTAAAATATTGTGGGTTTTTAGTGGGTTTGGTAGTTAATGAGTACTATGGTATGTGAGATTGATTTTCACTTTCTTTTATGGACATTTGAATTTGCTGCCTCATACAATTGGGCTTTATCAAAACTAAACAGGCTGTGTTTGGCTTCATCATAAATTTCTGATTATTTTAATATTGTTGCAGCATTTCAGTTGTCTGCTCCTCATGGTCAGGGTGAGGTTTGTTTTTCCTGATAGGCATTTGCTCCCTGGATTTGTGTGTTAGATCCCAGGCTTATCAGCTGCTTGGATCCTGGGAGCTGCTCTCAGCATCTGGCTATTGAGTGGCTGATAATGGATGTGGAAGTGCTGGGAGCTGGAAGATAATCCCGACTTGGGCTGGCTAATGGCTGTGGATCTGACCTTTTCATTTCTGCCACCAAAGAGAACATGGGGTGTCCACTGATGGCAGCAAGACTCATCACCTTATTTCTAACCTTTCCTGCTCAGAAAATATGCATTTAGCACTTGAGGGGGTGATTTCCAGGTTTTTCCAGCTGAGCATCCCAGGAGTGGGACAAACACACCTAAAATGGGTTTCTGAGCCAGATGAATAAAAGGAGCTTTATCTACCATGTATTGTTTGGGTTTTTTCAGTGTTATCAGCAGTAACTTTTACCTGGATGGTCTGGAGTATTCCTGTTTATCCCACTCTTCTCTCATGTCCACAGGGGATTTAGTAACACTGAGACTCTATGCAGTGAATATAAATACTATTGTGAGCAGTGCCGCAGCAAACAGGAGGCGCAGAAGAGGTAAGGGCCAAATATTCGGGCTAAATGGGCAGTTGTTGGAAAAACACACCTTGTGAAGGCAGTAAAAAGAAGATTGTTTAGGTCTGTCTTTGGTGGTGAAGGGAATAAGGAGGAGAGGAGAGACCAAGTAACTTTGTGGTGACCTCATCAGAGAAGTAAAGAGATTCATTTTGTGTTTCTCCCAGGAGAGTTTCTATCTGGTTCTTCCAGACATTCACATTTTCCCCAGCTAGGATTAATCAGCTTAAAGCCCCTGCAAGCCATCCCATCTGCTTTGTCTATGAGCAGTAATAAAATAAGAAAAATCTGATTTCTCACCTCAGACTTGGTCACAGCCAGAGCAGCGAGACAGATTTATTGCATCTCTTCCTTCCCACTGATGGATGAAAAATCAATGTTTTCAGCATAGACAGTTGTCCTGCATTCAGATGTTACTTGTGCAGTTCAGAATAAATATTACCTGTTCTCAGTGGAATATAAGTGAGAAAAAGCAGCGTTTTAAAAGTCTCACCCATGTTTTTTAAAAAGCTCCTTCCCATTGGGACTGTTGTTGAGCATGGCTTTGTTTGAGGTGACCTGCTAACTCCCTGTGCTTTGCTGAACCCATTTCTGTGGCGCAGGATGAGGGTGAAGAAGCTGCCCATGATCCTGGCTCTGCACCTGAAGAGGTTCAAGTACATGGACCAGCTGCACCGCTACACCAAACTGTCCTACCGCGTGGTGTTTCCCCTGGAGCTGCGGCTCTTCAACACCTCGGGCGACGCCACCAACCCTGACAGGATGTACGACCTGGTGGCCGTGGTGGTTCACTGTGGCAGGTGCGCTGGGCGGTGCCTCCTGCACCTGGAATGCCTCCCCTTGCAATGCCTCCCCTTGCAATGCCTCCCCTTGCAATGCCTCCCCTTGCAATGCCTCCCCTCGGAATGCCAAGGAGTCTGTCCCCACATCGGCATTCAGGATCGGTTGTTGGCATTGCAGGAGTGGGCAAAGCAGTGGCTGGGAGTGTTGTTATTTTTAAAAGGGTTTCTGTCTTTTTTCACTGCTTTTTTTTTTCCGGTGTAAATTTGACTTTCTGGGTCTAAGGTTTGTCATTTTATCAGCTTTGAAATACGGTGGCAATTCAGACAGGCTGTAGCAAAGTAAGAGCAGGCTCTGAAAACACAAAACCAACAAAAAAACCTGACCCTGCTTTCCAGGAAAGCTGAATGGAATAAAAACAAATCTGGAAAAACACTTACTAAAAGAGGATTAAGTCCCCTTTCTCACTGAAGTTCCTTTAGAAGCTGGTGCCATCATGTGGAATAAACTGTGCACTGCTGAGGTTTTAAAACAGCCTTGTTTTCTTCCTCAACTTTTTGTTGTAGTGGCTTTGCTTCTGCTTTTAAAAGCAAAGAAGAGAAAATTTTAAGCATTTTAGGAAAAAAAAAACACTTGTAGAAGGCAGAAGAACTGTTTAGAAGTGCCTTCTGGGGGGGTGAGTTTTAAACTAATGAGTTATTAGAACTCACAGATGTTTTGAAATATCTTTGTGTGAAAGAAATACAGTCAATACTAATATTGCATAGATTTAGTTCAGCTGAATATAATGACTATATGTTATATAAACTAGATAATTCTAGGGGATTTCTGTTGTGGTGCAGGAGTTTTATTTAATTTTTGTCATTTTAAGATTTTGTTCTGTGCATTTTCTTCTGTAGTTCTTAATTTGCCATACCTGTGCCTACAGTGACATATTTTGGTAATGGTGATTAATAATTCAGAGGGATTAAATGCTGTAATTTTTGCCTGTTATCCTGCGCTGCATTTTTAGGAGTCCTGTGACTCTTCTGGTTTCAGTTTACTGGGAACTTACCAAGGGCTTAAACAATATCTTCTAAATAATTGAGTACTCAGAACTTGTTTTAAGTCTTTTGCCCTTATGGTTTTCCTTTTCATTTGGTTCCTCTAAATAAAGGAGTTCCTTTCTGTGTTGGATAATTTGGTTATCCATAATTCTGGAAGGACCGGAAAAGCTGAAGCTGGTACAAATACTGGTTGTTTTAAAGCCTTATGTAGTTCCTAAAGAAAAAGTAAAGCTGGAGAGTGGAAACATTTTGGTTTTCCACTGTATTTCTGGGCTTTTTTTGCCGGATTTGAGGTCAGCAAATTGTAGTTTTCCATCCATATGGTTTATTATCTCAAACCACACCATTCTCAGGGCACTCTGCCTGCCTTTACTCTTGGAATATAGTAATTTTTGTTGACCCTTCCCTTTAAGGTAAGAATTCAGGGTCTAGGCACTGGGATTGAACTGGGAAATTGCCACCAGGAAATTGGCCCGGCCATGGTCAGCCTGAGAATTAAAGAAACACCTCCTGTGCAAATAAAATATTTCAGACCTGAGTTAATTCAAAAGTTGAAGTTCTTGAACAGTGGCCAAAATGCTCAGCAGTGGTGAATGCAACAAAGCAGGGGTTGAAGCAACATATTTTAATTGTGGGTTTTCTTTAAGTATATGGAATTGTTTTGATTATATTTTATTTGCAAGTAGCAAAAGCCAGACATTTGGATTCAAGCAATTTGGCAAAAGCCTTCAGCACCTAAAGAGTGTTGTGGGTAATATTTGACAGCAGTGCTGGGATCTTGTGGGAGGGCAGTGGTGCTGCCTTGGGAGCCACAGCAATAATAAGTTTTAATCCTTTTTTCCTGGCAGTGGCCCCAACCGTGGACATTACATCACCATTGTGAAGAGCCATGGGTTCTGGTTGCTGTTTGATGATGACATTGTAGAGGTGGGTGTGATGTGCCATTATTTCAGCCCATCCTTTGGGCTCCTTTTTGTTTCTAACCTGCATTTCCTTCCTGCCTTGAAGAGCTTCTCACTTCTTTTTTTTTTTTTTTTTAAGGCAGTTTTCCCCAACACATTGAAGTGTAGAAAAACTGTAAAAAAATGAAAATATATGTGAGACTGTAGTAAGGTCCTGAGATGATACAAATGTTTGGGCTGTTACGGATAATATTTAAACAGCTCAAAAAGATTTTTCCTTAACTTTTCTGCTAACATACCTGTAAAGTCTGGTACCCACAGGATTTATGTGTCCTGTGTTTCACATAATTACTAAGCAAATCTCAGACAGCAGAGCAAATGCCACAGGAGAGCTGCTTTCTGTGAAGATGCAAATGTCCTGTTTCCCTCTGAGATCTTGTGCTCAAGGTCAAGGCCTGATGGCAGGTGTTAAATAGGTACAGCAAAAGCCTTGCTTGGTTGAAATAAAAATGTAATGAATAATGAAGTCTCAATTTTATTTTTTTAAAATAATTGCTCAGCTTTGAACATCAGGGGTGACTTCCCAGGGATTGTGTGACTTATCAGCAGTTGCCTTTCTCCTGTTTTTGTATTTTGGGGGTTATTTTCCTCTGTTTCTGTCATGAGCCAAGTACAGAATTGTGTAATCTTGTTTTGGAAATCATATTTTTAAATGCACTGTCTTTTCCATCAAGGAGATAAACTTTACATTTTAAAAGTAGGTGCAAAATAACCATCTTGTTACTCTATATTTATTTTTTACCTGTCGCTTCTACACTGTGTCTCAGCTTTCAGGTCAAAACTAAATTTCTGTTTATCAGCAAACACTGTTGGCACTTTTATAGATGAGCCAAAATATGGCTCTGAAATATGTGCTGTCTGTTGTTGGGCAGGACATTCAAGGAGCTTTTTCACTTTAATGGTGCCTTTCTTTTTTTCAAGCTCACCTTTATAGAGTTTATCTAAAAAGCTGCAAAAATAAAGGTCTTTGGGTACTTCACATTCCAGATGTGGCTACCTGAAAAAGCAGATTTCGGCAGATGAGTGCAAAGCTCAGAGCACAGGATAAGCCTTTTTTCCCCCTTAACTACAGTTAAAAAGCTTTATTGCATTTTGGGCAAGTGATAGGAATTAATAGTTCTGAACTGGCAGTAGGAAGTAGTTTATCCTGATTACCCACTGAATGTCAGGAGTGGGGAAGGCATATTTATTTGTCTATTAGGATTTCATTGGAAGGCCAACTTTCAATTAAACTGGAGATAGATGATAATCAAACATTCTGCAGCATATGTGGAAAAGCACCAAATCCAGGAGGCAAATCAGTCCAAGTGGGATCCTGTGCCAAACCAAATGAATCGAGAAACCTGAGTTGCTCTGGCTAATCTCTGAGCTCTGGCTAATTTGACATATTGTCATTAGAGCAATTAAGTGATACACCAGTGCCAATATTTACCTGAAACACAGAAGGGAAAAGCATCCACCCAGGGAGCTGCCCACATGGAGGGAAGGGAGAGAATGGTTGGATGTCCTTGCTTAAAAATCAGTTTGGAGTTTTCAGGAGTCTGTTGAACGCTGTGAATGGTCTTCGAGGATAGGATTTGGTTTGGAGAACCAGAATGGATGCCTGGAAACAAGCAAAGGAGAGTTTAACTCAGCTAACACGAAACACCATTTTTAATGCTGCAAGGTGAGGCTGCAGCATCCTCAGAGGAGCCGTGAAACCATCCACTGGTTGGTACTCCAAAGCTGCAACCGGGTGAAACTTCGCTGTCCACACTCTGTGGTCAGCTAAGGATGGGAAAGACAATATAAATAATCCCCTTCCAGTTCCACTGTGCTTTCTGTGGATAGTGAAATTAAAGAAGGAAGCCAGTTTTGCTGTGATAAAACTAAAAATATCAGTGGGCTGAATTAATCTAGATCAAATGTTTGACTTGCATTCAGAATGAGTGGTGGAAATAGGCTTGATTGCATGGCAAGTTGGTTGGCACTTAAAATAAAACATGTTTGAGTTGTCCGCTAAATATATTGCAGGAACTGGGGGATGTTCTTTCTCTGTATTTCTGTTAAAATGTGGGTCTAACAGTCTGTAGTAACGTTATGTTAATAAATGGTGTGAAAATGCAACAGCCCTCAGTAGGATATTTGAGCTTCTCTGCATTCCCTGAATGGAGAAGAGGAAAAGACGAAACACCTATTTTGGGGTTTTTTTCCTCACCTCTCTCTATTTTTTTTTTACTTTTTTAACAGAAGGTGTTTAAGACTACTCAAGGGAGATTTTCTGCAGTTGATGCACCTTCTGAAAGCTCCTGTCTGTTCTTCTTGTGCTTGGGAAAGGCTGGGAAAAGGCTGGGCTCGGCTCACAGGGTGTTTGGCAGTGCCACTTGGAGAACCCAGTGCTGCCGAGTCTGCTGGGGGTGCCAGAATGTGTGCAGTGATTTCGCCTTGTGCCAAACATATTCTGCCCCTGGGGAGGCTCCTGGGGGGCAGACAGGCCCTTTCCTTGGAGAGGGAAGCACAGCTTGGCCTCTGCTCGTCCCTCTCACAGTCAGAGCAGGTGTCAGCCCAGAGCCTTGTGTATTTTGAACATTCCTTTGCTTCCTCAGCTTCATATAAATACAAATATATTATAGAAATGTAATATATAAAGGGAAACTTTAGGCTTTGTCTCCCTTTGGGCCTCCACAACAAATTGAGGCTCCCTCAGCCTCTCATCTCTGTGGATCCAGAGTCCTGAAGGACTCTTTAGGACCTTTTTTTTTTTACAGGTATTTTAAAACACTCTGCCCCAGTGCAGTGCTGAGCAGCAGAGGTCCCTGGGAGGGTTTTGTTTCAGTATTTTTCTCTCCCCTGACTGCAGAATCCAGCTCAGTAATCTGAAGCCAGTTGTTGGCAGGAGCAGGACCAAGACATTGCAAAGATGCAAAGAACTTGCATCTTTAAAAGCCTTTAAAATGCCCTACAGGCCTTGCTGGTTGGAGTAGAAAAGCAAAGCTACTTTTCTGCACTTCGTTCACAGCTCTAAATATGAGCAAACCATTTAATTTTATTAATACAGCAAATAATTAATTCTTCTTGGAACACAAACCTTGTGGTAATACGCCTGTAGGGTCTGTGCCAGCAGATCCTAACGAAGGAAAGCCCTCTTATGACCAGAAGATCCTAATTAGATGGGATCCACAGATTACGTGGTGGAATTCCCAGTAGCACTTGCAGGACTTTACTTAAGAGGGTCACAATAATTTCAGAATCTGGAGTTATTTTAGCTGGATGGTAACTCTACTCAACACGTACTGTACAAAAACTTTCTGAGCTGATCATTAACTGCTTTTTCTTTCATTCACATTGCAAAATACTCAGGAAGGGTAACCCCAGTCTGGATGAGAAAGGAAATATTAAAATGCCATGTGCTCTTTTAAGGATACATTTTCATGGATCCTTTGTGTTGTAGCCCTGCTTAAGAGTGCACCCATTCTGTGGAGTTTGTTATTTCATCCTGATTTCCTGGTTTTTCAACAGTGAACAACTTAGAAAGTGGAAAGAATGTTTGGCTGGATTCAGTGATTTTGAGGTGTCACTGTGTCAATACTGCTCAGCTTTGCAGCATCACCTCCAACAGCTGGAAGTAACACTTTGTATGGGAAAGACATTCTTGGGGTTCTGACTGTAATTAATTGTAACTCTCCTTAATTTTCAGAAAATTGATGCCCAGGCCATTGAAGAATTCTATGGGTTAACATCAGACATTTCCAAAAACTCGGAATCTGGGTACATCCTCTTCTACCAGTCAAGGGACTGAGGCAAAAGGAACACATGTACAAGAAACAAAGGGATCAAGATATGTCTGAATGGAACATACTTGTGAGAGCAGGAGCAGTTCCTCGTTGTTGCTGTAGGACCAGGACAGATCCAGCAGGAGCAGGAAGGTCTCTCCTGCCCTTTTTGGAGGATTAGTGCTGCCCGCCGTCACAAGAAGAGCTTCCATTCCAGTTTCCTTCTGGGCTTTTTTTACGTGCCATCTTCCAAACTCTGCGTTACCTCTACTTGAAACCAGGCTGCTTGTCTGTCCACGAAGGGAAGAAGAGATTGAAAAGTAGCACTGTAGAATTTCTCACGTTTAATCTTGGCCTGAGGCTGTCCCTTGGTTTCTGCCATCGTGGCTTTTCTGTATTTTAGCAGAACGATTTCAATATTCAGTGTCAGCTGAAGGTGTATTTTAGGCTTTGAACAGCAGCTGGTTGCTGGATATTTTTGGTGACTCAGACTTGAGAAGCGGTGCAGAGCTAAGACATACTGGAAATGTCAAGTCTGTAATTTTTATAAAGAAAACCAGACAAAACCCTCTCTCTGCAGCATCGTAAACCTCCCCGTTTTATGCATTGTGGTGGGCTTAGATAACACTAACAGCACTGCTCCTTTCGTATGCTGGTTTTTACTCTTCTGCAGAAGGTAGAGAACTGTGTCCATGTTCAGCCTATGCTGTGTTTTGCCTTGGGAGCAGCACTTCTGCCTCCAAGTCCCATCACTGCAGATTCCAGGGGAGGAACATCTCTGGCAACCAGTTGCTGTAGGGAGTTGAGGTTCCAGTGTTTCTTGGAGCTGTTGCATAAACCAAAAGTGCCCTCATTTTGAAACAGGATCTGTTCCACATTCATTTAATTCCAAGCAAACTGGTGCATTTTGAATCTATGCTAATCCACAGAAACAGTACTAATTGGGAAGGGTTAACCAAGGGAAGCATTTATGGAACTAATGCAGGTGTTCTTAGGCTTCAAGGTAATGAACAGGCAAGAAAGAAAACCAACCAACCAACCAATCCAGCCAGACATTGCCTTGTAAGTGTTCCTTGTCATCTGTTGGTACTCTGGGAATCACAACACCCCCTTAAAATGCTTCTGATTGTTTTACCTCTCTAGGCCTTGCTTAACAGGAGGAATTGCTGGTCTTTTGAAGACTGAAACCAAGCAATTGCTCGTTATGTGTGTATATATTATAATCTCAAGGATAACTAGAAAGAAAAGACTAAGGAAGTTTGTAAGAGCTCTCTGAAAATCTGGTGCAAGTTTCTTTTTGAGAAGCCCTGTTGCTGTGCCAAAGCTTGTCAGAGCTGGCTCTAAAGCCCAGTGGGAGTGAGTGTGTCCCTGTGTCCACCTTGCGGGGTTCCCCCTGTCCTGTGTGTGGCTGTTCCAGGACAGCCCCTCCTCTGTCCTCCAGTGATCGTTGTTCTTGAGAATATTTAACTTATGCAATTCTGTGGCTTCTGCAGGATATTCAGTATTTTACCAAAACACTGTCCTCAGGAAAGCAGCATTTCACAGTTCCTTGTGGTGGCTTCGTGTGTCTGTTTCTTCTTCTCACGACCACAAACTTAATGTTTAGCAATTAACTCCTGCCTTCAAACTGCAATTTAATCATTACCATTGTGCTCCAGCTGGGTACAGCTCCCACTCTCCTGGCACATCTCCTCTTCCCGAAGATGAAATATGGACATTGAGTTTTTTAATTATTTTTTATTATACAGAGTACTGTCATTTTAAGAGACACATTCAACAGCAGCAAATGTTCTTGTCATCTTGTTCCTATTGTGTGACAATTGTTCCTGGCTAAGAGTCTTCTCCCCTTCTCCACACACGAGCTGTGAGTCCTTTCCTGGTGATGCCACCAGAAGACTGTCATCACTGTCTTGCAAAAAATGAAAAAAAAAAAAGAGAGCACTGAGTTAAAAATAGTCTAAACAGTAAATACAAAAATTAATGTAGTACACTAGACATGTATTTTGTATATCTGGTGATACATTTTTACAAATGAAATACCTGACTGAGAGATAATATTGAAAGATATATACTACAGATTAAAAACTGTTAAAAGTGCACTTTTGCTACAGATTTATAAGGAGACTAAAAGAAATTAAATGGGAAGAGAATGGCGTGATGTTACTTCTGTATAATAAATGACCCCACCTGTCTCCAATAAAGGTCATGTATGATCAAATGCGCATGGCCCAGAGGCTTTTCCTTGAACTTCAGGCTGAGGCAGAATTCCAGTCCTCAGCTTTTCCCAGCCTGCTGGCTGCTGAGGGACCTTCACCCTGCTGTGTCTGCATCCCATAACCTGTGCAAAGAGGTGTCAGGCAAGAGCAGTTCCCACTGCAGTGGCACAGGTTACAGCTGATGTGCTGGTAAAATAAGGGGGGGGTCACCCAGGGCTCCCCCTGCCACCATCCCCTTCCTGCAGCTCCCTCAGCCCCCCCGTCATCCCCTGCAGCTCTGCCCTGGCCTTTCCCTGGCATTCCTGTTTTTCTCCCTCTTTTTCACCCGTGTTGGTCTCCATCAGACTTTGTGGCAAATATTATCTGACTGATCTGGAACAGGGACATTTAACAGCAAAAATAGTAGCATGTGCTTGGAGCTTTTCAGGTTCATTGCAGGACAGGTTTCTGTGTAGTTCACTGCAGTTCACCTTTATATGGGGAAAACGGGATCAAAGAATGCTCCCAGGAGTAGGAATTTATGGGATTAGGTGTGATAGAAGGAAGTGAGATTTTCAAATGGCAGCTGCTCCGTAAAACCACGTTTTAAATCCAAAGCATTGTCTGGTCCTTTCCCTGGCGGGTCACACACTGGCAACAAATAAATGGAGCTAATTTTAACTCCAGCGAACGTGAGTTTGACTTTCAGTCACTGCAGAAGGAACATCACCCAGAAATAACTTTGTCAGAGTCCAACAACCAGAGTCAGAAGGTCTGAAAGGAAAGTGGTTTGAGCTTTGAGTGCCAGCAGGGCAGGACTGATGTTGACACTTGGGGGCTGGGATTGTCACTGCAGGTGACTCCAGAACCTGCACAATAATAACCATCACACTGTTTCTCTCTCTCTCTGAACACACCTGGTGTTCCTGGTTTCCTGCTCATTCCACAGATCCTACAGTGTGTTTATGGAGAGGCTCTGCCCTCAAATCTGTGGCAGCAGAGGTGGTTTCTGAACGGGTGTTTGTGCTTGGCATGTTCTGGTTGCCAGCAGGAGCTTTTGAAGTCACCGTGCCAGCTCGGTTTAGTAGCTGTTTAAAACAAATCACATTTGACTGGTACAAGAAAGAAAATAGACTGACAGAGGCCCCTGAGACAAGTGAAACCTTCCCACTGTGGTCCTCGAAAGGAAACGATCCCCTGGAACATTATTAATTCCCCATGTGGAAGGCCCTGCCTTTATTAGCTCTTGGTGCACTAATTAACCTCAGGGCTGCTTCTGCCTCCTCCCCGCCTGCTCCTCCAAGCCAGGCCTGGCTGGAATTTGTGCCTCCTCCCCATCCCGCTGCCGTGTTTGGTGCCCAGAGCTGTGGAGGTGGGATGAGGTGTCTGGCAGTGATGGTTCAGGGTACAGGCGGGGCAGTGCCCGTGGGATGGTGTTGGGCATCTCCTCCTTCCGCGCTGCAGACAAAGCCTCAAAAAGTGTCAGGGCTGTTTAGGTGGGATTTTGGGAAGAAATTGTTCCCTGTGAGAGTGGTGAGGCCCTGGCACAGCTTGCCCAGAGAAGCTGTGGCTGCCCCATCCCTGGAAGTGTCCAAGGCCAGGTTGGAGCCACCTGGGACAGTGGAAGGTGTCCCTGCCCATGGCAGGGGGTGGTTATTCTTCAAGGTCCCTAACAATCCCTTCCCTCCCTGATGGGCTGGTGTTCTTATGGACCTGCTGGAGTTTCTGCAGTGCCCGGCAGGAGAGAGGAAGCCAGGGAAGGGAAGGATGAATTAATTACACAGCAGCAGCAGTAGCATGTTAAATATTTGAGTTGCTAATAATGAGCATGTTTAGTGGTTGTCATTTGTTCTGAAAGATCCTAAATACAAATAACAAACACACTCACAAAGCACCGCAGTGGTTTCCACACTTCAACAACCTACTCAACCGTTTTCCCCCGTCATCTGGATCAGAAACAGTGCAACCTTCAGGAATTTTGCCCAGAAACTACTAAAAACTGCATAAGATTATGAAAATCTGGCTTTAGGACCTTGTTGTAGGAGAATTGGTTACCTCCTGCCAAGCTTTTCCTTGGAAGTGGAGTGAGATCGGCTGGGCTTGGGGAGGTGACCATGACACTGAGGGGTGGCCAGCCCTGTTTCCTGCTGGAGTGCCTGAAAGGAACGGGGTGATGGAGGGAGAGACAGAATTGCTGGATGCTGCTCAGAGTCTGGTGTGGTACCTGCTACCCAAAGGAGATGCTCAGGGAGCTGCTGCAGGTGGATCTACAATGTGGAAGATGATGCTCCCCAAGAGCCACGTGGTGTGAGGGGACTGGACCCGTGAGCTGGGATGGGAAGCAAAGCACAGGGACCTTGGGGAGGGTGAGTTGGACACCCCCAGAGCAGGAGTTGGACCTGAAGGGCAAAGCTGAGGATGGATTTACAAAGGCCTTAAAATACCACAGCCCCCCCCCCCCCCCTA
>VWZG01003788.1:515089-545909 GCA_013396735.1 Grallaria varia
GCTCCTCAGTGGGTGCTCTGCAGAGGGCACAGGGCGCACCTCAGTGGGCGCTCCTCAGTGGGTGCTCCGCAGAGGGCACTGGGGCGCTCCTCAGTGGGTGCTCCTCAGTGGGTGCTCTGCAGAGGGCACAGGGCGCTCCTCAGTGGGTGCTCTGGAGAGGGCACAGGGCGCACCTCAGTGGGCGCTCCTCAGTGGGTGCTCTGCAGTGGGTGCTCCTCAGTAGGTGCTCCTCAGTGGGCACAGGGTGCTCCTCAGTGGGTGCTCCGCAGAGGGCACTGGGGTGCTCCTCAGTGGGTGCTCCTCAGTGGGCGCTCCTCAGTGGGTGCTCCTCAGTGGGCGCTCCTCAGTGGGCGCTCCTCAGTGGGCGCTCCTCAGTGGGTGCTCCTCAGTGGGTGCTCCGCAGAGGGCACAGGGTGGGATTTCATTAAGCGCGGGGCTGTAATGACGCAGTCGCTCGGCCGTGTATCCTCTCCCTGCAGTGAGCGGGGCGCGGGCAGGGCTGTCCCCTCTGCGGTGGGGCCCCTCGGGATGCAGGGGCTGAACGAGACGGGCTCTGGGAGCCAGGCAGCATCTGGAGGGTCGGGAGTCAGCAAGGCAGAATTCGGACTGCAGGGACCCGAGAGGGCAGATCTGGGGGGCTCAGGCACCTGGGGACAGGGCTGTCACCCGAGGGCGGGGCTGTCACCCGAGGGAGGGGGTGTCACCCGAGGAAAGGGCTGTCACCCGACAGGGGGGCTGTCAGCCCAGGAAAGGGCTGTCAACCGAGGGAGGGGGTGTCACCCGAGGACGGGACTGTCACCTGAGGACGGGACTGTCACGTGAGGGAGGGACTGTCACCCGAAGAAAGGGCTGTCACCCGAGGGATGGGCTGTCACCCGAGGATGGGACTGTCACCCAAGGACGGGGCTGTCACCCGAGGACGGGACTGTCACCCAAGGGAGGGGCTGTCGCCCGAGGGAGGGGCTGTCACCCAAGGACTGGGTTCTCCCCCGAGGACGGGACTGTCACCTGAGGACGGGACTGTCACCTGAGGGAGGGACTGTCACCCGAGGAAAGGGCTGTCACCCGAGGGAGGGGCTGTCACCCAAGGACGGGGCTGTCACCCGAGGACGGGACTGTCACCCGAGGACGGGACTCTCACCTAAGGACTGGGTTCTCCCTCAAGGACGGGACTGTCACCCGAGGACGGGGCTGTCACCCGAGGGAGGGGCTGTCACCCGAGGCAGGGGCTGTCACCCGAGGAAGGGGCTGTCCCCCAAGCAAATGGGGTGATCCCGGCTTTGTCCCTCGTACCCCCATATACCTGCTGTCCCCACCAGGTGACAAACCAGCAGCGAGGCTGAGAGCCACCCTCGGCATCCAGCAAGGGTCNAGGGAGGGGGTGTCACCCGAGGACGGGACTGACACCTGAGGACGGGACTGTCACGTGAGGGAGGGACTGTCACCCGAAGAAAGGGCTGTCACCCGAGGGATGGGCTGTCACCCGAGGATGGGACTGTCACCCAAGGACGGGGCTGTCACCCAAGGGAGGGGCTGTCGCCCGAGGGAGGGGCTGTCACCCAAGGACTGGGTTCTCCCCCGAGGACGGGACTGTCACCTGAGGACGGGACTGTCACCTGAGGGAGGGACTGTCACCCGAGGAAAGGGCTGTCACCCGAGGGAGGGGCTGTCACCCAAGGAAGGGGCTGTCACCCGAGGACGGGACTGTCACCCGAGGACGGGACTCTCACCTAAGGACTGGGTTCTCCCTCAAGGACGGGACTGTCACCCGAGGACGGGGCTGTCACCCGAGGGAGGGGGTGTCACCCGAGGCAGGGGCTGTCACCCGAGGAAGGGGCTGTCCCCCAAGCAAATGGGGTGATCCCGGCTTTGTCCCTCGTACCCCCATATACCTGCTGTCCCCACCAGGTGACAAACCAGCAGCGAGGCTGAGAGCCACCCTCGGCATCCAGCAAGGGTCCCCTGCGGGTCTGGGGGACGCTGCCCAAAGCTGGAGGCAGTGCCACCGTGGGCCACCATGCTGAGGGTGACAGCGAAATGCGGGTGCCTGTGCTGGTCCCTGCGCTGCACCCAGGGATGGGGTGGGTCGGGCAGGGGGCTGGAGCCACATCGCTGCACCCCTCGGGCTGCCACGGCCCCACGTGTTTTCTCCCCATTGCACCTTCCCTGGGGACAGCCCCTCCCGGATGTCCCCGTCCCCAGAGCTGCTCCAGGACCAACTGTGTTTTCCTGCATGGGGGAGAACAGCGGGACCCACGGAGAGAGCCCAATGGAACTGGGCTAATTCCACCTCCAAGGGCATTGCCAGCGTGAAGAGCTCCCAAAATGCTTGAGGAATTTGTGAGATTGGGCTTGATGGAGCCACGGCTGCTTGGAGAGCGCAGAGACGGCGGGAGAGATCCTTCCCTAGCGCTGCCCGTGCCACCATCAGGGCACCCAAACACGGGTTCTCCTGCAATGCTCCCAGCACTGCCCACCGCAGAGTTTTGGATCTCGCCCGTTGCCTCCTTCTTATTTTTCCTGCCTTTTGCTTTTCCCAGAGGATTCGTGAAGGGGAAAAGATGCTCCTGCCTGAAACCCAGAGCTCCTGGGAGCCCGTTGAGGAGCCCTTCAAACCCCACTCTGTGGGAGGGAACAGATACAAACACTTTTGCAGAGCACAGCTGAAGCCTGAAGGTTTTTCCTCTCTCTCTCCTCCCCATCATGAATTCTCCTGATCCAGGGGAAAGAGTGTGAGTGGGCAAACTGCATCCCTGTGAGGAGCAGCGGAGCTAAATATAGCTAAATATAGCACATTTACACAAACCCGGAGCCTTGCGGTGAAACGGCATCAATGAACACTGTGGAGGTAATTAGTGGTTCCCTAATGAAGAGCTGGGAAAGCAGAGGGTGTCCCAGGGGAGAGCAGCATCTCTGCTGAGCATCACGTGGTAGGTGGTGGGGTCTGCAGGGGTGGGCCTGGCAGAATTCCCCCCGTACATCCTTGGAGAAGCAACCGGGAGTCTCCTCCAGGTCTGAATCAGGGGGTAACTCCCCCAGTCTGGTAGAGGAGAGAGGAAGGGGCAGCAAAGGGCAAAGGGAGTGCAGGGGCACTCTGGGAGGTGCCTGACTGCGGAATGGGGGAGCCCCAAGGTGAGGAAACCCAGGGGGGATGAAGGCCTGCAGTCATCGGGCTGGGAGGAGATGGGTCACGGTGACCTTGGTGACCGACCTCGGTGACCTCAGTTCCCAAGGGGACAAATGGCCCCAGCTGCCCCAGCACTGCCCATCCCTCACCTTTGGAAACCAGGGCACTGGCACAGCTCTGACACTCCCAGGGGCCACGTTTTCCCAGGATACAGAGAAAAGGCCTGAGGAGGGATGGGGTAAATGAGCCCGTGGAGGGGAGCTCAGCAGTGTCTCCTTCCACCACCCCAGAGCCCCTGCAGCCCCTGCAGCTCCCACTTCCCCGTGGTACCCAAACCCATCATCGAGCACCTCACTCAGCCGAGTCCCTTCCCGTTCCCTGCCACCTCCCAGCCCTGTGATGTCCCCAAGTTCCAGCGTGTCCCATGCTCAGGCTCTGCCTGGGTGTCCCTGCAGCCAGAATGGCAAACTGTGTCAAAAGCTGGAGCCAAGGGGAGTTTGGCCTGGAGTGCTCTGGGGTTGCGTTTCCTCGGTCACAGGCGGCGCTGAGGGGAACGAAGGGATCCTTTCCCCTCTGCTGCCATCCCTATAGCAACCCGCAGCCTCTTCCCGTTAAACAAGTGACTCATCCAACACGATTGCACTGCTATCGGGAGCGATGGTTGTGACTTCCAGTTCTGACAAGAGGGCTGACCTTTTGGGAGAAAACAAACGTTAAAAAACCCCCAAACCCGACAAACCAGGGAAATAGCTCAAAATGGGATGGGAAGGTGCAGTCCCATGTCTCAGGCACCCCACCCGTCCCACTGCCCTCGCCCTCCCCACGCCCTTCAAATTTGGCAGTTTTAAGGTATTGGAAGGGTCTTCCCTCACTGCTACTTTGCCCACTCCCTCTGCCAAGGGCCTTCCTGGCACAAATTTGTCTGTGGAGGGCTCGGGGGGGTTGGTGTTTCTCAGCCCGGTGACCTCCAGTGTCACTGTGGGGAGAGACAAGGCACAGCTCCAGGGGGGAAATCCTCGGGGCAGAGGGAAATGCTTGGAGGGCAGAGGCCTTTCCTGGGTCAAACCCCAGCCTGGAGGATGGAGAAGGCACATTGCCAGTGTATTTAGCAGCTCTCTCCTCTGGCTGGGTGTTTGTACTCCTGGAAAAGTCTCCCGTATCCTGGGGAAACCCCTGCACTGCTCAGACACTGCTCTGGGTAGTGGTGCTGAAAGAGAAAGTGAAACACCCAGAGGGGGAAAATCCTTCCATGCCCCCAAATTCAGGCGTGTATGGCTCAGGCTGAAGGCTGGGATGGGCTTCAGGTTTCCAACAAGCCCAGCTCCTGGTTTTTTCTGTTCACCTGAACTCCAGAAGGTTTTTTTCTTCTGAGCCAAACACTTGCTTTATACCAATCATTTCATTTACCAACTGTGACCTTTTCTGATGATGTCCCAGCCAACCCCACGCTTGAGCCCAGGCCCCTGGATCCAGGCGATGGAGTCCCCAGCCCAATTCCAGGGAATGTGCCTGTGGTCGGGAGGGCAGCCCGGCACTGTGACTCCACATAGAAACCTGTTTAAATGTCAGAAGCCCGAGTTAAAAATCAATAAATAGAGAGGACTGGCTGTGCTGGGGCCAGGGGGTGTCGAGCTGCCTTGTGCTCGACTTCAAAGCCGAGAGCTTGTTCCCTGGGTTTTATAGAACCAACATCCTTCCTGCCCAGCGGGAAAGGAACCGGGGAGGCTGGAGAGTCTTTCAGCACTGCCGCAGGGGGTTTTTCCCCACCGGGTGGGTGGGCTGCCCCCTGCTCTCCCCGGGCCACTTCATCGGGAGGGATCAGCATGGGGGGGTTGGCACTTGGAATGGAGAGACAAATCCATTCCCACCAGCACGGAGTGGCTGCGGGTTTCTGTCAGTGCAGGTGCATCGGTGGCTCCAGGGCAGTCAATGCCTTGTCTGCACAGAGCTGGGACCATCCTGATGCTCAGAGCTGCATCTCTGCTGGGGCTCCAGTGCTCCCAGTGCTCCCAGTGCTCCTCTGGAGTGGCTCATTCCAGGCCTGGTTTTGGAAATCTCACGTTGGTGGCAGCAGGTGGCAGGGGCACAGCAGGGAAGGACGGCTGCCCAGCACTCAGCTGCAAAAAGACTCCTGATTTCGTATTTTTTGAAGGATCTTTCTTATTTTTCCCCATCTGAACTCACAGAAAACCTCCCTTACCTCTGCACCACATCAGGTAAATTAGGTTATTGTTAATTATGAATGATTACACTCATTTGCCCTAATATTTTGCCTCTAATCCTGCACGCTCCCAGTGTTCCTCATGGCTTGATGAATGGCAGTGGAGGGAAAGGCTGTCAGTCCTGATGAGGCAGCAGCCAGAGCAGCACATACAGCCTGGGAGAAGGAGGAAAAGATAGTGCAAAAGCCCTTTATTTTGGAAAAAACACTCTTCCCAGAAGCCCTGTTCTCCAGAGCCAAGGTGACATATGGTGACACGACGTGTGCCAGCGAAGGTGCTTCAGAACGTGTTCCTCTGGCTCAGGAAAGCAGTAGAGCTCAAGGATTGGAGCAAAATCATCCGTGTGGGAATGATATCACCAATGGAAGGAGGCAAAATCCTCCCCCTGCGTTGGCCTGAGCGTTTGTTTCGCGGGAATGAGGAGGAGAAGTCGAGCCTTCAAATCACCCAGGGCTTCACCTTCCCTCCTGTCACAGCTGCAACATCCTCCCCAGGTGTCCTGTCCCTATGCAGGGGCCATTGGGGTCCTGTCCCCATGCAGGTGCCATGGGGGTCCTGTCCCCCTGCAGGTGCCATGGGGGTCTTGTCCCCCTGCAGGTGCCATTGGGGTCCTGTCCCCCTGCAGGTGCCATTGGGGTTCTGTCCCCCTGCAGGTGCCATGGGGGTCTTGTCCCCCTGCAGGTGCCATTGGGATCCTGTCCTCATGCAGGTGCCATTGGGATCCTGTCCCCCTGCAGGTGCCATTGGGATCGTGTGCCCCATGCAGGTGCCATTGGGATCCTGTCCCCATGCAGGTGCCATGGGGATCCTGTCCTCATGCAGGTGCCATTGGGATCCTGTCCCCCTGCAGATGCCATGGGGGTCCTGTCCCCATGCATGTGCCATTGGGGTCCTGTCCCCATGCAGGTGCCATTGGGATCGTGTGCCCCATGCAGGTGCCATTGGGATCCTGTCCCCATGCAGGTGCCATGGGGATCCTGTCCTCATGCAGGTGCCATTGGGATCCTGTCCCCCTGCAGATGCCATGGGGGTCCTGTCCCCATGCATGTGCCATTGGGGTCCTGTCCCCATGCAGGTGCCATTGGGATCGTGTGCCCCATGCAGGTGCCATTGGGATCCTGTCCCCATGCAGGTGCCATGGGGATCCTGTCCTCATGCAGGTGCCATTGGGATCCTGTCCCCCTGCAGATGCCATGGGGGTCCTGTCCCCATGCATGTGCCATTGGGGTCCTGTCCCCATGCAGGTGCCATTGGGATCGTGTGCCCCATGCAGGTGCCATTGGGGTCCTGTCCCCATGCAGGTGCCATTGAGGTCCTATCCCCATGCAGGTGCCATTGGGATCCTGTCCTCATGCAGGTGCCATGGGGGTCCTGTCCCCCTGCAGGTGCCATGGGGGTCCTGTTCCCATGCAGGTCCCATGGAGGTTCTGTCCCCATGCAGGTGCCATTTGGATCCTGTCCTCATGCAGGTGCCATTTGGATCCTGTCCCCCTGCATGTGCCATTGGGGTCCTGTCCCCCTGCAGGTGCCATTGGGATCGTGTGCCCCATGCAGGTGCCATTGGGATCCTGTCCCCCTTGCATGTGCCATTTGGATCCTGTCCTCATGCAGGTGCCATTGGGATCCTGTCCCCCTGCAGGTGCCATGGGGGTCCTGTCCCCCTTGCATGTGCCATTTGGATCCTGTCCCCATGCAGGTGCCATGGGGGTCCTGTCCCCCTAAATGGGGAGTGTTCCCAGCAGCTGGATGTCTAATGGCAACAGTGTGGTGAGATGCAGTGTCCCCACTGTTCCCAGGCTGGACAGGCCAGGATGAGCTCATTTTAGGGCAGGAAATTGTTCCCTGGGGCTGGAAAAGCCAAGGATTCACCTGTAGCTCCCCTCGAGGTGAAATCAGGGCTGCAGCCGTGCTGCTGCAGGTGGGATGGCAGAGGCCACTCCTGCAGGCCAGGTCCTCAAAGTGGCCCATTCCACCTACCTGGAGAGAGGTTTTTCAGCCACATCATCTCTTTTTCAACAGAGATGGATGATTTTATCAGCCAGACTCCTGCCTGCCACCCTCCAGCTCCGCTGCCTGGCTTTGGGATCAGCACCGTAACCACCTGAACCCACGATGGAGCCCCGGTCCTTCCTACCAGGTTGGGATGCTGGAGCCCAGCACCAGGAGAAGTCCTCTCTTTCCAGAGGCAGCAGTGAGAAAATGGCCTCATTTCCACAAAAAATTATGCAAAGCCTCTGAACAAATATAGGACTCTCCGTGCTCCCAGCGGTGCGCGGGCCCCGACGGCCCCATTTTGGGGAGGCTGGCGGGCGCAGTGCGCTCGTTTGCCACCCTGATTAGTCAGCACTGCTAATTATAGCTGTGCTTTTCCTTCTTGGAGCTCTTCAGGCACCGTTGGAGTAACAGGGAACAACGGAGGTGCTGAAATCAGGCTGTATCCGCTCGCTGCGGAAAAGATGCCGGGATAAATACGGGGGCGAACGTTCCAGAAGTGCAGCTTTGAGCTCGTCTTGGAGGGTCTCAAGGCAATGAACTCATGGGTTTGTCCCACAGGAGTGGGATCCTGGGTAGGAAAAACTCATGTGATGCTGGGAGGTGATAACGTTTCCCCAGGGAAAAGATTTAAAACTGATTTTAATACTTTTAGAGATAAAAATGACGGGGAATCGGTGAACTCTGTGCCACCCACATGCCCATTGAACAGCAGCCTCTGAGCAAGCTCTGGTTCCCAGCAGGCTCTGCCAGGGACAGCCACGTCATTAGTGATTGCCACCCTGTTTTCAACTTGCCACCCACCTGTTTTAAACAAAAAAGCAAGATTTCTAAGGCAGGGTGAGAGCCAGGTCAAGCCCTGCTGTGGGCAGTGCCAAAGGAAGACCGTGCGTCTTGTTCATCACTGAGCTTTACCCAAGGGCCAAAAGCCTGGGAAGAGGAGGAATGAAGATGGAAGAGGACAAAGGAAAACCTTTTCCGTGCTGAATGGGCCTCCCAGGTGAGGCTGGAGGCCTCTTGCTCTGTGACTACAGTGTCAGGCTTAGGCTGGTGTCTTTGATTAGCTTTGATTTTTACTCCTTGCTATTGAGTCTGTAATTTGAATATAGATAAAGCATATTTAACGTATCATCAGAATAGTGTTGCAGGTACCAAGGGAGCTCAGAACATTATACATAACTTTAAGAAGTAGAGCCTCAAACACTGAAAACACTGTGTGCAGTGGCCCATCCTCACCGACACAGTGGGCTGGATTTGGGGATAGCATGCTTTGGTTTAAAAGGGGCAGAGAGTGTCATTTTTGTCACCAGGAAACCTCAACACTCTTGGGCCCCAGTGACCCTGGCACAGATAATTTCCCCTTTCAGACAGACAGTCAGACAGACAGACAGACATGTGCCAACCCCATGCAGCTGCCAAATCCTGGCAGCCCTTCTGCTGCTGTTGTGTCCAGCATAGGCATCAACATCACCGAGAGTCTCTAGGGACATCCCAAAACAATTCCCAGCTAACAGGAAATAATCTGGAACACACAGAGGATGGTTTATACCCTCCTCACTCAGTGGCCAAAGATAGAGGAGGATAGGGATGTGTTGGCACAGCCCTGAGAGCTCTTTCAGCCCCTATTGCCACCCAGGCCCTCCCTGGACATGCAGTATCCTTTGGCCAGCTCCGGGGCTGGAATGTCCAAGAGCCTCAGGGCCACAATCCCCAGGGATTTTGGGGCTGCCTGGGTGGTGGGACACTGGCAGCATCTCACCTGCTGAGGGTCAGCTCCCTGCAGGATCCGGGCACAGCCCCGGCTGCAGCACGGGAGGAGGGAAAGCTTCTGCCAGTGTTTCCCGGCACGTCCCCTTGCACTTGGGGGGAGCACAGCCAAGGGGAAACCCCAAAAAACCTCCTGGGAGACTTCTGGTACTCCCTGGGGGATGAGCAGCCCCAGTCACCGGGGTGGGTCCATGGAAAGGGGACATTTCTGGAGTGGAGCAATGAAATACCTGCTGGGGACTGGCACTCACTACAGGACATAGGAAAAGTATCCTGGGATTGTGCCAGAGCTGTGGTGGGGTGTCAAGGAGAGGAACTGAAGGTGGAGAAGGGATGTGTGGGGCTCCCAGGGCAGCCGTGGAAGGTGAGTGTTTGAGAATGTCCCTGCAAGGGACACTGTGAAGAGGGGACACTGGAGGGAGCAGGAGGTCCGAGGCCACTCCAGCGAGCCCGTGGGGTTTGGGGTGAGCCGAGACCCGCCGGGGTGTGTGTGTGTCTGTGTGAGAGGCACCTACAGGGAAGAGGATCCAAGCAGAGTCTCAGACATGGAAAATACTGCGTGCAGTGGCTCGTCCTCACAGACTGGGGCAACTGGGTCTCACTGGTGGGACGCACCGTGCCCACCCCTGCTCAGCTCTGGTGCCAAGTAGGGCACGTGGCATCCCCACGGCTTTGGCACCCCAGCCGCGCTCCCGTGACCTGCCTGGGGGTCCCTGCGTGGCTCTGCCCGCTCTGCCGCAGCGGCCCCATCCAGCGCGGCCCCTGCAGCCCGTGCTGGCAGCGCCGTGCCCACGGGGGCCGGGCAGGGCTCCTCGCCCGCCTCCCCTTCCCCGGGCCGTGCGTAATTAGCGGGAGCGGATTCATTCAGCAACTCGGTCGGGTTTCCTCCGCCCCTTCTGATGCCGCTCCCGTCACTCCGCACACACCGCCCGGTCACGAGCCCCGGGGAGGTGACGATTCCAGTCCCCTGGGAACGGGGCACGACCTCAGTAAGGACCCAGATGCTCCGAAGTGGGGTGGTTGGATTCGGCCAAAACCACCGACGGTCGCCTAGATGTCTTTGAACACGAGGAGCTGGAGACGCTTCCCAGCGCTGAGCTCGCTGCGCTGCAATAGCCACAGCCTGGAAGGGAGAAGGGGAGCACGGAGGGAAGCCGGAGTGTTATGAAACCCGTAGGAAAGGAGGGAGAAGGTGTAGCTGAAAGCCCGTGGATCCGGGAGCAGAGCATCTCTGCTTGGATGATTCTGCTCCCGAGCTGAATCACCGAGCCGTTTGTAGCCGGGAAAAAAAAAAAGAGAATCGTGTCTTTGGGATTCGTTCCCTTCCAGGCTGATCCTTTTCCCAAACAGGCAGGAAGGAAGCTTTGAGCATGGGCGGATGGGTGCTGTGGTGAGGGGGACAGACCCCCAGCCCCCCGTCCTTGGGCAAGTGTGCCCGCACAGGGGGGCAGATGTTCCTGCACAGGAGGGTCGGTGTCCCCTCACAGGAGGGTCGGTGTCCCCGCACAGGAGGGCAGGTATCACCGCATGGGAGGGCAGGTGTCACCACGCAGGAGGGCAGGTGTCACCGCACGGGAGGGCAGGTGTCACCGCATGGGNTCGGTGTCCCTGCACAGGAGGGTCGGTGTCCCCGCACAGGAGGGCAGGTGTCACCGCACGGGAGGGCAGGTGTCACCGCATGGGAGGGCAGGTGTCACCACGCAGGAGGGCAGGTGTCACCGCACAGGAGGGTCGGTGTCCCTTCACAGGAGGGACGGTGTCGCCTCACAGGAGGATCGGTGTCCCCACACAGGAGGGTCGATGTCCCTGCACAGGAGGGCAGGTGTCCCCGCATAGGAGGGTTGGTGTCCCTTCACAGGAGGGCAGGTGTCACCGCACAGGAGGGTCGGTGTCCCTTCACAGGAGGGACGGTGTCGCCTCACAGGAGGATCGGTGTCCCCACACAGGAGGGCCGACGTCCCTGCACAGGAGGGCAGGTGTCACCGCACAGGAGGGTCGATGTCCTCGCATAGGAGGGTCGGTGTCCCTACACAGGAGGGTCGGTGTCCCCGCGCAGGAGGGCAGGTGTCACCGCACAGGAGGGTCGGTGTCCCTTCACAGGAGGATCGGTGTCCCCGCACAGGAGGGCAGGCGCTGGGCTGGACAGCTCCCGAGAAGCTCCCAGGTGCTGATCCTCCTCATTCCAGCTTTCCGCTGGCTGGAGGGAAACCTGTGCGGGGCGAAGGCTCTGGGGTGTGACGTGTCCCTAGAGAAGGGATGCGCCCACCCCGGCACCTGCAGGTGCCATCTCCTGGGGGTTCGGGGGGGAGCTGCGATGCCACCCCTGGACATTGTCCTTGAGGAGCGGGGCACCGGAGCCGCGCCACGCTGGATCGCCTTCCTCCCTTCACATGCCCGCGTTCCCTCGGCCCCGGCGGCAAAATAAACGCAGCCAGGGCCCGGCTGGAGCTCGGGCCGCACCTGCAGGACGCAGGTGCCGACCTTGGGGAGGGGCGCGGGGCGGCGGGAGCGCTCATGAATGAACGGGCGGGCGGGCGAAGGGCGGGCGCTGCGGGCGCGCACGGGGCGGGGAGCGCCGAGCCGGGCTCGTTGTTATTCCGATCACAGCGGCTCTGATTCACAGACTTGGATCATGAATATAAGTGAAGACTTTGACGTCAGAGTTGAGATTTATCAGCAGATCCAATGGGGCAGGAATATTAAGTGCGAGTCGATGCCAGCTCTCTGCCAACGCTATTAGCGATGCTCGCCGAGGAATGAGGCTTCTCACCGAGGGCTGGAAGGACCGGGAAGGAAAAAAATAAAAACGGAGGCGGGGGAGAGAGCGGATCCTCGGGCATTAAAACCAGGTAAAACAACAGCCCCCGCCGTGGCGGCTGCGGGCGGGAAGGGGCGGTGGGGGCGGCGGGGATGGCAGCGGCTGCGGGCAGAGCTCCCCCGACCTTCACACCTCGGCTGCCCAACCTGGGGCGGGGGATTTCCTCTGCCAGGCAGGGCAAGATGTTGCAGCCGGCTGGGAGCATCTTGCGCCAGCCTTTTCCGAAGGAGGGGAAGGGAAGGGAGGGAGGAAGGAGAAAGTTAACGCAAGGCTGTCCCTTGCTGCTGCCTTGCCTCGGCGGCTCCGCATACAGGCGCTGGCCTATTAATAGTGTTTATTTTTACTCACTGCACGCAAAAAAGAAAGGGCTGCGGGGCGGGGGGGGGGACCAGGGGGGCTGCGCTATAAATAGGTAGCAAAGGTGGCCATGCCCCAGGGAGGGGAGGAGGAGAAGNGGGGCGGCCGGGGAGGGGTGCGGGGTGCGATGTCCCGGGCAGCCGGGTGCGGGTCTCTGCATCCCGGTGTGGGGCTCGGGGGGGGGTGTCCCGGGGCTCGGGGCCGGGTGCGAGGCAGGGTTCAGGGATCCGGGACGCGGGGAGGGCTCGGTGCGGGGCTCCCCGTGCTCGGTGCGGCTTTCGGCGCGGGGGGTCCCCGTGCTCGGTGCGGGGGTCGGCGGCTCTCCCCGGGCTCGGTGCGGGGGTCGGGCTGTCTCCCCCGCTGCCGCCGGCCCTGACCGCCGCTCTCCCTCTCTCCCCAGCGATGCTGCACGGCCCCGCCGCCATGGGGGAGCCGTGGCCGCCTCAGCCGCAGCAGCAGCGGCTCCCGGGGCCCGGGAACGCCTCGGAGCCCCCCTCGTGGCCCTCTGCGGGCGGGCCGGGCACGGCGGCGCCGGGCGGCGGGACCGCGGGCTCCGTGAGCCCCTGGGACATCGCGCTCTGCGCCACGGGCACGGCGGTGGCGGGCGAGAACGCGCTGGTGCTCGCCGTGCTCTTCTACACGCCGAGCCTGCGGGCGCCCATGTTCCTGCTGATCGGCAGCCTGGCGCTGGCCGACCTGCTGGCCGGGCTGGGGCTGGTGGCCAACTTCGCCGTGCGGTACCTGCTGCGGCCGCCCAGCGAGGCGGCGGAGCTGGCGGCCGCGGGGTTGCTGCTCGCCGCCTTCTCCGCCTCCGTCTGCAGCCTCCTGGCCATCACCGTGGACCGCTACCTGTCGCTGTACAACGCGCTCACCTACCACAGCGAGCGCACGCTGGGCTTCACCTGCGCCATGGTGCTGCTGATGTGGCTGCTGTGCCTGGGCGTGGGGCTGCTGCCCCTCCTGGGCTGGAACTGCCTGCGGGACCAGAGCGCCTGCAGCATCCTGCGGCCCGTCACCAAGGACAACGCGGCCGTGCTGGCCGTCACCTTCCTGCTGCTCTTCGCCCTCATGATGCAGCTCTACCTGCAGATTTGCAAGATCGCCTTCCGGCACGCGCAGCAGATCGCCGTGCAGCACCAGTTCATCGCCACGGCGCAGGCCACCTCCACCCGCAAAGGGCTCTCCACGCTCTCGCTCATCCTCGGCACCTTCGCCCTGTGCTGGATCCCCTTCGCCATCTACTCCCTGGTGGCCGATTCCAGCTACCCCGCGGTGTACACCTACTCGCTGGCGCTGCCCGCCACCTGCAACTCCCTCATCAACCCCATCATTTACGCCTTCCGAAACCCCGACATCCAGAAGTCGCTGTGGCTCGCCTGCTGCGGGTGCATCCCTTCCACGTTCTCCTCCAGACCAAGGACATCCAGCGACGTGTGAGGACTGAGCGCGGAGCCGGGGGTGCTCCCTTGCTCTCCCTCCCTCCTCCTGCTCTTTTCCCCACCTCTGTCGTTATTGTTTCCTACCGGGAGGAAACCACCCCTCCCCCGCCACCCCCGGTCAGCACATCTCGTTCCATGGAAAGATGGCCAAAAAGAGAAAAAAAGAGAAAAAAAAAAAAAAAGAAAAAGAAGAAGAAGGGGAAAATAAGGGGGAAAGAAAGAGAGAGAGTAGAATGCTAATGGTTTCCTTTAGAAATGTTATTTTCTTACACATTTTATTTTTTATTTAAAAAACACAAAACACCAAAAAAAAAAAAAAAGAAAGAAAGAAAAGAAAAGAAAAGACAAAGGATCCTCGTACGATGGCGTTTGTCTGCTCTCGGGGTAAGGAGCCGGCGGAGCTGCGGGCCCCGTGCGGGCGGTCCCACGCCTGGGGGGCGCAGCCCACGGGAAGGCCACAGGAGCGGGGGCAGGGCGGGCGTCACGAACCCCCCAAGCGGGGCTGGTCCCCACGCGTGGGGTCGCTGCGCGGGGCGCCCACCCCCGTGAAATCAGGTCTTGCGATGCTATGCAATAACGGAGGGGGGTGGGGAGGGGTTGCGTTCAGCACCGCGGGGCCGGACAGCTCCGGCCGGGGCCGGGGTCGGAGGGAATCACGGGTGTCCGTGTCCGTGTCCGTGTCGAGAACCTGTGGGGCAAAGCACTCCTTAGGTTTGGGTGGCGTGAGTGTCGCAGGGATGGGGGGACCCGGGGAATCCGGTCCGTCCTCCCCCTGCCCCAAAGGTGCTGGGGTGGGGTGAGGGTTGGTGGTGCGTGGGTGGGGACTCTGCGGGGACAAGGAGGGGCTCTCCTGTCCCCCTGGGGCTGTTGGGTGATGCTCTCCCCCCTCTGCACCGCCCTCCACACCAGTCGTTTACACGGGGTGGGATTTTGATCCAAAGAGGGGTCCGGGCTTGCTGGGGTCCCCGAGGGGGAAGCCTCTGTAATGACACACGTTGTTCCTGATGCTGCCAGCTGAACTCGCTTCCCGAGGGGGGCGATGGGCCCCTCTCCTCCCCCCACTGTATGACGTGCTTGGAGGTGTTAGTGAGTCCACGATGAAGTGTCCTTTATCTTGTGCTTTCTTTTGGCCAGGAAATGGAATAGTGCATTCGCTTAAAAAGCAAGCAGGAAACCAAGAAACCCTCAGAGAGATGGCAGGGTTTGGGGTGGAACATCTGGGGTGGCTCAGGGCAGAGCTGGGGGATGCTGCTCCAGGGCCTGCCATGGGAACAGCTCAGGAGAACCCTCACCAATGAGCCTGCTATCCCAAATATTCTGCTTTCCTTTAGAGAAATTGTTGTGATGTTGGAGAGGGACTTTGGACAAGGGCCTGGAGTGAGAGGATGAGGGGGAATGGCTTCCCATTCCCAGAGGGCAGTTTAGAATGGATATTGGGAAGGAATTCCTGGCTGTGAGGGTGGGCAGGCACTGGCACAGGGTGCCCAGAGAAGCTGTGGCTGCCCCTGGATCCCAGGAAGTGTCCAAGGTCAAGTTGGATGGGGCTTGGAACAACCTGGGCTGGTGGAAGAAACATCCTTGCTCTATATGGCTGCAGTGGGTACAAAGGCACTTTATGGCCTGTGCAAACAGACCCAAGTGTTTTTCTCTGTGGATCTGTGCAATGAACCTCTGGCTCCTTGGAACTCAGTGCACATGAGAAAGCTGTGAACCTCCAAAGTGTGCCTGGGGCTTGCACTTACCGTCTGCCTTTGAAAGGTGGCCACTCCCTCAGTGTTTCATTTTTGTGGGTTTGTTTTTCTTCGTTTCCTTTCTCTGTTGAATACCTTGGGCAATGGGCAGTAGGCATAATATTGAATGAATGTAAGTTTTTAAGTAAATATATATGTTTAACAAAGAGTAATATTTATGCAAACACTTTAATAATTCCATTTCATTTGGTTTCGTAAGTGCAGCCAGGTCCCTGCAGATCCTCAGTGTGAAAAATTCAATGGCTTAAATAATTTTTCAAACATGGTGAACATTTGGAAATGACTTTATACAATCACCCTATCCAGGAGACAGGATTTGTTTCTCTGGGCAGCTCATTTTGTATCTTCAGGTGAAATGTAGTTTAACTAATCAGCTCTAGAGAAACTTGGACATGGAAGAAAAAGTTGCATTTTCTTGACTTTCCAGAAATTCCCTTATTGCTGAAGAGCTCGATTTTAACAAAGGGGTTTTCTTGATTGTGTACTTGAAACTTGTCTCAGTTTGAGGGATCCATTGATAAGCTTTGCCAAAGTCAAATAAAAATCAGTGGGAAATTATTTCCTCCCTGTGGCCCTCCACAGCAATAGGGGAAAGATTGGGGAGGTGGCAGCTACAGCTGAGGACGCAGCTCTTACCAAACAGCTGAGGTTGAGAGCAAGTGGGGATGTCCTCAGTGGGACACTCGGTACCCACCCAAACACCTTCAGAGCAACTTGGTCAGACTCTGCTGTTTGAATGCTGGTCCTTGCATGAAGGAGACACTTGTCCTGCTGCTCTGACACAGCTCAGTATCGAGATGGGGCACCAGCATATTCCCTGCTCAGAGTTGGTATAAAATAACCTTCTAATTTTTTCTCAAGTGATGGTCTAGCACCTCTGTCTCTTTGAGATGTTAAAGGTGTCCATGGAAGTTGTAAAAAACACTTCTTAAGTTTCAGGAAAAGCCTCAAGAAATCTCCTCTAAAAACTATTTTGATAAATTGGCATTTTTGCAGCCTTTCCTCTAAGTAAAAATAAATGCATTTCCCAGGATTATTTGTTTTTTCTTCCTTTTTTGTTCCTTCTTTCCTTTCTTTTTAACCAGCGGAAAGGAGGGAAAATAAGGAGAAGTGAGGCAGAAGGGAAAGAGGTTTAGATTCAATGTGTTGTGGAGATCTCTGACCGTTTCACTGCACCTTTGCTTTGATGCTTTGTTTTTGCCTTGTTTTTGTTCTGGTTTTGTTTAGCATTAAGAAAATCTTCCGCTGGAAATTTCCGAGTGGCGATGCTGGACATCAGTGAGGGTGTTGGATGCTCCTTGTGTTGGATATGAGGGGAGTTGGCTTAAAACCTTCAATTGCTTGGGGATTTAGTGGTGCTGTGCTCAGGGTGGGAATGCCCTGGTGTTTGAGGTCCTTCAGTGCTGGCTTTGGGACATGTTTGGTGTGGAACACAGGGCCTGACTACGGAGGAGTTGCCATAAACAAGGAGCAGCTCCCACTGGTGTAAGGGTGTCACCTGTGGATGATGAGGAACCTCTGGAGAACAGAATGGGCTTTTCTGCTGGTTTTCAGTACAGCGAATCATTTGTGGCTTCACTGAGGGTTCAAAGCATGTTCCAACCTGGTAAACAGAGCTGAGCAGCCCTGTCTACCTCCTGGACACCATGAGAAGGACCCAGAGCAGCTGGAGTGTCCCCTTGCTCTACATTTTCTGGTATTGGATGCATTGGTAGGGTTAGGCTGGGATTCCCTTGTCCCTGGAAAAGCTGGGATCTATAAAAGCTGTTTGATTTAATCACTGTGCTTTGCAGATGATACAAGGGACCAGTGGTAGTTCTGCAAAGCACGAGGTCTTTGCTGGTTGGAAATTTGCAGGTGTACTTTGATTTTCTTGGAACCTCCATGGCGACTCCAGGTGGGAACTGGACCTGCCTGGAGAGTGCTGGTCAATATTTAGTTGGTGTTTAGTTGGTGAGACCTCCATGTCCTCACCCTGGCCCAGGTCTTGCCATTGTACCTTCGAATACTGACCTCAGCTTTTGATAAAAGGTGAAGGGCCAGAGCTTGGCCCTGCTCACATTCATGTCACTGCTGGACTCTACAGGATCTGTTCTAGATCCACAGCAGCAGAAATAGGTGGAGAACTGGTCCTGAGATATGAGGAAAATTGATACAGGAGATATCCAATCAACCCCAGAGCCCAGGATCCACTCCTTATTCGGTTGTTTTATTTCCAGGTTTCTGTGTGCCTTTGGCTTCTCCACCATGAGCTGGTGGCCAGCAGAAAGTAGGTATGAAGTGCTTTGGGTGTCGGTGTTTGGCTGTTTCATTTGAAGGGATGAGGAAAGGGCAAAGAGGAGAAGGAAGGAGAAAACATCCCTCCAGTACACTGTGACAAGGGCCACTGCTGGGTGGGACAAAACCACACCCCATGAGTGCCCTGAGCTTTGTGGAGACGTGCAAGGGGTGGGGATGAGATTGTGCTTTTACAACAAGCCCTTGTTGTCCCAGCATGTTTCAACTGAGAAATTAAAAAAAACCAAAACAACCAAACCACAAAAAAAACCTGGTAAAATGTCCACTCTGCCAACAAAGCTGCATAGTTTTATTTTGGTTTTGTTTTCCTTTTCTGTTTTGGTCAGTTTGTGACTTTGAGAAGTGAAAATGTCTCTATTTAGCCAACTTCCTATCAGTAACCAGCAGTAAATATCTCAAGGATCTCACTCCTGGTGTGGCAGCCCAAATTTGTTCATATCAAAGAGTTTTAACTGAACTTTGAATAAAACACCCAAGAAACCATTACTGTTCTCAGTAGGCGATGACGCACCTCTTTCTTGTAGAAGCATCAGATTTGGGGTGGGGAGCTCTTTCCGAAGCCATTGATCCTGGTAATCACTTGGTGTGTCCTGACCAGCATTGAGGTCTCGCGTCATCGTTACCGGTGAATTAGCGGTTCGCTCCCAATCGTCAGGAATAATTGTTGAATGCACGTGGTATTTCCTTGTAACTCCTCTTGTTCATGCACAGCCTTCCCTCTTGTCGAGGCGAGACCCCTTCACCGGGACCATTTGTACCTCTCCTGTTGCAGTTGCCCACTGCAAAATCCCCCCAGAGCTGCCCTTCCCACTGCCCCTGCAACCCCGGGAATGGCGCTTTCCCATTCCCATTGGAAACCCTGCAATATGGAGCATTATAGAGACAAAATGGGGTTTTCAGCAGGGAAGACCCAAACTGGAACAGGTGGGCCAAAGCTCTTTTGTCCTTGACTTTGAGGGATGTGAATGAATTGTGTCCAAGGGTAATAGTTGCCTTCACAAATTCTGCTTGATGGCAAGAAAGCCCAGGTTGTCCCCTCCAGCCTGAGGACGCTGCAGTGGCAGGATGGGGATGTCCTACAGCACATTGTATCACTGGGCACTGGAACCACAAGCACAGGTTCGTGGCCTTTCTGTGGGATCTGGGAGCTGGAAAACAGCTGGTTTGTCCCAGGAAAAGCTCTTTTCCAGCTCGGCAGTACCTGGGTGAGGATGAGGTGGTGGTGGCTGCTTGTCCTTCTTAGCCTGTTGCCACCAGGCTCTTGGCCCTGCCTTGCCTTTCTACGTCCTACAGTGACGAGCACTGGGCTCGTTTCTGCCATCCCTTCTGAGCAGACCAAACTACACCAGCCCCCAGGATGCAGAGCATCCTCCTGGAAAGTGGATCCTCCAGCTTGGAGGGAGGGATGAGTTTCTGGTGGCAAAGCCCAGCAGGAGACTCCCCCAGAGCCACGTCCTGCTCTGCAGTCGCCCCCATGGGGCTCTGAGCCCCAGGTCAGGCTGGCCAGGCTTCTGTGTCCTTGGGAATTGGTGTCAGCAGCACAGACAGACAGTGGGAATCCATCCTCCCCCTTCCCTGCCTCCCCGTCCCAGCCGATTCCCCAGGAATGAGGCCATTCCACAGCAATCAGGACAGCGGCCTGTCTTGCTGTCAGTGTTTTCATGAGCCTTTTAACTTGACTGGGAAAGCTGATCTCAAAGCAAAATGTACAGTTATCATTCAATTAATCAAGCCCCGTTGATGCACTTTATGAACGAGTGAAAACAAATCAATGCTGTTATTGCACTGTATCTCTATTGTGTATAATATTATACATTCATCTGTAAGAGTAATTTATTTTTATTACTGTAAATAAAACTGTTAAAGTGATTTGTCAAGAGGATATCTAAAACTAAGGGGAAGGGGGTTGAAATTAAAGCATTTGAAGATCTGGGCTCCTGTCCCAGGTATGTGCCATGCTGTATGTGTGCCTGTGTTTTCATTTCAGCGGAGGCGAGTCTGGGACAGGGCTCTGCTTTCCCTCACCTGGGACTTGGATCAGGATGAGGTGGATGAGAACAAGAAGTGCCTGAGACTCTGAGGGGTTGGGAAGGGGCAGCTCCTGCTGCTCAGAGCCTCCAAGCACAAGGATGGGAGTTTTCCATCAGCAAGCCATTCTCTGCCCTCTGATTAGGGAGTCAGGGATTAAACACCACGGGAATTAGTTGATCTTTGAGGGCTCGATTCTCCAAATGAAGGGTTATATAGACATCACAGCTCTCTGCTGCTTCTTCTGTGTCCCAGCCTCTAACAGAGGAGAGAACATCACAGGGCTGATAACCCACAGCCAAAGGACCCAGCGAGGGCGAGATGACAAAAAGCCAAACCCACATCTACTGTAACCTCTTAAAATCTTTATTAATTTCTTTTTTTTTTCCTTAATTTCATTAGCACATGCATAAAGTGTCAACAGTTTGGGATTAAGATGACATTTCTTGAACAAATGTAGTTACAAGCGGTGCTTGGGGTCGTTCCAGGTTTCCTCTCTACACTGCACAGAAGAAAGCTGCAGGAGGCCCTGCCTTTCCTCGTCGTGTCACCACAGGCAGAACCCACAACACTGGGGAGGAATACACTTGTTCACACGTAGCAACTGGGAACGGTAGATAGGTACAGGCAGCAACATCTACTCACCTATTGACTAAGTGCACATGGTTAAAGACCCCATCAGACAGTGAACACCTCCTTTAATCTCAGCTCTAGAAACAGGGAAATCAATTATGACCTGGAAGAAGTGACCCTCCCTGTGTCCCACCAGCTCCTTCTGTCAAATGGCAAATCAATGGAGAGACGGGCGATACTTTTAATAACTGTTGTTATTAAAAACGAGCCTTCTGTAGGAGCACCGGGGCAGCCCCACGGATGCTGAGGAAGCTCCTGGGAAGCCAACACGAGGTGCTGCAGGGCTGGCACCTCTCTGTCCCCATGGTGCCACCCCTGCAGGGCTGGAGCCAACCTCCACACAGACCGGTCAGAGCCCTGGCTCCGGGTTGTATGATGAGGGATCAGTCAGTGCCAAAAGGGGAGAAAACTGCTTTGGCAATGCCCACTCATGGAGTCCTGTTTCGGTCAGACCGGTTGCCCCAGTGCTCCAGGTCTCCCCAGCTCAGAGCTGCTGAGTTTGGGGTGTGCTGAGGAGTTTGGGGTGGGTCTGAGGTGCCTCCACCTCCAGCCTGCTGGGGGCAGGGCACAGATGATCCTCAACTGTCTTCAAAGCCCCCCAAGATGACTCTCCTACAGCACCTGGCCTCATCCAGAGCTACTTGTGCTCCTATTTGCTCCGAAGGGGATGGAAACCTGGCAGTAAGAGGGCTCCTGTCCTGCTACAGCAGCTGGCATTGTCCCAACAGCCCTGGGAGGGACAGCAGGAGGAGGAAGGCTCTCCAGCCTTAACGCTTGTCCCATGGCAGCAGCAGCAATGCACATACCTTGGAGCAAACCCAGCAGCACGTGCATGTCCCACAGGAAAGTGGTGACAGGGTTTGCCCCCTCCCTGCCTTCCTCACGTGTCCTCTTGGGGACCTGCCCTGTCCCTGCCATGTGCACCCAGACGTGTTTCCTTGCGTTGGCCAAAAACTGCTGCCCACGGCACCCCCATGCAGGAAGGAGGATTCCCAGAGGATGCCTTGGGGTCTGGCCAGGTCCAGGTTTTCAGCCCAGGTGAGTTCTGCCCTTTGCCAGCACGGCGAGACCACCCAGCCCAGGAAGCCCCTCCACTCCTCTGCCATGCCGTAGGGACCTCCAGGAAAGGCACTTGTGTCAGTGAGGAGCTGCCGTGACCCCACTGCGTTCCCGGGTGGGGCTGAGCCCCACGTGGGACAGGGCACAGCCGAAAGCCAGCGGAGGGAAGTGCCAGCATGGCTCAGCATCACCCCAAACCCGGGCCGGGGACACTCTGCCTCAGATTCCCCCCAACAACTCAAACAGCCCCAAAATTAAGGAAGCCTATTAAGGTGAATGGCCATCAGCCCTCAGATCCCCTTCAGAATGCAGTTCAAAGAAGAGGGGGTTGTTTGGGTTTTTTTTTCGGTGGGGATTTAAGTGGTTTGGAAGAGGCTTGGAGCAACCTGGTCTGGTGGAAGGTGTCCCTGCTAAGGGCAGGGGGTGGGATTGGATGGGCTTTAAGGTCTCTTCCAATTCAAACCATCCTAGGATTCTATGATTTTCTTTCTTTTTTTCCTGGTCTGAGATGAAAAGCACCACAAAGAGTGGCCCCATTTGATAAGAACTGGCCAGAAGTAAAGATAGACCCGAAACATCTCAGTATAGAATGAAATTTGGTGCTGGGGGGCAGTGAGGGGGATGTTGATGCTCATAACAGTATGGTTTTTGGAGACCTGGCAGAGCTGTGCCAAAGCTGTCCCTGCTGCCGGCAGGAAATCAACAGCTCCTCAACAGGCATCACAGGAATGTCCCCAGGCTCAAAGTGACAAGACTTTTATGGTTGGCTTTGTGATGGTATGAAATGAATTTCAATGGAGTAAGGGTTCCCACCTGCGGTGTCAGGTATGGACCAGCACCAGTAAGAGGTGAAAATCAATGGATTTCAAACACCTGAGCTGGGAGAGTGAACCTTCAGGGACAAAAGGACCTCCTACAGTGACAGGAAACCCTTCTCTTTGTACTCTGGGATGAGGTTCTTTCTGCCTTCTTTTAAACACTGGCTTCTTAGGATCTGATTTTTGGAAGTGGTGGCACCTGCCTCGCATTGTTGGTGACTGGCTGGGAAGTGTTGCTGGTTTTTTATTCCCTCGATGTCCAAGGGAAAGGAAGGCAACAAAACAAATTGTCCTTCTGGAAATCACATGTAAGTTGGTTGTTTGCTTTTTGACTTCTGTGAGGGAGGGTTTTTTTTGGTTTATTTTTAGGTTTCTCAACTGAGCTACCCCAAATCAAAGGGTCCACCTGAATTTATCACCATGGTTTACCTGCTGCAGTCTGTGGACCATGAAGGTCCTGAGGAGCAGGTCGCTGGAGCTGCTGCCTTCTAACTATTGCCATACAGCAGTAACAGCTGCATGCCCTGCTTTGCTGGCTGGTTCATGTCTTCCCCTCCCATGTGTTTTATCTTTATTGCATTTAAGGGTCAACACCAAACCCAAGAGAGAGCCCAAGCAGCTGCCCAAGCTGATGGGAGACGCTCTGGGGCTGGGACACCCAAAGGAGGGGATGAGGCAGAACTGCAAACACATCAGGTTTGAATGGATGCCCCGCGGGCACCTCCACAACCCCCTGGCCCACGATGAGGTCATGCCACTTGCCCACCTGCTTCTCAAAGCATTCCCATGACAGAGCCTCTGCGACCTGTTTCCGAGGTCCTCCATCCTTCCCTTGGGAAAGCCTTCCCTGAGATCTGACTCACCTCCCTCCTGCCCCCACTCACTCCCGTGCCTTTCACTCGAGTCCCACCTTGACACAGGGAGCAGGTTTATTTTCCCCCCTGCCCTTCAAGGCTTTATGTGGGGTTTGGCCCACCTGAGGTTTCCCCTGTGCAGAAGGGGGAGAGAAAAACCAACCTCAAATGCCGGGCTATTTTCTTTCTGCTCTTTTCCCCTCCTCTCTGCACACTCAGTACTTCGTACAGAACTGAGTGCTGGAGCTGCCACTGGGCTGAATGTCCCCCAGGGCCAGCCAGTCCCCTGGCATTGCCACCATGGGAAAGGTCTCATTTCACACACACTGGGGCTCACAAAGACCAACAGCAGGTTCAAACCTGTTCCTCTGAAGAACAGGAGGTTACAGAGGCACCTCTGGGAGGTTTAAAACTGTGGGAAGATCCCTGTTAGGAGATGCCCAAGGGAGGGTGAGGTGTCACTGCTCTGCCATCAGGTAGTGCCATGGAGGGGCCGTGGCCTCAGGGCCCTGTCAGGCTGTAATACAGACTGTAGTGAGGATAAAGTGACACCAACGCTGCCTTCGGGGACACTGTGGCCAAGCACGTTCCATCCAGGTCTTGCCTGAGGATTTCCCTCACCGAGAACCCATCCCTTGCTGCAGGCTCTGCCTCAGCCTAGTGACAGCACCAGGATGGTGTCCTCCCTTGGGAACACCTCGGTGTCCTCCTCCCACCCTGCCTGTGGGCACGTTCTGGAGGCTCTGGGACAAACCTCACTGAAGTTCTTGACTGGGGGTTTCGTTACTTGTTTTTTTTCAGTCCTTCCCCCAGCAAAATACAGGCTTCATTCTCACCTGGAGGAAAGAGAGCTTGAGACAACGATCCTACAAAACCTGGAGTTTGTCCCAGGAAGATCAGATTCACCAAAACCCCCCACCCTTTGACTTTCAAATGGATTGAAACACGTCAAAGTCTAGGTTTGGGTTCGAGGTGTCTGAAGGAGGAGATTTTGCATGGATTGAGGGGCAGCTCTGAGTTCTGGCAGGCAGTGGGGCATCCAGTGGGTGTTTCCTGTCACACCCACGGTCACCTCAGAGGGCACAGCTGCGTGGGGACAGGGAAAAGCCCACCCTGAGGGCACAGGGACCTGTTCAGAGATGAACCCAGCACGGCTTGGCACTCCTGTACTTTGCTCAGGCACTTTTGCAGGGGGTAGTGGAGGGGCAGGAGAGCCACCCCCGCTGACATCAGGGTGGGGATGTGGTCGTGGCGCTTCTCTGGGGACCACCTAAGGAAGAGACAACAGTCCTTGGGGTGCTGCTGCCCAGCTGAGGGCAAATTCACGGGGTAGGGAGCATTTGAGGCTTCTAAAGTGCAGTGCAGGTTATATGGTCTTTGCTGTAGACTGTAAACTCCTCAGGACAGACTCCTTGCCCTTATTTTTATTTTCTTTTTTTTTTTTTTAAATCTGTAAAGTGACATTCCAGCTGAGAAAACCTTAGCCCTAAATAACTACTACTACTACTACTACTACTACTGGAAAACAGGAATCTTGGTGAAAGGAAGAGCCTGTGCTCCCCTTGTCAGCATCCCAGGATGGGAAGCCCTTCCCATGGCCACACATGGACACATGGTCCATCCACAAGGAAACATCATGGTGCTCCTGCCAGCTGTGGACCCCTGGAATGCACCCTCCAAAACAACACCATCAGTGCTACAACCTGTATCCTCCAAGCAAAAATTCCATTTGTCCTTAAAGCTGAGGTGTTAATTGAGGCTCTGTACCCAGGGGAGTCTGCAAAGCTTCTGTTCAGGCTGCTGGGTGTCTTGAAAGGGAAACAGAGCTGGAAAAGTTGCTGGGAGGAAATTTGAGGGCTCTTACGAGAACAGAGATCCCTGGAGAATCCAAGTTCAGCCTCATGTTTGTCACAGGAGGAAAACCCTCCCAAAACAAAACAGCTGCAGAAGCAGGAGCTCTTACGGGATGTGACGCTCACTCCTCTCTGGTTTCTTCTCAGGGTGGGAAGTTAAAAACTACCCAATTCATTCTTCCTTCAGGAGGCTGATCCTCTGAGAGCCACCAGCATCATGAGCCAGCTCCAGTGGTCCCTCTAAACCAAGGAGACACTGAGTGCAAGGCCAGGCATGAACACTGCTAGACTTCCACCAACCTTCAGAAACTTGAGCAAGACCAGACTTCACACCCGGTGTAGCTTCAGAGGTGTACCATGGGCATGGTGCTCCCCACAAAGTCCCTTTTTAGATCAGCCAGAGATGTCCAAGAGGTTCCTGAAGCACCTCAAGGACTACAGCCTTCCATTAATATCTCCAAGCAGAACCAAACTGGCTTATTTACTGTTCCACTGATTCCAGCTCAACCCATCCGTATGCACTCAGGGTATTCTTCCCCCCTCTGGCAGTCATATTTATTATTTTTAATCTATGCCCATAAATTGGTACGTAGGGGAAAGCAGATAAAATGGAAAGAGGAACTCTCAGGAGATCAGTTGGGCTCATTAAATGTTTGGCACTCCATGATTATCCATTGGCAATGAAATGCCACTGTTATATTTTAACATGGAACACGATACCTTAATGTACAGGATCACCTCCTCAGCCCAATTCTGGTACTCTTGAGAGAGGAGAAATTCAATCATCTGTGACCTGGATTGTATTTTTTAATGTCTGCCAAGCTAGATAAAATATTTAAATATTCACTTTTATATCAGCCCACACGAGGATTTGAGCATTTCAGGTTGTGTAACACAGCATGGCCTACTTTGGGAAGAATATCCGGGAATAGGCACATATGTACAAAATCCTGAGTGTGCAGCATGGGGGTCAGACAGACAGTGTTAATTAGCGTGGCACAGCCAATTCCAGCAGCACCAGCCCAGCCCAGCCAAGGAACCGGGGTCGCTTCTGTTGGATTTCATAGGTCACCTGGTAAAAACCAGATAAATGTGCCTAAAATAAAGATGGTCACGCTCAAGTGTGGCAGAATTCTCTCAAGAGAAGGTGCTGAGTTTGGAATGGCTGTGCCACGGGATTGGGGGCTCTCAGTGCCACCATGTGGCATCAACGGCCTGACTCGAGGATCTTGGAGGTCTTTTCCACCCTTAGCCATCCCCGGTGCCTGCCCTGCCTTGTGGTGCTGGGGGGAGAGTTGGGAAGAGCCAGGTGTTCTGTCAGCAAAGCAGAAATGGGTGTCCACAGCCCACCCTGGCTCCACACGTTGCCTCTCCAGACAGCAGAGCAATGAGCTCTGCTGAGATCTCAGTGGGACGAGGATGGGGATGGGGGATCAGTCCCATCCCTGCTACCAGAACACCTAAAGAGCTGCCACAGCAGTTCAGCCTCCTGGAAGAGGAGGATCGTGACGTTTTCAAGCAAAGGGCAATGCTGGGAGGTCATGGTCCTGCTGGCCATGGACTTGAGCACGTGAAATGTGTTTGTGTCATCAGGGGCTGGAGGTTTCCTTAAGCAGAGTAGGAACAGTGAGGACGTGCTGGGATGTCTGAAGGGGAGAGGATGTGTAAGAACATAAAGGTGGGAGGACATGGGAGGGAGCGTCGCCACCCCGAGGCTCCCAGCTGTGCATCCACAGATGTGGCCTGTGCACAGGGCAGGCAAGGCTTGAGGGAACTCCATGACCTTCAAGGTCCTTTCCAACCCAAGTCATTCTGATTGTCAAGCGCTTTGCTGTGAAACAGCATCGATCCTGACAGTGGCATGGGTTGACTGCCAGCTGCCAATCCCAAGGACAGCACAGCTGCTGGGAGGTGACAGGGTAGTGGGAGGGGACAGGGACAATCCTGACCTGTCACACACAGACTGAGTCATGCCAGAATGACCACAGCTCCACGTGACACACACAGAGCAGGTGCATGAAAAGAAGGGACTTGACTTGATCTTCTAAGGGCACTCAGCTGCTCTCCAGTTCTCACCAGGACTGGCTCAGCTTTGCAGAACTGGGACAGTCACAGACCCAAGGGATGAGCCAGTCCCACGTGTCCTTGAGCTCTTTCCCAGGGCTGGTGGGACTCGGCTCTGCCTGAGCCCCCGCTGGGTCCAGCTCCAGGGGAGTCTGCATGTCAGCCGCCAGTGCCACTGCCAGGGGATAATCCTGGTCCCATTCCACCTGGACAAGGGGACTGGCATTTTAAAAACCCCCCGTAACAGGTGAGAGCAGCTCCACCAGGCCCTGCTATTCTCTCTCTCTCATAAAAGGTTATCACTTTTACTAAATTATCCAAATAAACCCAACTCCTCTACACATACAAACGGGACTACGACTGCGTCTACGTTAATAACGCTCCACAACAAATACCACCAGGAATCTGCTTAAATGTTGCTCTGAATTTTTACACCACTTCCTTCTGAACCTGTTCCAGATCAAATCCCAGCTGCTTTCCCAAGGAAGGCCCACCAGAGGCATCGCAGGGGGTCTCTGCCCTGGCTTTGGCAGCTGGTTCCGTGTCTCAGAGGGAAAACACCAAAAATGAGAGCTCCCTGTGAGCACTGAGCATTAGAGATTTCCTCACCCCCTGTGGTGCACCGTGTCTCCCTGATGCCTTTGGTCAGTCCTGCTCCCTTGGGTTTTGCAGATGAGCCATTCCATGCATCCTGTTGCTCTGCTGCCTCTTGCCTTGCCCTCTCCCACATCCATGCTGCCCCTCTCAGCACCACAGCCCAGGTGTGGGGACGTGGGAGGTGTCACTTCCAAGGGGCAAGAGACCATTTTGTGCCAGTCAGGAGAAGGGAGAGCTCCTGGGGGTGTTTCTCAGCAGCTGGGCAGAGGATTCACCACATCTGGCCATGAAAGGTTTCCCACTGGGGGGAAAGGAGCAGAGGTTTGGGGTGTCATTCAACACCAGCATTTCTCAGGGTGAGGAACCAGCAACTTGCTCTGCTGGAAAATGTCCCTGCCCATGGCAGGGGATTGGAACGAGCGGAGATTTAAGGTCCCTTTCAACCCAAACCACTCTAGGATTCTGTGAAGTTCAGGATCAGCCTTTGGGTTCCAGCCGTATCCTCCCACCCCCCTTCACAGCTCTGGGTGCTTCTGGAGAGTCAAAACGCTCCTGTTGTGGCCACCACCTACGTGGCTCTTGGGGGACACAGAGGCAGGCACAGAGCCCACACTTTCCCCAGAAGAGATGCAAATGGGGCCTCAGTTTTCCCCCATTCAGGCCCCCGTGGTATAAGGGAACACAAGAGTGGGCCTGGGGACACCAGTTTGGCAAGTCCACGGCTGGTCCTGGCCAATTTTCCACCCCTGGAGGAACCTTTCCCAACTCTCTGCAGGTTCTTACACCTGACTGTGATATTTTCAGTATTCCCCACCCCTTGGCTCTCCCTCCCTGTGCCTCTTCCCTTCTTGAAGGGAGAAGAAGTCTGATGGATCACTTTACTTTCTATTTTGACGTGAGAACAGGAATCTTTTCAGTGCAGTGGCAGGGGAATGGCTATCCAGCTCCCCCAGGGGGAACCAGTGCCCACGTCTGGGCTGGTCTCAGGTGTACAGACACAGCGTGTGGGGCTGCAAAGGGCAAGCTAAGAGTTTACCTAAAAGCAGCAGATTGTCTAATTAACTTCTTTTTATTTTTCAAAGAACACTGAAAGGGTGCCATGCTAAGGCCAAGGAGAGCTGGGTTTGGGGAAGCTCCCTGGACACCTCTAATCCCTCGCTGGCAAAGGCAAGACAAGGCTGTGTTTCCCTGCCAGCTGCACAAGCTTTGCCTTCACCCTTTTCTCCCTAAAAACCAGTTCTAAGGACAGAAACGGGCTCAGGTCACCAACACCTTGGTCTCCTCATGCAACCTTGTCTAGTGGAGGGGGTTCGTTGGAAGGGGTTGGACTCAGTGAGCTTTAATGGTCTCTTCCAACCCTTCCAACCACTCTGTGATTCTCCAGGGGAATGAGAGCACAATGGTGACCACCCCTGTGGAGTTGCATGTGGGGCATCGCTCTCAGGGGAAGGAGCCTCCTGCCCCTGTGCAGCTTTTGGAGCTGCCTGACCCCAAAAACACCCGCAGCAGAGCATCCCCAAGCCCACACATGGCCACCCCTGAGCTCCCATGGTGGCACCAGCCATGCAAACAGGCTTCTTCTGCAGGAGCTTCTCGTTATCGCCATTAACATCTGACTGGAAAAGCACTGGTGCCCCTGGGGCTCCCTCCTCTCACAAAGCGCACTCAGGGCCAGTCTCTGGTCTCACTCTAGGTGTAAATCTGGAGGAATCCCATCAACCCACCTTCAGAGAATTTTGGAAGCCATTAAACAGGAAGGTGCTGCTAATTCCTGGTCTCACTGCCTCCGAGGTGTACCCTACCAGTGCCGCTGCTGCCCGAAGGGTTTTTGACATGGTGTAAAAAGCAAAGCTCCCGGACGAGCGGGGCCGCCCGCGCTCGTTGGCATCGGCGTTGCCGGAGGCGCCCATACACACCTGGTGCGGAGCCGGGGGCACCGCCGGCCCGGCCCCCTGGGCACCGCCAGCCCGGCCCCGGCGCCCCTCAGTCCGACCACTCGTTATCGTCCAGCTCGGAGTCGTCGTCCGACTCACTGTACTCCACCGCGATCCGCCGCGACAGGATCGTCGCCACGTCATTGCCCACGGGCTCTTTCTTGGCCTCTTGTTCCCACTGCTCCTGGACTTTCCGGAGTTGGATCCCTACGGTAGGGAAAGGAGGGCAAGGCTTTAGGGGCAGCGCATCCCTGGGTGCACCCGATGTGCAACATCCCCATTATAAAGTATCAGCTGGAACGAGATGGCTGGAGAAGGATATGGGTGATGACAAAGTTATATGAGATAATAGGACTGGTAGGACAAGAGGGAATGGCTTAGGATAGTTGGCTTAGATGGGATATTGGGAAGGAATTCCCCCCTGTGAGGGTGGGAAGGCCCTGGCACATGGTGCCCAGAGAAGCTGTGGCTGCCCCTGGATCCCTGGAAGTGTCCAAGGCCAGATTGGATGGGGCTTGGAGCAACCTGAGCTAGAGAAAGGTGTCCATGGCAGGAATGAGATAGTCTTTAAGGTCCCTTCCAACCCAAACCATTCTGTGATTCTATGAGTAATGCGATGTGTGCAACTATAAAGCTATATCATAGAATAAAGCTCCTCCTCTGCTTCCATTCAACCTGAAGATGTTGAACCTTCTGGAAGGTCAAATTTACCATTCAGCCTGAAGATTCGCAGGAAGAGGCAATGAGAGAGACCTTGGAACACATCATCCTCTACAGCCCGAAAGGAAGCCCGTGATCTGTGGGGCTTCATTCCACCTGTGCCGACGAGTGCCCAGCCTCTCTCCAACTCCCTGCACCGTATTTTTCCCCCCACTCAGGTCCCACCTGGATGCCACCATCTTCACCCACCCCCTTTCCACCCGGGGCTCACCTTGCCCTCAGTGAACCCAATGCCACCCAACTCTACGCCAAAAGGTATTTTGCCACTGCGGTGACAGTGCCAGGGGCCTGTCCCCAGCCCTCCCACCGCCACCCTCCCAGTGCCCCCTCACCCCTGCGGATGGCTGCCAGCAGGTCGCTCCGGGCATCGCTCATGGGCATCAGTGGGATCTGCGGCTTCCAGGGCTCCGCGGTGGGCGCCGGCGGCGAGGCCGAGTGCGCCGGCGAGGCGGAGATGGCCGGGGGACCCGGGGGGGGCGGCGGGGGCGC
>VWZG01003788.1:545959-556370 GCA_013396735.1 Grallaria varia
GGTGACGGCGCGTACGAGGGGGGCCCAGCCGAGCCGGGGGCCAGCGCGGGGGGAGCCGAGATGGGGCTGTCGAAGGCAGTCTGAGCAGAGGGGATGACGGGCGGAGGGGGCGGCGGGGCCGGCGGCACGAAGTACTCTGTCATGGGCACCGGCTGCGGGCTGCAACGGCAGGGCACGGCCGAGTCAGCGCTCTGAGGAATGATGGACCAACACCCATCCCAGCACCCAGCGCCCAGCCTGACATCCTTCACCCATCCTGACTCCCATTGTCCTTCACCCATCCTCACATCCTTCCCCCATCCTGGCACCCTTCACCCATCCTGACTCCCATTGTCCTTCACCCATCCTCACATCCTTCCCCCATCCTGGCACCCTTCACCCATCCTGACTCCCATTGTCCTTCACCCATCCTCACATCCTTCCCCCATCCTGGCACCCTTCACCCATCCTGACTCCCATTGTCCTTCACCCATCCTCACATCCTTCCCCCATCCTGGCACCCTTCACCCATCCTGACTCCCATTGTCCTTCACCCATCCTCACATCCTTCCCCCATCCTGGCACCCTTCACCCATCCTGACTCCCATTGTCCTTCACCCATCCTCACATCCTTCCCCCATCCTGGCACCCTTCACCCATCCTGACTCCCATTGTCCTTCACCCATCCTCACATCCTTCCCCCATCCTGGCACCCTTCACCCATCCTGACTCCCATTGTCCTTCACCCATCCTCACATCCTTCCCCCATCCTGGCACCCTTCACCCATCCTGACTCCCATTGTCCTTCACCCATCCTCACATCCTTCCCCCATCCTGGCACCCTTCACCCATCCTGACTCCCATTGTCCTTCACCCATCCTCACATCCTTCCCCCATCCTGGCACCCTTCACCCATCCTGACTCCCATTGTCCTTCACCCATCCTCACATCCTTCCCCCATCCTGGCACCCTTCACCCATCCTGACTCCCATTGTCCTTCACCCATCCTCACATCCTTCCCCCATCCTGGCACCCTTCACCCATCCTGACTCCCATTGTCCTTCACCCATCCTCACATCCTTCCCCCATCCTGGCACCCATCATCCTTCCCCCGCCCCAGCAACCATCACTCATCCTGGCACCAAACGCCCATACTGGCAACCTTCACCCATCCTGGCACTCATTGCCCCTCACCCATCCTAGCACCCACTGTCTTTCACCCATCCTGACATCCTTCACCCATCCTGACATCTTTCACCCATCCTGACATGCTTCACACATCGTTGCATCCACTGTCCTTCACCCATCCTGACATCCTTCACCCATCCTGGCACCCATCATCCTTCACCCTTCCTGGCAACCATCACCCATCCTGGCACCCATTGTCCTTCACCCATCCTGGCATCCTTCACCCATCCTGGCACCCATTGTCCTTCACCCATCCTGGCATCCTTCACCCATCCTGGCACCCATCGTCCTTCACCCATCCTGACATCCTTCACCCATTCCAGCACCCATTGTCCTTCACCCTTCCCAGTACCCATCATTCTTCACTCGCCTCAGCAACCATCACTCATCCTGGCACCAAACGCTCATATTGACAACCTTCACCCATCTTGGCACTCATTGTCCCTCACCCATCCTGGCTCTCATTGTCCCTCACCCATCCTGGCACCCACTGTCTTTCGCCCATCCTGACATCCTTCACCCGTCCTGGCACCCATCGTCCTACACCCATCCTGACACCCTTCACCCATCCCAGCACACATCGTCCTTCATTCCTTCCTGGCAACCCAGGTCCTTCACCCACCCCAGCACCCATCATCCTTCACTCATCCTGACACCCATCATCCTTCACCTATCCCAGCACCCATCACCTTTTACCCACCCCAGCACCCACCATCCTTCACCCATCCTGGCATTCAACACCCATCCTGGCATCCTTCAGCCATCCTGGCAAAAGTCACCCATCCTGGCATCCACCACCCATCCCCCCACCCATCACCCATTCTGGCACCCAACTGACTCCACTCTGGCTTGGTTTCCTCTGAGCCCCCACATAAGCCCTGTCCCAGAGCCAGCGAGCTGGGAGGGCTGTGCCAGAAGGATGGGTTACAGGGCATGAGGAGGCAGGAAGGCACCCAAAACCCCCAGGGGGAAAAGTCCCCTCCACGCTGTGCCCTTTCCTGAGATGAGGTTACCCCAAAAGCACTCCTGACTGTTTTGGGTCTCTCTGGTAGTTTTGGACCAAAACATGTGCAGAGAAGGGCTCTCCTCGCTCCATCAGCCCAGAAAGAAGCCCCCACCAAGCCTCCCTGCCCCTGGCCATCCCCCCACCCGCAGAGGAGTCTGGAGCCCTACCCGTAATCCTTGACGAGGTGCGGCCTCGGCCCGTTGAGCACGGCCTCGGGCGGCGGCGGCGCGTGGGGCTGCTGGAGCCGGTTGAGGCTGTTCTGGCGGCTGCCCGGGGCCGGGCGGTACACGTGCTCCTGGGGGTTGGCAGGGGCCAGCGCCCCCTCCTTGTGCTCCGCCGGGGCCAGGTGGGACGCCGGCGCCAGCAGCTGCGCGGGGTGGTTGGGGCTGGCCGGGTACGAGTGGTCAGCCGCGTCCGACGCGTAGGATCTACGGCACAGAGAAAAGCCCGCTGTTGTACTCCTGGGAGGGGGCGCCGGGGTTGGGGGTGTGAGGGTGTTTGGGGGCTGAGCCAACAAAAACAACGGCCACAAGATTGTTGAAGTACAGGACAGCAGAGAGATAGCGGAGGGCAGGAGGGCACCGACACAGCTGAACCACTCTCTCTTCCCATAGCTGCTAAATGGAAAGTGCTCCGATTTTATCCCAGAGCCAAGGCTGCTCCTGAGGTCCAGGATGACACCCTGGGAGCCCCAGCTATCCACGGAACTACCACAGGCTTACGGCTTAGCACCCGCCCCTGCTGCGGGCAACACTGCCCCCCAAAGACGGAGAAGAGCAAAGCAAAGGAGAGCCGGTGAGCTGAACGTGCAGTAGGTAGAACCTGCCTATTATCTGGGGACAGTGATCCTTCCGATGACGCCATGTGATAGGGGGATGGTGAGAACCTGTTATCCGGTCGGAACTCTTTGTCATACGCCATCATGTTCCACTCCAGGCGCCGGTTGCGGGCTTTCCGCACTTTCTTCACCTCCCGGGTGGAGTCCTCCACCAGCCGCTGCTCCTGTGGGCACACGGAGACACAGCTGCATCCCCAGCACGGCTCCTCGGGGCCGGGACCGACACCCAGGGAGCATCACCCAGCCCTGGGAGACGCACCCAACACAGGGCAGGGGAGGGCACAGGATGCATCAGGAAGGTGACTGTTCCCCAGGTCCCAGGCAACCCCAGCTCCAGCCCCACCGTGTCCCCCACCTGCCCATTACCTTCTGTCTGCGCTTCTCCTTTCTCTTATCTTCGGTCGCCTGCAACATTTTCTCCTTCCATAAGTTGAAGAAGTAGGAGGGGTCGGTGTAGAATTTGAGGCCGTCCTTTTTGTCATCCCTGGAGGGTGGGAAGGGAGGAGAGGGGGTTATCGGCCACAGGAGAAGACCCCCTGTTCCTCTGCACATAGGCTTTGGCACAATCATGACCATAAGCTGTTGTCCCACCAGGAACACACTCAACCTGCAGTACCACTGTGTGGGGTCACCCATCCCAGCCACCCTACACAACGCAAGTGGCGGCACAGCAACTGGAGAAGTCACCCTCTCAGCCCTCATGGGGTGCATGCCTGATGCCTCCCTTGGAGAGGACTCGCTCAAGCCCCCCGGGACCCCCTCAGTGCCCCCAGGAGGCAATGTGCCTGTACCTGTAGGGTGTGAGGATGTTGAGCGGCGGGGGCTTGTCGCAGCGCTGGTACATCTCCATCACCGGGTTGGGGATGGAGTTGCGAGACACGACCTGCTGGTTCTGCACCGTGGAGCTCTTGAAGGCCTTCCTCATGTTGATGTCCTGCAGTGAAACTGTGGGCACAGGAAGGAGGAGGGATACAGGGGTGGCCTCAGAGCCCCAAACAAGGCACAGCGGGTGGTCCAGCCCTGAGAAAGCATCTCCTGGCCATCACCCCAAAACAGCCCCAGGCCCTCACCTTCCTCCACAGTGGAGTCCAGCTGCGTCACCTTGATGACCAGCAGGTCTACCCTCTCCTGCAGCGAGTTCATCCTCATGTAGAAACTGTTGGCCTCGTTGAACAGCTCCCCAAAGATGTCCTCAGCGTGCCTGCCTGGCAGAGAACACCACGCCTGTCACTGGCACTGCGGCGTCATCCCCTGGGCATGCACCTCGCCAGTGGCTCCATGCCCTTCCCAGCCTTGGTTTTTCGGGAGCTGAGCCCCACCCTCTCCCAAAGGGCTGCACAGACAGAGGGGAGCACAAACACCACCCCCACAACCACCCTGGAGCATCCTTTCCAGTGAGTGGTACCCACGGGGGCACAGAACATTCAGGGTGTCCCAAAAAGCCTTTGGTTCCACCAGGACAGACGAGCCGACAGAATGACCATCACACAGCGTGGCCTCTGGAAATGCTGCCGTGAAGGTGGGAAACCAAGAGCAGGGCACTGAGGGGAGTTCCACAGCAGGGAGAAGCTGAGATTTGGTTAACTTTATAATAAATTTATAATAACTTCAACAGTTATTGTGCTGCAGCACTCCATGCATTGCTACAACAGCTCCTTATTAGGGCTATTCCCATCACGGGGCTGAGAAAGGAGTCTGGCAGAGCATTGCTGACACCTGTAGGCTACAGCATCCATGCCAGCATCCATCCCATCCTATCCCATACCCCAGCCCAGCCCCCATCCCATCCCAGAACTCACCTCAGGCCAGCACTCATCCCATCCTGGCACCTCGGGTCCTCAGAGTTTCCTCCAAAACCACATATCAAACAGCTCCCAAAATCTAGTTACCTTTAATACCTCCTCAGAAAATTCACCCAACTCAGTCATTTGGATTTGATTTCTTTTTCCTCTGGACGAGGTACCCATGGCCTGAGCACCCATGGGTGCTGTTCGAGTGAGCCATGTTACTTCCAGCAGCACCATAAATACAGGGTTTACTTTCTGGGAGTATTTTAGAGAAGAACCTAGTTCTGGAATGGGAGAGAAGAGGGAGAGCCCTGAAAAGCCTGAGCTACTCTCTCTATTTCAAGTGGATATTCAGCAGTGAAATAGGTTGTCCCTGTTAAACCTTCACACTGGTGTGTGCAGTACTCTTGTATGCCCCTTTTCTGCTGAGGTGAGTCCTAGGGCAGGAAGACAGCCAAGGGTTTAGATCTTTTATACAGACCTCTCTTCCTTATAAATTTCTACTACTAAAAAGCATAGGTTGGAGTATTTTAAATCTTCACCTGACCGTCCTATTTCTGGCCAAGTGGAGAAGCAAAGGGCTCCCGAAGCCTTTCTGTCCCCCACTGCACAGAGCAGCTGTGGGAGGAGAATGAGTCTTAAACTGTCATCAAGCACCCAGTTTCGGCTTGGCCCTGAGTATTCTCCTGTTTGGAATTAGCTGGGCAATTCCCACTGAATCAGCAGGGGCTCTAGCATAGCCCCTGTTTTTCTGTTTGGAACCAGAGGAAGCAACTGCAGCATCCCACCAGCAAACCCCCAGCATCCCACCCTCCCATCATCGTCCCATGCTGGGATTGCTGTGCCATAACTTACTGAGGCTGCCCAGCTGCTTGATGATGGCAGCCAGGGTGCTGTTGGTGACACACTCCAGCTCACTTGTCACCCCATCGGGAAGAGCCCCCCGGCACAGGTGCCGGGGCTCGATATTCCTCTTCACCAGTGGCATTGTGCCGGCGAGCCCTCACACCTCTCCTGGCAAAAGGAGAAAGAGGGGAAAATAAGAAAATACCTTTTACCGTTTGCCTGTTTGTCCTCCCATTCCCTCTGCTTTCCAACCAGGATACTCATCCTGCCCGTGCTGGGGCACGGCGGGTGGCAGCGGGGCTGTTCCAAACAGGGGATGCCCTGTGGGTGCAAACCTTGGGATGCAGGAGGGCACATGGATGCTGGGATAGAGGTGAGGACCACACCCTTGTGCTGTCCTGCCAAGCCGCTGTGTCCTTTCCCACTTACCTCCAGAGCCATGGTCAAACCAGGAGCAAAGCCCCCTGTGCTGCTTCCCTTCCGCCGGCCCCGAAAAGCCTCATGCAACCCAAACAGAAGCGAGGAAGCGCTTGTAATGCCATTATTTCCAGCTCACTGCAAGCTCTCCAGGGTTTTATTTGTGCACACACTACACTGAGGCAAGCTGCTGGGGCCAGCTCATCCCAGCTCCCTGCAGGGCCCCTCCAGCATCCCTGGCTGCCTCCCCCAGCATTTATGGGGTGCTCCCACAGCACCCCTGGGTGCCTCCAGGGCATTCCTGTGTGCCCCCATAGCACCTCTGGCTGCCCCCACAGCAACCTTGGGTGCCCCCACAGAATCTCTGGGTCCCCCCAGAGCATCCCTGTGTGTCCCTCCAGCATCTCTGGGTGTTCCTGGCTCTGCTGTCATTCCACCTGAACTGGGGATGGTTCCTTTCCTACGGGGCTCAAGGAGACACAGAGAGATCCCCTCACCCAGTGAGAGCACCCGTGGGAGCTGGCGAGGAAGGATGAAGGGTGGGCACCATGGGGTGGGGAATGCCAGGGCAGGTCATCCCGCTGATGTAAAGGGCGAGCGGTGGGAAACAGAGAGGGAAAAGTGGCAAAAAAGGAGCATTTGTTAACCACGTGGTGTCTCCTGGGGTGCTGCAGCCTGGGACTGGGACACGGACGGGCAGTGACCCCACAGGTCTGCACAAGGGGGTCTGAGGTGACACGATCCGCACTCAGCTCCACTCCCGGTGTAAAGGCAAACTGATGGTCGGGCCGATGAGGACCAGAGAGCACGGACAGCATTCCCAGGTCCCGAGGGCAGCGGTGGGAGCCCCCCCGTCCCACACGCCGGGCACATCCCATCCGGCCCATCTTTCCCAGCCCTTTGGCAGCGAAGGTTAAAGCGTTTGCGGGCAGTGCCGGGTGCCGGCAGCTCTGCCCAGCAGCGGAGCCAGCAATCTGCAGAGCTCACATTTTTTGGCCCCGGCAGCGTCGCACGGAACACTTTTCCCATTGACAGCGCCCGGCCAGCGCTCCCGTCCTCCCCTCCCCGCCAGCACCACCAGCTTTCAAATGTAAATTCCAGCTTCCCGTCCTCGAACTCGGTCCTAAATCGTCCATCCGGAGCTCCCCAAAGGGCTGGTTGCGCTCCCAGGTCTGCACGGGCAGGGCTGGGCTCTGCTCTGCCCCGAACCCTCCGCGGGGCTCTGCGATGCTCCGGGCTCGGAGCAACCCGCGCGTCCTCCGGCGCTTCCCAATCTCGTCGCACAGGGATGTGGGACCGGCCGGGGCTCCCAAAAAGCCAAGAGGTTTCTGCCAGCTGGTGATTTGGGACAGTTTGCAGGGGGGGACTCTGAGTGTCTGCTGATGGATGGATGGATGGTTGCTTTGGCCACGCACAAACCCCCTTTCTGGGAGCCCTCTGAACGCCCTTCGGCTGCTTAAAATCACAGGATCCCCGAACCAACTGGGTTGGGAGATACCTCCGAGGTCATCAAGTCCAACCCTTGATCCAACCCCGCCGTGGTTCCCAGATCATGGCGCTGAGTGCCACGTCCAGTCTCAGCTTAAAAACCTCCAGGGACGGTGAATCCCGCACCCCTCCGGGCAGGCCATTCCAATGCTTGATCGCTCTCTCTGTAAAGAATTTCTCTCTAATATCCAACCAAAATTTCCCCTGGCACAGCTCAAGCCCGTGCCCTCTTGTCCTAAAGAGCTGAGCGCCGCTGGCAGCTTCGCTCGGAGCTCCCTTCGAGCCGGGTTAAAGTGTCGCCCCAAAAGCGGCGCTCAGAAGCTGAGCCCTGGCACGTCCCCGCGGGGTCCCCCCGGGCGAGCGGTGGCTCGGGGACCGCTGGGCACGGGGCAGAGCCGCTAACGAGCTGCTCGAGCCCAGCAATTAAAAACTGCGAACAAAAGAGCCATTCTCAGCGCCCCGCCGGGAACCGGCCACTGGAAACAGCCAGCGGTACCCGGGGGCTTTCTGTCCCTGCCGGGGGATGCGGGGGCAATCGGGGCCACCCGCTCCTCCAACCCCCGCGGGGAACCCAGAGCAGAAGGAAAGGGGGAAAAAAATTAGAGATTTGTGGTTTGAAACTTCCCAGCAGGGACGGACTTGACGAGAGGCAGAAGGTGGGGAGGGGGTCTGATGGCAGCGATTGAGACTGTGCCGTGGGTGAGCATCGTTGGAGGAGAAAAATCCCTTTCATCTCACCCCCAAAAGCCCAAACAAGACTCAGTTTGCAGCAGAAGGAACCGAGGAGGAGCTGGGAACACATTTTTAGGCTAGGACAGGCTGGAAAGGCCACTTTGGCTGAGCCATGGGAGAAGCTGCTTTTTAATGCCCCCAATTAACAGCAGGTAACAGGAACACGGGGATCAGAAACCCCGGCCAGCTCCTCCCGTGGGAAGTGTTCTCTCAGCCTGCTGCACCAGCAGCACCAAACCTCTGCCTTCTGGCTTGGAAACCCAACTTCTCTCCTAAACCCTGTGCTCCTAAAACAGGCCTGTCCTGACTCAGGGGACCACACTTCTCTGGGTGGGGTTGGGCTACATGTGACCCCAAAGGCACCAATTGAATTTTTATCCTCACTGGCACATCTTGCTCACACTTACCAAGCAGCTGCACATAAATCCTGAGGGCTGGTGGCCTGGCCAGAGCCCCAGCGAGGGGTTGCTGAGTTTATACCCAGTGCTGCTCCTGCTTTTGCTGGTAGGTCAGGTAATTTCCGAGTCTTTCAGGGGGTGATTATGGGTGGCAGATGCTCAGACCTTCAGGAAAGGGGTCCCAGGGTCAGGGATCTGCTGGGAGCAGGGGTGGCTCCCCGGTGCAAGATGGAGAAGTCCAAACATTGACAGTCAGGCCAAGAGATAGTAAGGATTTCTTCCATACGCAGGACCATCCCAGAACCCACGTCAATGCTCAGCACCATGGGCCACCATCATGTGTTGGTACCCCCCGTCCAGCCCAGTTGGGCACTGCCATGCAACCCTTAAAACCCTCTCCGGACAGTCACAGGGCCAAATTGCCATATTCCCATGGGCACTACTAGCCAGCACTTGGTGGCCTTGATCAGCCTCATCTGGGACCCTCAGCCCCACTCATGGCCCCACCAAGGCCTGGGAGGTTAGTCAGGCTGAGCTGGGGGTCCCAGACTGCTCTGAAGGAGCTGCTGCTCCTCAGCTGCCTCGGGTGGGTGCTGGCACCTGGGGAAAGTCCTGGGTTTGGCACAACCCTCAGGGTGGGCACTGGGCCTGTGTGCCAGTCACCTGATTCTGGGTGCATCTGGGAGTGCCAGCACACTCTGCTCTGCCTGCTGTTTGCTGGCCCTGGGAGGTGATGGGGTCACCCCACCATGCCCTGAGGTCGCCCCTCCATGCTCTGGGGTCACCCTGAACTCCCACTCCCAGGCAGCAAAGCTGGGGTGGCACCTTGCTCACAGCCCCGTGGTGACCTTGTCCTTGAGCTGGGAGAGCACAGCCATGGTGACAGCAGTGCTGGTGGGGGGACACATCTGATCCAGGGCAGGTGGGATGTTTGGCCTCAGTGTCCATGCTCAGGTTGGCTGTTATGAAGGGTTTTCCACCTTGTCAGGCAGCTCCAGGTTTGGTGCTCCAGGCAGTGCTGGGCTGGGCTCTGCTGCAAAATGCCAACTCTGGCACAGGGGGTGTGAAAAGGAGCTCCCAAAGGCCTCCCTTGGCGCAGACACCACTGGTGGGGATGGGTGGCTGTAGGTGGGGATGGGCTCTTCCCTCCTGCCCTGCTCCCGCTCTCCTCTCCCACTGTGGCTCAGGGAACGTGCCAGCCCTGGAGGGTTTGGGTCTTTCCTTCCCCTCTAGCTGAGGGTGCACAAGGAGATGCAGCTGATGGCTCCGAGGTGACAGGGAGACCCCAACCATGGCTGGCAGCACTCCCTGCCCAGCTCAGCATGACCCTTGTGATCCCACCCTACATCTGCTTTGGGATAATGATGAAACCCCCTCAGCTTGGGTTTAGGTGGTCACATTGGCTCCATCAATCACCCTTAGCAAGGTTTGCTCCCCCTGTTCATTCCTTCAGGTGCTGGTCCCCGTTCCTACAAGTGCTGGTCCCCGTTCCTTCAGGTGCTGGGCCCTGTTCCTTCAAGTGCTGGTCCCCAATTCCTTCAGGTGCTGGTCCGCGTTCCTTCAGGTGCTGGTTCCCATTCCTTCAGGTGCTGCTGGTCCCTGTTCCTTCAGGTGCTGGGCCCTGTTCCTTCAAGTGCTGGTCCCTGTTCCTTCAGGTGCTGGGCCCCATTCCTTCAGGTGCTGGTCCCTGTTCCTTCAGGTGCTGGTCCCCATTTCTACAGGTGCTGGTCCC
>VWZG01003788.1:572275-610724 GCA_013396735.1 Grallaria varia
CGGGGCAGTCGGGCGGCGGGCGGCGGCCGGAGCGCGGCCGCGATGGCGCAGCGAGACGAGAAGGTGCCGGCGGCGGCGGCGGCGGCGGCAGAGAACGAGCCCGGGGCCGGGGCCGGGACCGGGGCCGCGACTGGGACCGGCACTGGGACCGGCGCTGGGACTGGGACTGAGACGGAGCCCGGGACGGGGACTGAGCGGGCTCCGAGCGGCGCCGCCGCGCCCTTCCAGCCCCCCGAGGGCGGCTTCGGCTGGGTGGTGGTCTTCGCCGCCGCCTGGTGCAACGGCTCCATCTTCGGCATCCACAACTCCTTCGGGATCATCTACATGATGCTGCAGAGCGACCTGGGCGAGGGAAAGGAGGACCCGGCGCTGGAGTTTAAAACAGGTACGGGCTCCGTGGCCCTTTCCCTGGGCCGGGCAGGGTGGGCAGGGGGTGCCCGAGAGAGGCGGGGAAGGCGCGGAGAAGGTGCGGGGAAGGCGCGGAGAAGGTGCGGGGAAGGCGCGGGGAAAGTGCGGAGAAGGNCTGCAGAGCGACCTGGGCGAGGGAAAGGAGGACCCGGCGCTGGAGTTTAAAACAGGTACGGGCTCCGTGGCCCTTTCCCTGGGCCGGGCAGGGTGGGCAGGGGGTGCCCGAGAGAGGCGGGGAAGGCGCGGAGAAGGTGCGGGGAAGGCGCGGAGAAGGTGCGGAGAAGGTGCGGGGAAGGCGCGGGGAAGGCGCGGGGAAAGTGCGGAGAAGGCGCGGGGAAGGCGCGGGGAAGGTGCGGGGAAGGCGCGGCCAGCGCTGCCTCCCGGAGCTGGAAGGTCCTTCTCGGCTCTGTTGAACCGCGATTGCTCCCTGCCCCCTCTATCCTCGTAGCCGTGGCTATATTTATCTCCGGCAGCATCATGTGTTTCTAAGCTCCGATGTACTCAATTAAAAGTAATTCGGCTGAAAAGCACGCCCGTAGCCCGTCCTGCCGGCGTGTCTCGGGGTAAGGAGAGCAGCGCTGGTGAATCAGCTGCTGGGTGTGAGCCACCCCCTCTAGTTTTCATTACTATTGCTGTATTTTATGGGTTTTCAGGCTTTCTGTCTGTCTGCCTTGTTGGCCGGGGGTGGGTGGCTGCAGGAGAGCATCTGCCTCTCCGACACGCCGCCCGGGCCGTGCCCATTCAGTGGCAAAGCAGGCACAGGGCAGGGCTGGCAGCGCTGCCCGCTCGCTCACACCGGGGGCGGTGCGGGGTCTCCAACGGTGAGCACCCCTTAAAAGCAGGACCCAGGGTCTGCATCCAGTTGTGTGTTTTGGTAGGACCTACAGGCTTGTCCAGGATGCAAGATGGGCAGTGTTAATGGGGAGAAAAGGAACGCTTCTTGCTGCCAAGACCCCGCTGTGGAAGTAGGCTTGGCAGAGGGACACCAGCCTGCTGGGGTGCTGGTCCCGGCCAGACAGCAGTGTCGGAGGCCCAGCCTTGTCCCAGGTCCCGCTGTCCTCCCCGGGAGATCCCATCCCTCCCCGTGGTGGACACCCACGGCCCACCTTGCTTTTAGGTGGGTGGAGACAAGCCCTTGACGTTGAGGGAACCTGCTTGTGGTGCTGTCCTGACTCTGGGTGGCACATGGGCAGCAGCCAGGAGTGTGTTGCAGAGAGGTGAGTGCCAGGGCTGTGCGAGGTGACACCTGATTTTGGGGCCCGGTGTTGCCCGCGGTCCCTCCCTGAGCTGACGCGTGACTGGTGAGCGCGGCGGAGAGCGCGCCAACATGAAATTCATTCCAAGATACGCCGCATCTACGGATCACAAATCAACTTGGTGATTCTGTTACCAGAGAAACGATGTGACCGTGTAATTACAGGCAGTAACGGAGTGCGCCAAGCGCGGTGGACGTGTGGCCGGTTGTAATTAGTGTGATTGATGGGCTGTGAGTGTGTGTGTGTGTGCTGTGTGATGCCCAGGAAGCTCATCATGTAGCTCTCTGTTTCCTGCTCCCTGTGATCGTATCTAGAGAGCCTAAGGCAGGGCTCTAAAGGTAGAAGCGGTAACAAAAGAAATTAAATGCTGCGAGTTCTGGTGGTTTAAAGGCTCCGTGCCCAAGACAGAGGTTGTAGGAGTCAGCATCTGTCTCTTGCTCCTGCCATCTATTTATTTAAGGCTACGACCGCACAGAGGCCTCGAAAAAGAAAGGCGTGTGGGTGTGCGAGGTGAACCCAGGCTCGCTAATTAAATTGCCTGGATGACGAATATATGCATTTTGGTCTGGGTGCTTAATGAGGAGGCCGTTAATAACCCCTGCTGGGGGCTCCGTGCTCGGGGGTCGCGGCGCGGGGGCTCCGGCGGCGATGGAGCCCGCGTGCGGCACCGCTGGGGCCGCGGCTGCTCTCGCTGGGGCCGAGGGCAGTGGGGAGTAGCGTGGGGGCCCCCGCAGCCCTTCCTCCCTGGCTCCCACCCCTCCCCACTCAGCATTGCATAATTTCCCCGCGGCGCTCGTTTGCGTGCAAACATAATCAGGAAAATATCGTAGCTCCTTTCCAAGCGCTAAGTGATACGGCCTTCCTGAAAAGACCGGTGCTGTCTGTTTGTCGCCCGTCAGTCTGATCCCACCAGCTGCAAGCAAGAGCCGGAGCCCAGGGTGTTCCTCATCCCCTGCCAGCCGGCAGCAGGTCCCAGGGATGAGGATCCACTCCCTGCTCCGGCACCGGCATCCACTGTGGCTGTGGGCACGGCTTAGCCCTTTGTGTCTGCTCTTAAATCTCCTCTCCGGTCTCGGGGACGTGGGTTTGTATCAAAGAGGGGGTTTGGAGGCAAAATGGGGAGTAATGCTGTCAGCTGGTCAGGCATCCCTTTAAAAATAGGGTTATGTTTATGCTAAAGCGGGTGCTAGTCTGCACTAAACAATAGCCGCCCCGGCTATAATTATCAAGGTTTATTTCTTGTTTGCATTGGTCACGTTTTCTCGCGTTTGATCTTGAGAAACGCAGGATCCGTGGAGTTCAGGTCTGGGGTCAGGCTTTGAAAACAAACCCTCTCGCAGCAATGCATCGAATGCATAGGGTCGGGTCTTTAAAGAAATATACTGTGCTGCCTATATCAACAAGCAGCGGCGGGCTGGGGTGGGCGGGCTGCTGCGACCACCGCGTGCCCCTTCCCCGCGGGGCGCCAGAGCCGGGGCCTTGTCAAGGCACACTCTGTGCTTTCGGGTTTGTTTTCTTGCGGGGGGAGTGGAGGAACGCTGAGACCGGAATAAAAAAAATAATACACGTGTGAGGACTCAGCCAGGAAAAAAAAAAAATAAAAAAATCTCGCTCTGCTTTGCTGGAGAGGTGTTGAGTGATGCTTGAGAGTGTTTGCTGGGAGATGAATGGTGGCGTTACCCTCCGGTTGGACGAGGCTTGTTCTGGTGCTGAGGGATCCACTGGGCATGGCCACCCTGGTGCTGGTCCCGCAAGGTGCAGGCTGATGCTGAGCCAAGGGATGGATGAGCCACCCCAACACACTCATCTTCCCTGGCTCCAAAAGCCCATGTGAGTGGCAGAACAGTCCTGGTAAGCATTAACTGGGCATTGACCTTCTTAAAACAATACCTGCTGCTGCCTGGATGTTCTCCCAACCTTGGGAGCGGAGAGCACGAGGTGACCTTGAGTCTGGCCAAGGAGGTCCTGCTTGCATGTGAGCCACCTGAGGGTCCCAGCGGGGTGCTCTGCCGTCCTGGGGAGAGCTGGGAGTGCAACACTTCTTGGTGCATCTTCTTCCTCCAAAAGCATCCTTAGAGCCATGCTCGAGGTCTGGTGAGCCCCAGTGGCACAGCCTGCATGGGCACGTAGATATTTATTTTTTTTAAAATGCCTATTTATCTTTTTCTTCTCCCCTCCTCCACTTTGTGTCAATACCCCAGGTATAGATTAACTCTCTTCGCTTAATATTTAATGTTTTGGTTCCTGGAAATTAAGCTGCAAGCACTTGCAGAGATGGCCCGAGGAGCTGGCCTGGTTTGGCTGCAGCTCCTCTGAGTGCATCCGTGTGATCCCTGCAGGAACTTGGGGAGCAGCTTCCCCACTTTAGTCCAGCTCCGGACATGAGGCTGCTGCAGTTCCCTGTGCCTGGGAAAGCTGAACTGGTGCATGGACCATGGCCCTTGATTGACCATCTCTTGAGTCCAATGCATAGCTGGTGTCTGCCAAGGCATTCCTAAATTTCCATCTGTTTTGGTGGGGAGTGTCTTTGTGAGCACTGATTTCCCATCCTTAGCACAGGTGAGCATAGCTGGGAAAGGCTGTTTTTATTCCAGCATTGTAACGGAGGCTTGGGAAGAACCAGTGAGTTGGTTCTTGGAGAAAATAAAGCATTGCAGTGATATGAAAGGTGGGAAGGAGAAGCCATGGAGCCCTCTCCGGGCTGAAGAAGAACCCCAGGGCAGGTGTGCATGGCTGGAGCTTGAGGAGCTGAGAAGAGAAAACCCAAGGCAAGGGAAAATCACGGAATGGTTTGGGTTGGAAGGGACCTTGAAGACCATCCAGTTCCAGTTTCGTCCCCCTGCTGTGGGCAGGGACACCTTCCACCAGCCCAGGTTGCTCCAAACGCTGTCCAACCTGGCCTTGAACACTTCCAGGGATGGGGCAGCCACAGTTTGTCTGGGTAACCTGTGGCAGTTCCTCCTCACCGTCACAGGGAAGAATTTCTTCCCAATATCCCACCTGACTCTGCCCTCTGGCAGTCTGAAGCCATTCCCCCTCGTCCTGTCCCTCCAATCCCCTGTCCAAAGTCCCTCTCCATTTCTCTGGGAGCTCCTGGGGTGCTCTAAGGTCTCCCTGCTCCTGGCTGAACACTCCCAGCTCTCCCAGCCTGTCTCCAGAGCAAGAGGTGCTCCAGCCTCTGAGCATCTTTGTGGCCTGCTCTGCACTCGCTCCAGCAGCTCCATGTCCTTCCTCTCTTGGTGGTGACACTGTGGTTGTCACCTCCTGATCCAAACCTGCAGGATTTGGAGCTTTTATTAATTGCTGGGGAGCTGCGCTGGCCCCGTTTCACAGATGCCTTGGCTGAGGGTGCCGTGGACCTCAGCATTCCTGGGGCCTTTCCTGCATCCATCTGGGTTTCCAACCCTCCTCCTGACCCCGTGGAGGGGTGCACTGACATGAACAATATTTACATAGCCCAGATGGGGATGCAAATCCAGCAACAAGAGATAAAAAGGATGTTTTTATTACCCGGCCCTGCTAGCTGGGGAGTACAAAGGGCAGCGTGGAGCGTTCCCAGTTTTCCTGGGGGGTTCCTGTGTTGGGATGCCCAGTGTGCCAGCACCAGGCTCTTCCCCGGCTCAGCTCCCTCTGGTTTGGGAGCTGGAGCTTGTGATCACAGGGAAACAGGGGGGAATTTTAGAGGAACTGGGTTTTTGTTGCCGGAGCTGGTTGCAAGGTGCCGTGTGAGATAAAGCAGCCTGAAAGGCAAACAAAGGCCAGTCATGTTGTTAAACCTGGTTCTTGGGGCTGTCGGGAGCGATTAAGGTTATTAGGAGGCCAGAGTGCTGTTTCTCAGGGAGGTTCTTGTTTTTCAAGACTGCAGGGGCCCTCTCAGCCAGCACACTTGCCATTTTGGTGGGGTTTTATTTGTTTTTAAGTGTCCTCCACCAGCCGGCCAAGGAGATGCTCCACTCTCAGTTGTGTTTCCTGGTGGCCATGGTCCTCGAGCGGTGGCAGCTCCCGTGACCTCACTGTGGCATATGGAGAAGTGGGACATGGAGTTCTGCAGCCCGTTTGGAGTTTTTGGGTTTTTTGGTCCTTTTAGTTGCAACTAAACAAGCAAAACCCCCTTCACCTTGCAGGGAATGGATGGTAGGTTCAATTTTGAAGGTGCCAGGTTGCAGCTCCATCACTGAGACAGAGCTGAGAGGAGGAGGAAGAGGAGGAGGGGGCACTGGAGGGCGAGGGGGCCGATGCTGCAGGGCGTGGGACTGGGATGGATGTGGAGGTGTGAGGTGAGGTGGGTGTGATGCAATGCAATGCCGTGGGGCTGTCGGAGGCAGCAGCAAAGGAAACGTTTTCATTTCCTGTTTTGTAGAGAAATCCAGGAGTTTGACAAATTGCCCTTTAATTTCCTTAAGAACCCTCAGCAGCTGGAAGCCGACCATCAGCTGGGATAGTTCACATCCAACACCTTAAAACAGAGCTAATCCATCAGGTTGGGTGAAGGCCCATAGGCAGAAGGCACCGCTGACCTCGCTGGCAGTGCCCGCTGGGCGGGCTGTGCATAGCTCAGGTGGGTGTTGTCACCCACCCGTGTCTGGGGACAGCTCCTCTCCCTCCCTCCTCCTTATCCAACATGTTCCTGCTCACGGGGCGACACCATCAGTCACCCCATCCCACCAAATACCAGCCTTCCAAAGAATCTGGTGCCGTGACGGGGACCATCAGTGTCGGTGGATGTGGAGCCAGCGCCGCTGAATTCCCTGTGGGGTTTGTGGGGCTGTTGGGGGAAGGAGGAATTACCTGAGATTCCATCATCTCGAGGCTGAGTTTTTTATCCCGTGGTGTGCAGGGAGGAAATTCCTACTGGGGACATGGGTGGCAGCAGACAATCCCTGCTCCTGCCATGCTAACAAGGAGCTAATCCTGGCCGGATGGTGGCCTTGGTCACCACTGCCCTTGGTGGCATTTGGATCAGTTGGCACTGTCTGGACACAGGGCCAGGGTGGCCTTTTGCTGGTTTATCCCGGTGTCTCCTGGGGATCTTGGCCAAGCAGAGTGGCAGTGCCAGCAGCGCAGGGACAGTGTGGCCATCGGGGACCTCGGTGGTGTTTGGGTCAGTGCCACGGCCGCTTCCTCCCACCCATCTCCCCCAGCGTGGGCTCCCAAAGCTGTGGCCCCTTCCCGGAAAGAAATGAGACTCCACTCTGAGTCAGTAATCGAGGAATAGGTTGGAAAAGGCCTTTAAGGTCGTTGAGTCCAACCACACTGGCGTTATGCCCTCTTTTGGCTGGTGTCCGAGTGCCATATGGAATTTTCTGGCACATCACCAAATACCTCGGTCTCTCCCACTCACCGTTTTTGGAACGATGACCCCTCAGGGGTTTCCTGTGAGCTGGTCAGAGTGTGGAGGAGGAGGCCAGCATTTCGCAAGTGGCGCAGTGGCCAGGCACCCACATCTTGCAGCCAGCACTTCCCCGGAGGGATCGCTTTTCCCCGGCTTTCCACAACCATGAGCGTGTGTATCCAGGGCATCACCATGGCAATGGGCGGCAAGAGGACTGGGCACCTCCTGTACACCGAGACAACACGTGTACAAATATGATGCTGCGCCCATCAGAGCAGGGATTTGTTGGGTTTTCCCCTTGCTCTTCCTCAAAGGATCGATTATTCCCTGGTGCCAGGGAAGGAGATGCTGCCTTTTGGCCTCTGCCCCTATGGGAAGAGCCCTGGTGGAGAGGTGTGTGCCAGGCTGGGCATTGCCAGGAGCCATGCCCGGCTGTCCCACCGGGCACTGCCCGTGCCCGCCGCGGGCACCGCGGGGCTCGCTTCTCCCTGGGCTCTTTCCCTCCATCCACAAACAGTCGGGGCGGTTGCAAAACCCCCATGACGTGTGCTGGGAATTGCTGCAACACGCTCGCAGGCGCGAGCCATTCCAATCTCTCCCAGGCACCTCGCACAACAGGTCCTGCCAGCTGCCGTGGTGCCCTGCCTGCAGCCCTGCCTGCAGCCCTGCCTGCAGCTCTGCCTGCCCCTGGCTGCCATTGCTCCGTGCTCTGCCAGGGACACCCCATGGGGCAGGGCTGCAGCCGGGCACACTGGCACAGCCCTGCGTGCCATCAGCACGTTTTCAGGTTTTTTCCCCCCATTGCCCTTTTATTTGGAGATCCCTCAAACATTACCTGATGCAAGAGCTTCCTCCAGCACATCCCTGGAGAGCCAGAGTGGGGTGAAGCACAGGGAGAACCCTTGGGAATGGCTGTCACGTCACAGCCCTGTGCCCTTGGTGAGTTGTTTTGCTGGAACTCATTTTGGGCATGGCTGGCAGCTGTGCCATGCCATGCCATGCCATGCCGTACCATGCCACCCTCTCTGTGCTCTGAACAACCTCCTGGGCTCATGTGGGATCAGGAGGGGTCACCAGGAGGCCATGGTGGCAGCTGAGCCCCATCACTCCTTTGCACCTTTGCAGGGATGCTCCAGGCTGGAGATATCCCATGCCTGCATCCCTGCATCCCCTGGGTGCAGCGGGCAGAGTGTTGCACCACACTGCTGCAAGGTGAGCTCCTGGCACTGTGTCCCGGTGTCCCAGTGCAGGCACCCCCATGCCAGATGGAGAGGGGGTTTTGGGGTTGGTGCTGCCAGCAGGGTGGTTTGGGGAGAATCTGCTCTGCAAAACCTTCCAGTGGAGGTGAGCTCACCAGACCCTGCTTCTCCCAGTCTTTGGGGGTTTTGGCTCTGGGTTTGGATTTAGCAGTTCAGTGATGGTTTTTGCCCAGATGAGGCTGGACAGGGGTTTGAGCAAACTGGCCTCGTGAAGGTGTCCCTGCCCATGGCAGGGGGTTGGAACTGGGTGGTCCTCAAGGTCCTTTCCAAGCCAGGCCACTCCACAATCCCACATGGAGCGGGGCCGGCACTGCCCGTGCCGGAGTGGCACAGCCCCTGCTGCATGGGCTGACTTGTTGGGGGTTCACCCCGAGCAAACACCGGGGCCCTTCTTGGGGAAGAGAAACAACCCTACAACAGTGTCTGCAGCGAAGCAACCTGCTCTGAGCACCCACCCATCGCCCCAGCCCAGGGACCAGCTGGGCCAGGGACCCCGGGGCACGCAGCCACCCTGCCCAGCGGCATCCCCAAAAGCCCTTCTCTTGGCCAATCTCACATCAGGCACCAAAACAAAGCTCTTGTTTTCAAGCTCTTGGCCTTAATCTGTGCATATGCAGATCCTGTGCGTAAAAGGGAGACCAAATCCTTCCCTCTCGGGGGGATGTTGGTGCTTGCCAAGAGCCGGGGGGTTTGGCTGGAGGGTTTGTACAAACCCTGAGCAAAGCAGTGGCAGCTCCGTTAGCAGAGGTGGAGCCCACTGAGGTGGGAGTCCAGTCTAATGGCAGCTCCATTAGCAGAGGTGGAGCCCACTAAGGTGGGAGTCCAGTCTAATGGCAGCTCCTCAGGTGAGGGCTGTGCCCCCCGTGCTCCATCTGAATCGGGTCTGATGGAAAAGAATCATCTGTGATTAAAAATTGACGGTAATTACATAATGGGTATGCACCAGATGGTGCCCAGACAAGCTCCCTCCTGGGATTTCCCAACTTTTGGAGTGTTTAACTTTGCAATCATCTCAAAGAGTTTCCTTCTACCATGGGGGGTGTAGTTATTGATGTTACGGCAGCACCCGGCGCAATTGCACAAGACTCGGCAGCGACACCGCGGTCACCAGAGCTGGGTTGTGGCCACCCTGCCTCCTCTGGTAGCACTGGGGCATCATCAGGCACGAGAGATGCATCTCCCCATTTCATCCCCAGTGTCACAAGGGCAATAAAAAATAATAAAATAAGAGAGAATTAAAAAAGAAGGGAGAAAAGCTGCTTTTTGGGTCTGCCGGCGAAGCGAGCGGGGCAGCTGGGCCGCGTGCTCGCTCCGTGACCGGTGACGAAAAGGCAACGTCAAGATGTTCTTGATGGTGGGCCAGCTGTTAATCCACGTGTTTCAGCAAAACCCAATTTGTTCCTTAGGATTTGTGGAAGCGGGGAGAACTGTGGGTGTGGGGAGCTTGCCTGGGATTAAACTTGCCCAAGAGCCAAGCACGCCAAGCTCGCCAGCCCAGGGAGAGCTTAATTAAAGTCAACGCAGAAGCGTTTCCAAGAAAATAATACAGGGTATTTAAACGGGATATTTTTGTTCTGGGCCCAGAATGTCTCCTTTTCCCCTCTTCGGTGTCAGCTTTAATAAAACCCAATGAGATCTCCAAGAAAAACAAATTGGAGCTCTTAAAAGGAGCTGCGGAGATAAAAATCAGTAACAGTGTTGCTGGTAACACCTTGGGTTATTAAAACGGAAAGAATGCTAACGATGCGATTTGCATCGGCCTTTCTTGTGGCTGCTCCCCGGCGGGAACCTGCTCGCCCTGGCAGAGGGGCATGGGGGGGTACAGGGCATGGGGGGCTTCGCTCTTCGCTGGCCACGGGGATTGGGGCATCTTTGGGAAAGGATCACGCGGCGGGGATTTTGAAGGGCTTTGTTTCCTTTCCTAAGGCTCTGCCGGCAGCTCGTGGGGTCAGGAGCAAGTGCTGAGGTCAGACACTAAAAGGCTTGGAAAAATAGCAAGAATCAGGATTTCGGGGACTCCAGACTTAAAACCAGTTTAAATGAGGGCTGGTGTTGTTGGGAAGGATGCCATAGCCCGTCAGAGCTCTTTCAGATGTGACGAGCGTGTGGATGGAAATACCAAGCTGGACTTACTATGTGGCTTTGCTCAGCACATCGAGGTGCCGTGCTGGGAATCTGGGGTCACCTCCTCCAAAACCAGCGCCCCGACCCCACTGGTGTGGCTGCGTGTGCCGCATCCTGTCCTGAGGGGCTGGTGCCACAGTGCTCCGGCCACTGGTGGGCTCTGCGGGGTGCCCGGGCACACGCTGCTCCCCAGGATGCTGAAGCAGGAATACGGGAAGGGCTGGGGAGCAGCTCATGTTGTGCCTTTGCACTTTGGGCTCTCCACCGTCTGCTTCTGCCTTCCCACAGTCAGAGCGGAGCCAAAACTGCCCCTTTTATTCCGTGTGCTCCCATCCTGGCTGGAGCTGCCTGGAACCTTCCTGGGTGCCCACCAGGGCTGGACGTGGGCAGTGCACAGGCACGGGGCAGTGCTGCTAGCCCAGCTTTGGGCTGAGAAAGCCCAGCATTGCCGTGGGGTCCTGTCTGTCTGTCTGTCTGCCAGGCAGGAGGATGCTTTGGGAACAGGGTGATGCCAACAGCCCCATAAACCCAACCAACGGGGATGCAGCGGCCAGCTCCTGCCTCATGGCCTGGCCCATGCCCACCTCCATCAGATAAGGCAATTACAGCTTTATCACTTAATTGCAGAGGATAATAACAGGAGTGGGATTGAGATAAAGCAGTTGCCAAGGAGAGAATATCAGCGGTGATGGGTTTTTAGTTTTGATTTTTTTGAAATAAACTCCTTGGGGACTCGACAACGCTGCAGGTTTGAGGTCTTTGTGGGTCTCCTCCTGTGTCCCCTCCCCATGGGGAAATTCAGCATAAAACAAAAGCTGTGCCAACCACCCCAGTGCCAGGGAAGCTGGTTCACAGTCTGTGAGAAAACAGCCCGGGAGGGGAAAGGCAAGGACTGGCAGAGATGTTGTCAGCCACTTTGTGGCCAGCTTTTCCCTCGCACCTTGGGAAGGTGATTTCCACCCCTTGCAGGTTTTTCCCGCGCCGCTTGGCAGGTGTGGGGTGCACACTGACCACTGCACGAGGACACAGGGCCAGCTGGATGTCCCCAGGAGGGGTGGCCAGGGATGCACCCTAAAGCCCGTCCCCAGGCCATGCTGTGTGAGATGCTGTAGCGATGGCCCGGTCTCACATTTGGCAGCTTTGCCAGCGCGCTGGGGTGGTTTGGGAGGCGAGCGAGGCATCGGCCCTGATAGCCAGAGTTCTGCTGGTCTCTGACCCACGTGCTCCCAGTTTTCCACTGTCCCCGTGTCACCCATCGAGGTGGCTGAGCACTCCCAGCCCAGGATTTGGGGCATTTCCCAGCCCATACTGGCCTGGCAGGAGCTTTTCTGCCTTAAAACTGGGGATTTTCTAGACCCAGGGTGTGTTTCTTACCAAGAACTGAAGGTTTGCCGTGCTTGACCTGGTGTCCTGGTCTCTCAGGTCATCTGGGGACAGGGGGTGGTGTCACAGGCTTTTAAAAGGGAGAGCTAAAAATCCCTTGGGATCTGTAGTTTAGGAGAAGGCCTTTATTAAGGGAGGTTCCTATAAAACCAAATGTGTTGCCCAAAGCTAAGGAATCATAGCAGATCTTTTTTAAAGCTGTTAAACTCTGCCCTGCTTCAGTTCATCAACCAAAGCATGACCCAAAAAGCCTGGAGAGGAGGTACTTCAGGACCTGGTTTGACCCCAGTGACTGGCTGTTAACTCCCACTGGCCCATCCTAATCTACATCCGGAGATAAGATTAGCCTCTGTCTGCTTCTCAGAGCTTGTTTCCCTCCCTTGGGGCAGCATCATCCAGGTTTCCCAGCCCCACCATCTGCAGCCTCCCTCCGCCACGGTTGGTGTCCCACTGGTCTCATAAACAAAAATGTCCCCCCCCCCAAAAAAAAAAACCCTCACAGAAAGCAGTTTTTACAGCCGGGAGAATTTTTCTGCTCTGTGAAGGCGATTGCTTAGACTTTTATTGCCGGATGAAGAGGGAAGGAGGAGATAAAAACAACCCCAAAAGCCCTTGGGAAGGAGATGTGAGGCAGAGCAGCACAGAAAGCGATGTCTTTGAGGGCTTTAATTTTTCCTCTGCTTCCGAAGCAGGAATCAGCTGTTGCAAAATGTCAGGCATTGCTGGGTGATTCCAGCCCCTGGCCACACGCCGGGGCTTTTTGCAGCGGATAACTCTTATTTTATAACCCGACTGTGCCGGGGCAAAGCTCAGGCTTCCTCTGAACGTTTGAATTTGGGAAGGTGACGAACCCAAGAAGCAGGATGCGGGGCCGGTGTGGAAGCAGCAGGTTGTTGGCTGGGTTCCCCATTACTCAGGGCTGGTGACGAGCCGATCTCCTTTTCCATTTTCTTATGAATGAATCAGTTTTGGCTTGGCCGGATGGTCCGACTGGTTAAACGAGAAGCAGCCAGTATCAGTCTCATTAGCAGCAGAGACAAAAGTGAGCCTCTCCCTGGCTCTGCACGCTCCCTGTGATCCCGACTGGCCCCCGGCCTTCGGTCTGGCAGCAGCACAGGAGCCCCCAAGCCCTGGCTGGAGGGGTTTGGCTCCTCCATCACCCCCTCTGTGCCCCTCTGGGCTCCTGGGCACCCTGAGGTGCCATGGCCAGGTCACACCTGTGGTGGGTGCAGGCAGGGACCTACATCCCGAGCCTGCTGCTCTCCAGAGCGTCTGTCCTCGCTCAGTGTCACAGCACGGAGACTTCTGGGGGCAGTTTCAGCTTCAGGTTGCCCGTGGTCACTGCGGGGAGCACAGCTCGGCTGTGTTTACCACTCCAGTCCCAGGGCAGCCCCAGTTTGGAACTGGTCCTAGGCCAGTGGAAAAGACTTGACGTTTTGCTACACTTTTGGATAGAGCAGTTGGGATCATAATATCACAGAATCATAAAATGTGCTGGGTTGGAAAGGGCCCATCAGGGTCATCGAGTCCAGCTCCCAGCCCTGCCTGTCCCTAATGCCATGTGTGCCCCCCAGCTCCCTGGGGAAGGGGTTGCTCCGTGCCAGGATTGTCGCAGAGGCTGAGCAGTCTCATGATCCTTCACTAAACAGCATCCCCAGGATGTCACAGAGCGCGGGTGGCTGGTGACCCCCAGTGCATCTCCACGGAGGGGTGGGATCCATCCCACTCTGGGGGCTTCACATTCCAGGGCTGCCTGGGGCCCTTCCCATCCCTCCTGACCCCAAAACCCTGTCAGACTTCAGCACTACACTGCTCAATCCACTTGGCACCTGCTTTTCCCTTTGCCCCTGGGCATGGATGGGCTTCACAGAAGAAGTTGGAGCTCAGGCATTTGAAAACAAGCCCAGGGACTGTGGCATGTGGTCCCCAGAGCAGTCCCAGCCCTGGCTCCTGAAGGGACGGGGTCGCTGTGGTTCCTGCCCCTACCCCAGGATGCCGGATCTCCATGGGGAGGGACAGGAGGCTCCCTGGCCATGGCGGTGGGACGTGTGGCTTTTAACCCTGACTCGCGGGACCAAATCTTACCCAGTAACTGTCGGGAGCCTTCACTAACCGGCCCTGTTATTTATTCCCCTTTCAAAGCCCTTGATGCGGCAAAAAGCAGAGTCATTTCCCCAGGAAAGCACATTAATGTTTCACCTGCCTTCAGAGCCCTTTGCTGCTGAAGGCCCTTGGAGTGGTGGGGACTGTCCCCGGTTCCCCCCGACCTCGTCAAACGCTGTGCGGCTCCATGGGAGCCCCAACGTGGCTCTGCCCATGGGGGGCTTGGGTTTTAATTTATATGTATATATTTGTGTGTGTCCACAGGCGTGTCGGATGCACATACATGTGTGTGGATCATGGATCCCCATTCCGCGAGGGCTCCCCGGGGCTGGATTCCTGGGATGCTGGGGATCATCCCGCAGCGAATCCCGACACCCTGGCCATGGCTCTTCCCCACCCTCCCGGAGCACCAAAGGGCAGGGCTGGCCCTTCCCTGCACTGTGGGGCGGCTGCCGAAGCCACCCCGTGTCTGGGAAACTTTCAAATGAGAGCAGGTCAGCCAAAAGTGACAGCCCCTTGGCAAAGGGGTGTAACCTGTTTCTTACTGGGGAATAAGAAAGAACTAAATAAAGTATTGCTGTTTTTCACTTTCCTTTAGCAATCAGATTTGCTTAATTACAGCCTGGTCGATTTTGCCGAGATATCCAGTTGTTTTCAAATGTGGGCTTTAATGTAAGGAAGCTCCAAGAGATTAAAGTCCCATGGATATTTTATCCCTCTTTTTGGCCTCTGGGTGTCTGGTTTAATGATGATACACAAGTCCTGTGTCATTTGGGGATCTTTTCCCCCATCATTAAGTTTCAGGAGCACTAGCCAAAGGCACTGCTGTCTGTGCTGCAGACCCAGGGGAAGTTCTCCAGCGCTGGAGGAGGAAATAGTTTCCCAGTGGCCATCAGGAGGAGAGCCCAGATGTTCCACCATGGAACTATTTTGCTGCACGGCTGCAGCTGGGGCAGCCCAGGAGACCGCCCTGACTCTGTGGCTGCTTGAGGGCTCCGTTCAACCTGCTTAAAAACGGCTTTTCTTCATTTATTTGGATTTTTGGAAGATATTCTCTCAATGGAGGAGACTCCCCAGTGGATCTCCCACTGTGGTCAGTCATCGCCTTGTGTCTCTCCTGCTCTGGGAGGGTTTGGGCTGGGGCTGAGCCCTGTGACTGTCTGGGGGAGACGCCAGCGTGACAGGAGAGCTGAGGTGGAAGAGGCCGTGGCAGGGAGGTGTTACATCCTTTGTGAATGGAGCTTGAGGGCAAAACAACATAAAAGCCACCCTGGCACAGCCCGGAGAGGGACCTGCCATCGGAAGGCACCCGGAGCAGCCACCGCGATGTCCCCTTTCATATTCCCAGCCCCGTGCAGAGTCTGGTGTTGGGCAGACTTTGTCTTCAGGGGAACTGGGGCCGTGCTGGGTGTAAGCGAATAAGTAACATAACTGAAATATTTTGGCAATATTGGGGCGGTGCCGTAGGGGAGGCATCGCCGCCACCGCCCCGGCGCTCTCTGCTTCGGGGTGTTTGCTCCAGAGGGGCTCAGGCTGAGGTCACCACGGCGTTTTTCACTCTGGGGCTTTGGACCTGGGGTGGTTGTGGGCTGGAGGTGTCTGTGGGGAGGATGGTGCCCCACAGAGGCAGCAGTGTGGGTGGCTGGCACTGGGCAAAACATGGGGGATGGTTTCTTCCAGCCTTGCTCATCCTCAGGGTGCCCCAGCCTTGGCTGGTGGACGCTTGGGTGGTTTAGCTCTTTCCACACCATTCCCACCCTCATCTCCATCCTCATCCCCATCTCGTAGAATCATGGAATCATGGAATGTGCTGAGTTGGAAGGGACCTACAAGGATCACCAAATCCAATTCCTGGCCCTGCACAGACACCCCAACAATCCCACCCTGTCCTTGTCCCATTGTCCAAAGGCTCCTGGAGCTCTGGCAGCCTCAGGGCTGTGCCCACTGCCCTGGGGAGCCTGGTTGGTGCCCACCACCCTCTGGGGGAAGGACCTTTCCCTGAGATCCAACACAAACCTCCCCTGGCAGAGCTTCATGTCACCCCCATCCCCATCTGCATCCCCATCCCCTTCAAAGGACAGCAGGGGACAGTGGGGCTTGGTGAGGACACCCAGCCTAGAGCTGGGGGTGACAGGAGCCCTCCCTCCCTGCGGGGCTCCCGTGGGGTGGGTTTTTTGGGGGGGTGCCTTTACAGACTGTTGGGGTGCAGCAGGAGCAGAGCCAGGTGCTGCTTTGTGCTGAGGGGCAGGGGAAAGGGACTATTACTTATTAATCAGTCCCCAGAAGGGATATGGGAAGGTGTCACTACACAGTGGGAGAGGGTTGGGCTGACTGGGAGATGGGGAGGAGAGGAGGGGAAGGATGTGCAGTGCTGAAACCTGGGCTGGGGGCTGGGGTTGTTCCTGCCAGAGAACAGAAGGTGCATCACTGCCTTCAGCTCCCTAAACAAACCCAAAAAAAAAGGTAAAAGCTGCAACCCCCCCCCAGTAATTAACTGCGTTCTCTGTCCAGTGAAGGACAGGTTACAAAGCAATGCTTGGAGATTTTGCACCAAGAAAAGTGTTGGTTGGGAGAAATACTTGGAGACTAGCCCTTACCTAGGGGAAAGTACAGATATATGTGTTTAATATAACCTGGGGGGATTTAAAAGTCATGTAGATGTGGCACTCAGGAACATGGGTTAGTGCTGGACTTGGCAGTGCTGGGGGAACAGTTGGACTCGATGGTCTTAGAGGGCTTGTCCAATCTAAACAATTCCATGATCCTATGAAGTTTGGAGATGCCCACAAACAGAGGGTTTGGAGAAAAGTCTGTGCAGGAATCTGCCAATGCTGGGAGAAGACCACAGATGTGCTGCAAGAATACCTGTTTGTCTAAAACCCCCTGGTTTGGGTGCCTGGGTGGCTGGAGGAGCTGTGGCCAGGGCTCCAACTCTCCCCTTAATGTTCAGGGCTGGCAAAGGGCTGGAAGTATTTTTCTTTCTGAGTATCCCTTAATTAGCTGAAAGGGAAGGCTGTCAAGTACCCAACTGAGAGGGAGAAAGATCTTCGTGAGCCTGTCACCAGCCCAACATTTCGCCTCCATGTATTTTCCCTGACTTCTTTGTTTTCCCTTTGAAAAAAAGGGTGTTTTTCTCTTTCCCTTCATTTAACTGCTATTTATTTGCTGGTAAGTGGAAGGAATTCAGCTTGGATCAGCCTGGCTCCTGCCAGCAAACTGCAGTTGAAAAGTTTCTGGGGGGGAGATGTAAGAGCAGAGCAGGGGGGTTGTTTTCCACCCGCCACCGGTCCTCACTCTGCAGGTCTCTGGGTCATGGCCAGCCAGGTTGCACGCATTTAATTCTCCTTTTTTCGCTGGGATGTTGACAAGTGCCCATGGGAGTTGCAGTGGGAGGAGTGTGGCCCTGGGCCGGAGGGTTTATTCTTGCAGTTAATGGGAAACAGAAGATGGCTCGGGAGAGATTTGGCAGAGAGGGAAACTTTTCTGTCTCTTCCAGCCTGGCAAAAAGCATCCTTTCTCACCCCAGTCTCACCGCAGAAGGCGGAGGGTTCCCAAACACAGCCCAGGAGGGGTTGGCAGGAGGGAGGCAGAGGAGCCAGAAAGTGCCCAGTGATTTCCCAAGGATGGAGCAGCTTTGGGCCACCAGCTGCGTTTCGGGAGGGGAACCCACCCGGGCTCCCCTCGGGGACCAGGAGCCACCCCACCTTCTCCCTGAGGCATCGAGGGGTCGGGCTGCCCCAGGCGCTCTCAGGCTGGAGCAGTGCTGGGCATTTTTGGCCTCCTGCAGCCGTGTGTTGGGTACGACATCCCCGCGCGGGTGGGGATGGGCTGTGGCAGTGGGCGTAGGCACCTGTAGGGATGCACGTCCATCCTGTGCCTGGATGGGAGATGACCCCCTGACCTTGGGGTCTTGGCTTTGCCCCCTCGTCCCGGCCCGTGAGCTGCACTGCTGCCTCCCCACGTGCTCCCAGGGGTGCTGGCCGGGAGCCACAGCTCCGTGTCCCAGCAGGGCTGGGAAGAGCCACGGCAGCCACACGCGGGGGGAGGCTGGCAGGGCAGGGCTGAGGGGCTCCCAGAGCCACCCCCCTGCCCTTTGGGACTCTCAGGTGTCCCCCCAGCAAGGGCAGGGTTTGTCTGGACTCCCGGGCTGGGGAGCAGTGGCTGGCACTGCCCTGGCACTGCTGGCCCAGTCCTGGTGCCAGTGCCAGTGTCCTCACAGGCAGCAGCCCCACCTCGTCCCTCCTGCCCTGGTGGCCAGCAGGACATGAAGCTCTGGGGCGAACCCCTGAAGCTCCACCGTCCTGCCCCCCCCAGATGCGCTGTGCTCCCAGTTGGCTACAGGATCTGGTCACCAGTACCACTCTGCCAGTTACATGAAGTGGCTCTGATGGAGATTCAGAGGAGACGACACAGTTTGGGGCTGGGGGAGGAGGAAGGGGGTCACCACCAGCACCCTGCTGGGGACAGGACGGTGGCTGTGGCAGGTTGTGAGTGCTGAGCTGTTCCCAGGCGGGTGCTTTGTGCCCCTGTGCGGGTGACTGCAGGAGGTTAATCATAGTCAAAGCCCAGTGAAGTTTGGTCAGGTCGTGGCTTTTCCACAGGCTGGCAGTTCTGGATGTGCAGCCGTCAGTGTCTGGGGCCGTGGCTGACCTAGAGTGTCCCACCAGAGTTAATCATTGCCATGGGCTCTGGGATCTGCCTGGTGCCAGCAATGGGAGCTGTTTCCCCAAAAGCACAAGCTGAGGAGCCAGCACATGGGGCCTGGAGGAAACCCCAACCCACCGGGGTGCATTGGGCTGGGGAGAGCCAGACCTCCTGACACTGACCTTGGCCCTAACCCAAACTCTAACCCAAATCCTAGCCCTGACCCTAACCCGAATGCTAACCCTGACTCAGACTCTAACCCAAACCCCAATCATCACCCTGACTTTGATCCTGCCCCTGATCTTGACCCTAGCCAAAACCCAGCCCCTGACCCTGACCCAAACACCAATCCGCAGCCTGACCCTCGCCCAAACCCACACCCAAACCCTGACCCTAACCTTGACCTTAATCCAATCCCTGACCCTACCCAAACACCAATCCTCAGCCTGACCCTTGCCCAAACCCACACCCAAACCCTGACCCTAACCTTGACCTTCACCCAATCCCTAACCCTGCCCCAAGCACCAATCCTCAGCCTGACCCTCGCCCAAACCCATACCCAAAGCTTTGCCCTAACCTTGACCTTCACCCTGACCCAGTCCCTAACTCAAACCCTAGTCCTGACCCTACTATTGCCCCTGACCCAAATCCTCACCCTGACCCTGACCCCAATCCTGACCCTTTGCTCTCCCAGTCATTTTATGAGGTGGATGTTGCGTTTATTGCCCTGATGGAAGCAGGACAACCTGTAGGAGCCTCTGGCCACCACTCAGGAGCCACTCACTGTGCCTGCAGTGGGACAGAGGGGAAGGAGCTGGGCTGCTTTGGTCACCCAGACCCAGCTGGGACGTCCCCAAGGGCTGCTGGGCCAGCCTTGAGTTGCTGTGCTGGGAGATGTGACTACATTCTGGGAGAGTGTCAATCCCAATTTACTCCAAATTAAGCCCAGGATTCATGAGACTTGGGTACCAGCCCCCACTGCAGAGGAGAGGGTCCAAAATGGGGCTGGGGGCTGTTGGTGGTTTCCCCACCCTCCCACTGCAGGGCTCCCACCCTGTGGGTGGCGTGTTGCAGGGGGGGACATCCGAGGGGCACCAAAGCTGGGGATAAAAACTGTGTATTACAAACAAAAGGAAAGATGGAAAAAATCAGGAGGAAAGTGTCCTGGTTTGGGCACTGAGAGTTTGGGTGAGCGCCGGGAGCTGGGGGCACCCAGAGCCTGGGCCGGTGCTGTGCTCACTGCTGCCGTCCCCATGCTGGAAGGGGCTTTTATACACATATAAAAAAATACTTTCTTCTCCCTGTGGGTGTGTTTTGAAAAAGGGCTTGGGAACAATGAGGATTAACAAGCAGATAGAGAATTAAATGCAGGGTTTGAGTCTTCAAATGTGTGCACATTTCAGAGCGTGTGTTCGTGCCAAGATAAACCCTGTCAGGAATAAACATCGTTTTACATGAAAGGCTATTTACAGATTGGTGCTCCGCGGGTGGGAGGAGGGAATTTTCACCAATTAAAATGGAACTTTTCTGTTTTCCATAAAACTGCTGGATGAAAACGCAGCCAGGGGGTGGGCAAGGTGTTTGACAGCACAGCTGAAGTGGGGAGGGGGATGCTCACCCCTGGGATGTGGGTTTTCCCCTCGAGTCCTGAAGAGTCTCTGCCAGTTGACTTGGCCAGGAGCTGCGGGAGGGCACTGGTTTTGCCCAACAGCAGTTGAACGCCAAGAGAGCCTTGGGCTCTCACCCAGGGAGGTGGGACATGGGCAAATGTGGCCCAGCCCAACATCTTTTGGAGCCACCCAACATCAGGAGAGCTTGGAATAACAAGATCCTCAGCATCCCTGAGGATGTGGGTCATGGAAAGACGTCTGGTCGGGACACGGCCCATGTTGAGAAGAAGTTGCTGTGGCCGTAGCTCCTGTTTGTTGGGTAACTGCAGAGTGTGGTAGGTGAATCATCCCGCAAAAATGGTGAGCCAGAGGCGACGTGGAGAAGAAAAACCTTCCTGGCCAGTGGAGTGCTGGGAATTAAAATCCAGCCTGGGCACATGGTGGGTTTCAGCTGCAGAGCACATGCTGCCTTGTTGCTTTTGGATGGATTTCACAGGAATTTGCATTTCTGGACCAGTTCTGGAGCCTCCGAGGCTGAGGCTGTGCATGGGGAGGACATGATGCAGCTCAGAAACAAGCTCTAATACCATTTTGCTCTAGCCAGGGTCGAATTTTATGGTTTTGGAAAGAAACAATGCAAAATGTGGCCGGGGCTGAGCTTCTCCTGGATGTTGAGCACATGAACCTCAGGCAAACACTGTTCCTGCTGCGTGTCAAGCGAAACCACAGATTTATCTCCATCTCTGCTTAACGTGGCCGCAGGGCGGCTCATATTGGGACTTTTCTCTCACATAAGCTGAAATCTGTCACTTAGTGGTTGCAGGAGGTGGCTTGGGCATTGTCCCTGCGGAAGCGCCCTGCGTCCTTGAGAGCGAGGGAAGGCAGAGAGGCACGATCAGGAACATGTGGTGGGCTTTTTGCAGCAAAGTACACTCCCAGGCTGCTCTGCTTCAGGACCCTGTGCTCCAGAACCAGCTAAAAATCGATATTTTAAAACTCTCCCATGGCAAGGACTGGATGGACACTCGCTGGGTCTGGTCTCTGGGAAGCCTTTGCGTGTCCATGGCCATGGGACCATGCCACGAGGCCAGTAGCTGCCCCTTCTACAACATTCACTTTTTGCCCTCCTCTGTCCTAATAGTGCCATGATCACAGCACTGAAAGGGTCTTTAGTCAGACGTGGCCTGGAATAATTCCTCTGAATAATTCCATTTATTCCAATTTTCAGGCTGTTGTGGAATTGTTTTCAAAAGAAGGGAGGGGGGTGGAGAAGCCAGCCAAACCTGATAAAGGAGGACTTTGTTCTGAAGCTTTAGGGTATGGTACCAAGCAGGGCTTGCTATACAATTAATGAGTTTAACTGGCTTTTAGCTGCACGTGATGCACGGTGGCTGCCACCACAGCATCCCACCACCGTCCAGAGGAACCCGTCTGCTTCCCTTTGGTGCTCCCCAGGGTTGGTTTGGTGCCCCCCAGCTTTGGTGTGGGGGCTCTTCACCTTTGGTTTGGTGCTCCACAACTTTGGTTTAGGGCTGCTCAACTTCAGTCTGGGACTTGTCATCTTTGCTTTGGTGGTCCTTGGCTTCGGTTTGGTGCTCCTCATCTTTGCTTTGGTGCTCCCCAGCTTTGGTTTGGGGTTCCTCAGCTTTGGTTTGGGGCTCTTCACCATTGGTTTTGTGTTCCCCAGCTTCACTTTGAGGCTCTTCACCTTTGGTTTGGGGCTCCAGTTTGGAGCTGCTCAACTTCAGTCTGGGACTTGTCATCTTTGCTTTGGTGGTCCTTGGCTTCGGTTTGGTGGTCCTTGGCTTCGGTTTGGTGCTCCTCATCTTTTGTTTGGTGCTCTCCAGCTTTGGTTTGGGGCTTCTTGGCATCAGTTTGGTGCTCCACAGCTTCACTTTGGGGCTCCACAGCTTCAGTTTGGGGCTGCTCAACTTCGGTCTGGAATTTGTCATCTTTGCTTTGGTGGCCCTTGTCTTCAGTTTGGGGTTCCTCACCTTTGGTTCTCCTCAGCTTTGGTTTGGTGCTCCACAACTTCAGTTTTGGACTTGTCATCTTCAGTTTGGTGCTCAACAGCTTCAGTTTGGGACTTCTGAGCTTTGATTCGTGGCTCTTCATCTTCTGCTGGGTGCTCACCCCCTTCAGTTTGGGGCTTCTGAGCTTTGATTTGTGGCTCTTCATCTTCTGCTGGGTGCTCACCCCCTTCAGTTTGGGGCTTCTGAGCTTTGATTTGTAGCTCTTCATCTTCTGCTGGGTGCTCACCCCCTTCAGTTTGGGGCTTCTGAGCTTTGATTCGTGGCTCTTCATCCTGTTTGGTCCTCGCCACCTTCAGTTTGCTGCTCCCCATCTTCGGTTTGGTGTTCTCCGGCGTTGGTTTGGGACTCTTCCACTTCCTTTTGTTTAGCTCGGTTTTCCATCCCGCCGTGCATCGTGGTGGCCTCCTCAGACGTGCCTTTTGCATCTGCCTTTATTTAAACCTCCACCATCCGTCCCTGGGCCAGGTTGTGTCCGCGGGGGGTGCTGAGCACATGGGGCTGAGCTGCCGGGAGCCGTTCGGGCTTCACTTTGAGCGAGCAGAGGATGACGCAAATGGCTTTCCAAGGGCACAAGATGAAACAGCTGCTCGGGTCTGGGTGCAGATGGGCTGCAGGAGCCCCGTGGAGGGGGCTGACAGCCGGCGGCTCCCCCGCAGCGTCCGCCTGGGAAGGGCCACAAGGCTGCTCAAGCTCCCAGGCCACCCAAAAAGGGGAGCCAGGTAGGGCTGGGGAGGGCTTTGAAGATGTGCGATGAGGTCTGTTGTCACACCAGCAGAGCTTCCCTGTCCCTGCAACAAGTCCAAAAATTACTTATTCCTCGTGGGAGCGGTGCAGGTGGGGAGGTGGAGGCGAGTTCCCTGCCCGTCTCTCCTCAGTGGAATGCCGGGTGCCTGGGCAAGGTGACCCCCCGCATCATGTCCCTGTCCCAGCTGCGCGACGCGAGCGGGAGAAGCCGCGGGAAGCGAGGGAAGACACTTCCTCCCACGGCGGATCTGAGGTCACCTCCTGGCCCTTGATCCCTCCAGCCCGGGGTATTTGGGTCAGCGGGGAAGCACAGCTGAGAGCGACGTCCCTTCCTTCTCACTCCCTGGAGATTCGATTTTAAAGGAACAAATAGGCTTGGCCACAAGTGCTACACAGTAGGATTTTTTAATGGTGTCTTTTGGAACAATGAGCTAAATACCGGCGGGGTTTGGATCTGCATCTCAGTGGTCATTTCTTCTGTTGTTTCTCACCTTCCTGCTCCCACCTTGTTCTGCTCCCAGAAACCTTTGACTACTCAGGAAAATGCCAGCAATGAAGGAGGTTTTTCATCCCTTTGGATGGTCTTGCTGGAAAGGAAGCTGCCCTGGTGTCCATCACGTGGGACCCGCCTGGACTGACCCTGAGGGTGCTGCCCACCTCTCGGTGCCATGAACACACAGGCATGGAGCTCAGAGCCCTCACAGGTCCTTTGGCATCACCAGACCCATTGCAGGGGGGGCTGAGCCCCTTGACCCCAACGTGCCAGTCCTCCTCTGCCACAGGGTCCCCAGCACCTTGTCACCTGCTGGCAGGAGGAGACCTGATGGCCAAAGCCTGGCTCCAGACCTCCTCCACTGTGGGCGCGGCTTGGAGATGTTGCACTGGTGGGCAAATGGGCTGGTGGACAAGTGGGTCACCTCTCCAGTTCTCACTGTCTTGAGCCCAGAGTAAGTGGTGTCAGAAAGGATGGATCATCTTGGCCATGTTACTTGGAACAGCTGGAAGTGTTCAAGGCCAGGCTGGACAGGGCTTGGAGCAACCTGGCTTTGTTGAAGGTGTCCCTGCCCATGGCAGGGCATTTGGAATTAAATGATCTATAAGAGCCCTTCCAACCCAAACCATTCTGACCCTCTGATTCTCTGTTCTCCTGCACCTCTGGATCACTTTTCCTCTTGGAGATCCTCAGCCACTGTATTCCTTGTCCATGGTGAAGGCCACATTGGTTTGGACCAGCCACAGGCCATCAGTTTGGCCGCCTTTGTTAAGTCTAGATGGGAAGGAGCAGTTTGTGGAGCTTCAGCTGGAGCTTTCCCTGTGTGAGAGCTGCTGGTGGAATGCTCTCCTTGGTCACCCTCTCTGCTCCAGCAGAGCAACATCAGCCCCATGCTGGGCTCTTCCCATACCCCAGAGCATCCCAGGACCACGAGGAAGGTCCCACCAGCTCTGGAGGAAGCCAGGGCTGCAGGTGGCCTGGATGGGGGTGGCCACTCGGGCTGTTGCTGTCCCCTGCCCTCTCGTGGGAGCAGTGAGGGGTGGGGTGCGTGTACCAGGGGCCTCACAGCTCTGCCCCATTGCCTTCAGGAAGGGCTGTGGGGGCAGCAGGGTGGGATGGACACATGCCAGGCAGGATCAGTGAAGAGGTGACAGTGTGCTTTGAGTCACCTCTAATACCTCCAGCCTCCAAATCAGAAGTCATCTCCATTTCCCCCTTACCAAAAGCAGAATGCTTAAAATGCCTTCTTTTCTTTTTTCTTTTTCTTTCTTTTTTTTTTTTAAGATAAAAATGTGGTTTCTGAAGCATTTTGTGTTTCTGTCAGGGCACCTCATGGAGGGAGGGTCTCTTGGGTGTCACCAGACAGGTCCACCCCCAGCACCCAGCCGAGCAGCTCCAAAACCAGCCGCTTCAGCTGGTGCTCCCAGGAGGTGGTTGGATTCACAGCACCTTGAAAGACAAATCAAGTCTTAACCCGATTCCTGTCAAAGTTCTGGCAGCTCTTGAGCTCCTTCCAGCCCCATCCTCAGCTGGATCCGGTCCATCCTTTCTTTCAGGATCTGTCTGATCACACCACGTTGCTTGATAAGGCTCCGTGCCTCCTGTGGGGGCTTGTCTGTGTGCTTCCACATCTCGCCCAGGTTATCAGCCACAGAGGGTTGGAGGTGTGGCTGGGTTGGGAATTAGCCATCTCATCCGAATCCCGGTGGAAATCAGGCCCCTTGATTCCTCCCTTTTTTTCTCCTGTGGGCTTTAAATCAAGTCATAACTTCTCCAGCGTTGAAGGAGTTGTCCAAGTGAAGGTGGATAAGCCCTGTCTGGTTCCCACTGGAGGAATGGCTGTCTCTGCCCTTCGCATCCAGGAAAGCCCAGGAGAAACCTCAATAGCACTTACACAGATTGCCCAAACTAAAGCTCCGTCGCCTGGAGAGGATCCAGGGGCTGTGGCTCCATGTCCGAGGGGCAGGTGTGGGGCTGGGCTTCACCTGAGCTCTGGTTTTATCCCACCCTGTGGTTTTCTGCCGGGACTTCCCTCCAACCTTGCCCAGACCCAGAGGGATGGAGGTCACTGACATCACAGTGGGTGTAAAACAGGGTGGGCAATGGTGCAACCCACTCTCTGGGGGTGTTTTGGTGTGACTGACGCCGGGATCAGAGCCGGGACTGGGGCGGCTTTCTCCTGATCTCCCAGATTTTGCCGAGGTTTCCTTCCAGCGCTGGAGCTCGCCCAGCCCTCCCGGCTTCCCGGGGCTTCGCTGGGAAGCGCTGGGAAGACAAAACCCCGCTCTGGAAGTGAGGCTATTGTTCTTACTAATTTTAACTGGATGTTCTTCCCCAAGCCTATTTTTATTCATTGCTTGTGGTAAGCCCTTTCTCTAAGGTAGAGCAATTTGCCACAGGACTCTTTTTTTCGGTGTGTTTATCAATTTTAATTGAGCGATATCTCCTTTTTACAAACCCGAAGCTGGAGGAGCTTTTAAGAGCCCATTGCTGAGCCTCCCGCCCCAGGTTTGCTTTGATCTCTGCAGGTGAGTGTGCATTTTTTGGGCCAGAGATTGATCCTGCTTATTTGCATGTAAATCCCCGGGTTATTAAGATCAGAATCTGGCCCTTTAAATTTAATACTTTGCTTTATGCTTTTATTTCCGCGTTTCTTAAAGTAATTTCCAAAAATAACAAACTTCAAACATGACGGGGCCATCTAACGTTTTACTGCCTTGGCTGGAGTAGAAGGAACATTTCTGGAAGTATATTATCCAATTTAACGAGCCTTTCCCATCCTGGCGTTGCTCCCACCCCTCACCCCCTCTCGGAGTTGTTTTGGACGGCTCTTTGGATCCGTGCCACCTAATCCTATTAGAAGGACTTTCATTACACTGTGCCTTGTGTTTACGACCAAGAAAATCAGTCGGAGAGGGGGGTCCTCTCCCTCTCCCTCGCCCTTCTTTTCGCCTGGTGCCGAGACAAGAGCCCAGCCAGTCCCAAGAGGTTCCTGTCCAGCCCTTGCTTTTCATTTTATTGCTCCACTCTGCACTTTTTAAAGAAGATTTTGAAGTAAATTGGGTCCTTGTGAACTTATAATTAATTTGGAAGGGTCGGTTCTTCCCAGGCTGGGCAGGGCTTTTTTGTGTGGTCCTTTTTGGAAGGTTGGAGAGGCTGTTCTATGGCTGGGATTTGCTTTTAATAGGGACCTGGCTATTTTCTGAAGATCTCTGGAAGGACAGGGTGTTTTTGTGCAGAGCTGTGCTGAAAAGGTTTGCAGAGCCCTTGGTTTGGGTGCAAAAAAAACAACCCTGAAAAAGGTATAAAAAAAGGCAAGGCACTCATGTCCTGGGGCTGGACTCGGCAGGCCAGAGCCGGTGCCTGGAGCTGGGGGTGCTCCAGGAGGTCTCCCTGCTTGGGTGCTGAGAGGGCTGCAGGCGGCCCCTTGTCCATCTGTCCTTCCTGCCCTGCCCCACACGCTGCTGAGGGGACCTCTTGCTCCTCATCAGATCTGGTGGAATTTCAGTTTTTTTCCTTACCGCATTGCTTTTCTTGAAATGTTGTCTTTCCTCCCCGAAATAGTCACATAAAACCATTAGAAAAGAGAAGGTGGAGGGCAGGGAGAAAATGATGGACAAGAGGAAATGGCCTCAAGTTGTGCCAGGAGAGGTTTAGGTTGGATATTAGGAAAAAATTCTTCATTGAAACGGTGGTCAAGCCTTGGCAGAGCTGCCCAGGGCAGGGATGGAATCGCTGTCCCTGGCAGGATTGAAAAGCCATGCCAGTGTGGCACTTGGGAACATGGTTTAGTGCTGGGCTTGGCAGTGCTGGGGGAATGGTTGGACTCGAGGATCTTGGAAGGCTTTTCCAACTGTGCTGATTCCATAATTCCACAATGTGCTGAAATAATCCACAAATAATAGAAGTTTCTGGGAAAAGACAGGCAGGCAGACAGACAGACAGACAGTGGGTTTCTCTAGGGATGGGCTGGAAGGAGACGTGAGGTGGCCGTCCTGCTTGGGTGGGGCCAGGGGTGTCATCTCACCTGGCATCACCACGTGCCTCCATCAGCTCAGCTGCAACAGGGACTCTGCTGAATGTGGGACAAGGGGAGGGTGGGGAGGCCTGACTATGGAGAGCAGGAGCAGGGATGGATAAGTGTGATCCCTGGGAATGCAGAGATGTAACTCAGGGTGGGAGACTCTTCCTAGCCAAAGGGAGGGATCTGAGGAGCTCAGGTGTCTTTTGGCCTGGAGGTTTCCCGATGGAAGTGGCATCAGTGGGGGCATCATCCCACACCCAGCAAAGGTTGTGAGGAAAAAGTGTTGGAAGCTCAGCGCATTCCCTGGGGCACGTATGAACCCCGTGCAGAGGAAGACAAGGAACATCTGTCCACACCTCCAGTGCTGCCCTGGCCATGCACGTTGGGCAGCCCGAGCTATCCCTACATTATTGAGGAGCTGCCTCTCTGCCACGACACCTTCAAAGCTGGGGTTGGTTTCCGGCTGTGCCCCACATGCCCCCATTGGATGTCCCCCACTGACCATCACCTTTCTCCTCTCTCTCTCCCCAGCATGGGTCGGCTCTTTGGCCATGGGCATGAATTTTTTCTGCTCTCCCATCGTCAGCATCTTCACCGACCGGCTCGGCTGCAGGACCACGGCGGCCATGGGAGCGACCATCGCCTTCATCGGGCTCCTCTGCAGCTCCTTCACCAAGTAAGGCTGGGCAGGGGGCACACGGTCCCTGGAGAGCTCCTCTTCCTCCCTGTTCCTGCAGCCCCCCTGCCAACACCCAGCTGCTCCTGTGGGGGCAAAGCAGGTGGTGCCCATCCAGTTGAGAGGCGTCCTGGCATCTCCACAGCCCGCCTGTGCTCAGCCTGTTTCTTTCCAAACTGAACTGAGTTGGGGTTTTGTCCTTATAGAAAAACAAGAGCAAATCTGACCTGAGCAAGGGACTGTATTTTATGGGATTTCAGCCCTCAGGTCCTTCGTTGGATCTTTAAAACGGGCAGGATTGGCTGATGTACCTCTCGTGGGCAGCTCCAAAGGGACGCTCACAGAGAAAGCCATTCACCTTTGCGACCATTTTCACATTTGGTGCTGAAAGGAAATTAATGCTTAAAATAATATTTGGTGGATAACGCCCAAGAGGGAGTTTCTGTGCAGGGCAGACAGGGAGGGGGACACAGGCAGGATTTGGAGCAGTTTGTGGTGCTCCTGCCCCAGTCCAGGTGTCTGTGGCAGCGCAGGGCCATTGCTGCTCCTCCTTTTCCATCCCTGATCCCATGCCATGAATTTCTGTTGGCACGCAGTGGCTGATGTGCATTCAAATGGCAGGTGTAGCTGTGTGTCTTTCCAACTCAGACATTGGCATCTTTGTGGGAGCAAAAAGAGGTCACCTCCGGGGTAATTTATGTGACACTTGTTAAACAGAGTCTCGGAGGCACCATGGAGACACCTTCAAAACAGTTTTTGCCCCAGTTTTCCTGAATAAAAACATTACTTTGGGTTGGATTTCAGTTAAAATCAATATTGTTTTAATTAAAATGCTTCAAGTAGTGGGCTTTTAAAGCAAATACACAGAAGTTTTCCAAAAGGCAGCTCGCCTGCACTGTGCTCCTCCTGCCCACCCTGCATGGGAGCTGGTGGGACAGCAGCTCCCACCCAGCTCAGCAAGACCCTCGTGCTTGTGCCAGCCCTGCTTCCCTGTGCCCCCAAACCCTCAGCTGCAGGAGGCCCCCATTGTGCTGGGAGTGGGGATGCAGCAAAGCCCCCCGGGACCGTGGCCGGTGACAGACTGGGTTTTGGGGACGTGGTGTGGAAAGAACCACCCTCTGCCATATCCCTGCAGGTGCCACCACCTCGTGGTCCCAAAGGTAACAGTAGGTGGAGAAGGTGCAGTGGGTCCTGAGGTGGGGGTCTCCTGGCAGTGCAGATCTCTGGAGCTTCCCATGCAATCTTGATTCCTTCTAATCAGCAGAGCTTGGACATTTTTCCCCCCTCTACTTGTGCAAAGAAAAGGAGCTCGCGGGACCACGACTGCTGCCAGTGGCTTGTTGTGCTGGGCCTAAAAAAATAAAAATGGAACGGTACAGGCAGAGAAGAACATTATTTCCAGGAGAGTTGCAGAACTGAAATCCCCATTTCCTGCCTCTCACTCTTGGATCATGTTCCTCTGGCTCCCTTTAAGGGAGAAAGGAGCCCCTCTGCAGCTGGACCGGAGCGAGGGGAGCTGGAGGAAGAGCAGCGAGGCTGCAGGAGTTGGCACCGCTCCATCCAGGGGCTGAAGGCTGGCCCTGAAATACACAGCTTGGAGCTCCTGCCCACCCAGAACTATGGCGAAGCTTTTTTCTGGCCCCCCCCTTGGCAGCGGCCCCCACCATGGCATGGCTGCAGGCACCGGTGCCAAGTGACACAGCCTGGCTTTGGTGGGCTGGGGCAGGTCTGGCTCGAGGCTCATCCCCGCTTTGTCTCCTGGTTCCTCTGGAAGGGGTTTGTTCCATCCAAACAGAGGAGCAGTTGTTCCCAACACTACCCTGAGCTGATCCAAACGACCCTCTGAGCCACCATGTCGGTGCAGCAGGACCCCAGTGCCCAGCTCAGAGCCTCCTGCTCTCAAAATATTGGCAGTTGTGTATAAAAAACACTAAAGGAACCAGAGATGTTGAAGAGCCGAGCTCTGGGGAAGGCTGGATGGGGTCGAGGAGAGGCTTTTGCTCTCTGCTGCCTTGCACAGGGATGTCTTCTGCCCTCGGAATCAGCTCAAGCCACCACAAGTCTTGTGTGCCCTCAAAAAAGAGACTTCCCCTTCCCTCCAGTGTTAAGGGGGGTGTTTTGGCATGTTTAGATGATGGCCAGTTCAGCACGACTGCCTTCACGTGCCCCCTGTGCCCTCCCAGCCCTCCTCCTGTGCACTGCCAAGTGTCCTGTAGTCCCCCTTCATCTGCCTCTCCTTCCCCTCCACAATTTCTGCCCAGTTTATCCTGCAGAGAGGAATCCCCCAAACTCCCGCCAACAGGCATGAGCCAAGGCTGTTCCCACTGAGAGCTGGAAGCGAGAGACACCTGATGGAGGGAGCCCCCTCTGTCCCAGGAGATGGCATTATCCACGGGCAACCTCCTTACCCGAGGGACGTGATGCCGCCCTTCCCACCGGAGAGCAGCTGGCTGATTCCCAGTAAGCTGACTGGGAAATCCTGCCTAAGAATCCTGGCTGAAAGGAGCCCCTGCCCATGCGAGGGTGTCTCAGCATCAACAGGGAGCAGATGGGAACCAGGGCATTTGTCTCCACTTATACCCCACGTCAGCTTATCTACAGCACCAAGCCTGGTGTGGCCCAGCCGAGATGGCCTGGGCTGGTGCGTGGGAGGTCGGAGACAGCCTGCATGGCCCAGCTGCTTCCCTGACTCCCACAGAGGGGGCTTCTGATGTGGTTTCGTTCTGGAGTAGCTGGAAATTGCCTTTCCTGCCAGTCATTTGTCTTGGAGCCCTTGGGCACAGCAAGCATGTTCTGCTTTCTGCTTGGCAAGCTCAAGAGACAAGCATGTAGTGGAAGGAATGATGTGCTTGTAAAGGTTTTCCCAACTTGCAGCTGCTCTGTTAGATGTGGGCTGCTGTCTCCTCGCTTGCTTCATGAGCAGCACTCAGCGTGGCACAGGAGCCATTCCCAGGGCGGGACCCCATGAGCTGCCCAAAGGTCTCTGTCACGCTCTCCTCCCAGGCAGTGTCTTGTGGCAGACCTTTGCAGATGGATGTATTGTCCGGTGGGGATGAAAGAACATCCTTCACCTGGAGAGAAATGCAATGGGTTGTTTGCACCACCTCCCACCAAGCTTCTTTCTCAGCTGCTTCTGTTGGGAAAGTTGGGCTGGCAATCGGGAAGAGGCTCCTTCCAAGGGCTCTCAGGACTCTCCATCTGCTCTGCAGAGCAGCCACTTCACTTCCTACTTGAGTGCAGCCACCAGTGTAAGGTACAAATGAGATCTATTAACTGTCTAATTTAAGATCCCGGAGGAGCTTAAAGAAGAAGAACTTAATTAACCAGCCTGGAGCCTGGGCAGAAACACTGTGTTCTTTCCTACGTGCCTAATAACCAGCAGGGTTGGTGCCTCCTGCTTTCAAACACCGGGTGCAGAATGTTTTGAGTTAGCCCTTTCAGTGGAAAAATAAAAAGAATTTCCAGCTAAAAATATCCCACCTTCCCTACCTTAGAAAACCTTGTTTGCTGCAATTCAAAACCCATGGAAGTTACGTCAGCTTCCCAAGGAGGGCAGGTTGGCTGCTGCTTCTCCTGGCTGCAGAAAGCTCTCCCCAGCTAAACTTAATTTCTCCAAAGATTCAATGTGCCAGCTGTGAGGTGAGGATAATCCTTGCTTTAGCTTGAGACTAAGCTCCTCGGGGTCAGACAGTCTGTACAGCCCCTGTGCGATGTGAGACCTGGGTCTCCACGCCCGGTTTCGCAGGACCGTGGGGCGGAAGGTTTCCTTACCTCCCGAACCTCTGCCTGATGTCACCACCTCCGTGTGTTTTTGTCCCGCCAGGTCTCTGGAAGTTCGTTATTTCACGTACGGGATCCTCTTTGGCTGCGGCAGCTCCTTTGCCTTCCAGCCCTCGCTGGTCATCCTTGGTCACTACTTCAAGCGCCGCCTCGGCTTGGCCAACGGCATCGTGGCCGGCGGCAGCTGCCTCATCTCCGTGCCGCTCCCCTTCTTCCTGAAGATGGTGGGGAAGGCCATCGGGCTGGCACATACTTTCCAAGTGCTCAGTGCCTTAATGCTCATCCAGATCTTCTTGGCCATGACGTACCGGCCCCTCCTGCCGCCTTCCTGTGACTCTCGGCGCGACGGGCAGGACAAGCTGGGCAGCCGCAGCGTGCGGCAGCAGTGCTGGTCCCAGACGCGCAAGTATTTCAACTTGAGGGTTTTCCGGAGAAAGACCTATCGGATTTGGGCCTTTGGGATCGCTACTGCTGTCCTGGGGTACCTCGTACCTTTCATGAACCTGGTGAGAGCCTTGGCTGGGACTGGAAAGAGAGGGAGATCCCTTTGCCTGGAGTGAAAGGGCTCCTCCCTGCAAGCGAGGAGGAGGTGGGAAGGTGGGGATGGGCAGCAGGGGCAGGGGCACCAAAAGCTTCAAAGCCAAGAAACTGCTGCACATCCCATGAACAGGAATGGTGGTGAGAGGATATGGATTTTCAATGTCTGTGTCCTCTGCGCCAGGTGGGCAGAGCAGTCACTTCCCATGATCCTGAGGACAAGCAACAGCAGCAGGAGAGGAAGGGCCTGTTGGGTTTGGGGTGGGTGCAGGTCAGCATGGTGAGGACATGAGGGTCAACACAACCATCCCCAGAAACAGGAGCCCTCTGAGGGAAGTCTTGTCCCTCTTGGGGAGATGACAGGGATCAACTTGACTGAGGCTTCACGTCCTTGTGTCCTTCCCTCCACCTCAGGTAAAATACGTGGAGAAGCGATTTAAGGAGACCAAAAAGGACTGGATCCTCCTGGTTTGCCTCGGAGCCATGTCAGGGCTGGGGCGCTTGGTTTCAGGCCGTATTGGTGACTGCATCCCCGGGCTGAAGAAGATTTACCTGCAGGTATGTTGTGTCCAACCCTCTGCAGAGGTGCTGGCCAGCCACAGGTCAGGGAATGGCATCTTTGCACTGGTCTGCTTAATCTGGTCAACCACGCATTGCAAACCCTTTACTGCCTGTTTTCTAACACCCTTATCTGCTGTTAGGGAAGAAAATTTGTTGTAGAAATGTGTAAGGGAAGTTTCACACTTGACTCGAGGTCTGTGTCCATTCAGCCCTGAAACTCCAACGGGTCCAACTCTTCCCAAACTACTGACACCCTCTCACCTTCTTGTGGTTTTTGAAGAACAAACTGCTGAAATCTAGCAGCTAATCCAGCAGCTAATCCTCCTTAACCCTTCTTAAAAGGTTGCTCTTAAGGGCCTCTCAGAGACAGGAGCAGCGGATGGATGGCATTGCTGGGTCCAGAGGAGGGAGCAATGACATTGACCTGTCCATTGTCATCTTCATGACTCTTCCTGCTGCACATCCCCACTGCTCATGCCCACTTTTGTCTCCTCAGGTCGCGTCCTTCATGCTGTTTGGCATCCTGTGCATGATGATCCCCCAGTGCCAAGGCTTTGAGGGCGTCATTGTCATCTGCCTCTTCCTCGGCCTTTGCGATGGCTTCTTCACCACCATCATGGCCCCCATTGCCTTCGAGCTGGTGGGGCCCATGCAGGCGTCCCAGGCCATCGGGTACCTCATGGGGCTGATGGCTGTGCCCATGACCGCAGGCACGCCCATAGCAGGTTGGTGGCACTGTGGGGACAGGCCTGGACCTGGCTTTGGGAGGGGGATGCTGGGAGCAGCTTTCACCCATGGTGGTATTTTGGCATGGGACCAGACTCACGGTTTGGAATTTTCTGGCTTCTCCTGTCATGTTGGGGTTGAAGTAGGGGTGTGGCATCACTCTGTGCTATGTCCTGTAGCATCTCAGGGCCTTTCTCCAAGCTGAGGAAAGGTGACCATGAGGGGAAGAGCAAACCAAGGTCACAGTAACTGATTTATGCTTGAAGATCAGCTAAAAACTGGTAGATAGTAGTTTTGTAGGATTGATTCACAGTTAGAGAGGCACTTGAGCCTCCACAAGACTTGGGTCTGTGTTTAAGCACAGCAATAACCCCAACGCCGTTAACAGGGAGGGCTGTGCGAGAGCTGCCTCTGAAGAGCAGAACGTCGGCATCAACAAGCACTAAGCTAAAGCTGGATAAACTTCACAGGTCTCTCTGCTTCTGGCAGCAAAGTTCAGTTTAACGCCCTTGTGAAGGAACTTGGGCGTTGAAGACATCTTACTGTGGGGCTGCTGCTGCAAGACCCCCTGCACTGGCCTTACTGGGTGAGGGGGCCCATTTCATGGACCAGATCCCCAGGGAAGTGTCAACACAGGAGACACGCAGAAGGATTTCCAGTGCTGACCAGTGGCCATGTGTTATGGTCCAAGGATGCCTGGCTGTGTTGGAACCTGCCAAACTAACAAATGCAGAACCTCGTTGGGTTTCAAGGGCTCGGCTATTGTTTGTAACCGGCAGCATAGATAAAATATCTGTAGGCAAAGCAGGGATTCCAGATGGAGACAACCTGCAGAGGAACAGCCCCTGCCCACTTTTCCCATTGTCTCCTGGCTGGAAGTCTCTGGGAAGAGCCACCTGAACTGGTTGGTTTAACGTGTTTGGGATTGTCTGGGATGTGTCCGACTGTGTCCCGTTCTGGTTAAACAGGAAGGGTGGCTGAGGTTTTTCTTCTTGATTCCTTGGTGCACAATGTTGGCTGCACACATCCTTCAATCCAGGCCATAAAAACCCCATGAAATGCAATGGGGGAAAAAACCTTGTTTTAAACCCCCAAATCTCCCCAGATGTGGTGGTTGACGCAAGCTGCGGCTCTCACTGGAAGGAGCAAACAAGCCGGTCATTGGACCAACGAGGGCTCAGACTGATGTGACTCTCACCTCCATTGCCCTTCTCTTCCAGGGTACCTCAACGATTACTTCGGGAATTACGACGCCGCCTTTTACTTTGCCGGAGTGTCGCCCATCGTGGGCGGCGTGGTGCTCTCCGTCGTCCCGCTGGTCCACCAGAGGATGCTGAAGAAGCAGCGCCTGGATTCTGGCAAAGACAAGATGCTGGTGTCGGAGGCGGTGGTGAACGGGGAGCTGCTGCCGGGCTGCCCAGCCTCTGAAGCTCACATGTGACGCCGCCCTGGCGCGCGTGGCCACCGGCAGCCTCTCCGGAGCCCCAGCACAGGCCCTTCTCCAGACAGACCATAATTCCCGGCGATGGCAGATGCACTATGTTTGTAAAGGAGAAAACACAAAGAATTCTTCTAGTGAAAGGCTTTTAACTGGCAGAAATGCTCTTTCTTGGGACAGTTTTGGTTTCAAAGCCACCTTTTTTTTTTTTCCCCTTTAACCATTTTTCTAAGGAGAACTCTCACCAGGATTCAAACTTGATGGATCTCCCGCTCCTCTCCCCAGTTTTCTATACGTCACGACAGAGGTTTACAGCTACTAAATGCCTTTTTCAAGCAGGCCACGGATGGAGCTTGTTGAACCTCGCAGCCGTCCATCCTCCTCCTCCTCTGGTGTTGCGTCCAAGGGAGACAGCCCCCTCCCCATCCAGCACCAGGGGCTGTTTTGGAGCCAGAGATCCAAGGGAGGACGTGCTGCTTTATTCCGATGCACAAACCAAATAAATGTCAGCGAGTCCCACTTCCATCTGCTCCCCTCCTTTCCCACCGCTCTCCCACACACCCAGGGAGGTGCAGCTGGGATCATGGGGACCTGAGCCGGCTCCATCCAACGGAGCCATGTGGGAGCACAGCCTTTCTGCAAAATATGCCTTAAAATTGCATGGATGAGACCAGCAGGTCCCTTGGCCACTTTCCGCCTCCGTTTTCTGATTTTGAGGTGCAAAAGAGAGGGGCTGCTCCTGGTGCAGCCCGCGGTGGCTGGATCCACAGGGCCAAATATGTGGGATCGCTGCCAGGACGGGCACTTTGGAGGCATCAAGGCACCCAGGGATGGGACAGAGCCCTGTGAGGGATGGATCAGCTCCCCACTGGGACGTGGCTTCCCTGCTGGGCACAGGGGCTGTGCGGGCACCCCTGGCTCAGGGCACGGGGTGCCACCGGCTCAGGGCACGGGGTGCCACCGCTCTGTTTGGGGGCCAGGGGTGTATTCTGCAGCAATAACCGTGAGTCAGTATTGGCAAGGGAAGCCTGATGTTCCCCAAGGGTTGGAAAGCCCCAGTAGCATTTCACTTGTAGCCTGTGTGTTGTCGTGGGGAGCTGGTGCAGGGAGAGAGCACAAGGAAATCCCACAGCCAGGGAGTACCCACCACCCGAGCGATGGCAGAGCTCAGCCTTGGGTAGAAATTCGTCGTTGCCTGGAGAAAATTTCAGAATTTCCAATTGCCCAGAGGAGCTGTGGCTGCCCCTGGATCCCTGGAAGTGTCCAAGACCTGGTTGGATGGGGCTTGGAGCAACCTGGGCTGGTGGAAGGTGTCCCTGCCCATGGCAGGAGGCGGAATGAGGTGGGCTTTAAGGTCCCTTCCAAAGCATTCCATGATTCTATGATCATCTCCAGGCTTTGCTAATGCGTGTGGCTAATGAGAGAGAAAGGAGGTCCTCCTGCCCTGGTGGGTCCCTGTGTAAACAAGGAGCCAACAGCGACTGGGGTACCTTTTCCTGGGAGAGAGCAAGATACAAAACTCACTTTTATCCTGGCTGCAAATCCATCCATCACTGGATTTTCATTTTGTTCACCTGCCATTAAGTAACTGAGGTGCCTGAAGAGGGCCGTGGGAATCACCCCTCGGTCTCCGGGCAAGTGTGGGGATTTGGAACACCAAGACAAACCTTTGCCGTGGGTCTTTGGGCTCAGTGGAGGGCCCCTCCTGGGGGCAGTGGTGGGACATTTGTACATAGGCTCAGGCTCCTGCATGCACCTGTTTTTAACCCACGTTGGTTAATGCATTGTAAGGTCTCGTGGTCTTGTGGCCCTTCTGTCCCCCTACGAGCCGGAAAATTACCTGGTGTGTTGTGACGTGTCTGTTTATGACTATAAAATGAGATGTCTGCTTGTCTCTTCCTTTGATACACTTTTCCATGACTGTTCCCACCCTTTATGGCATTGTCTGCCGTGGCTCTGCCGACCCGTCGCTCACTTTGGGAAGCCACAGGAGGCAGCTGGAGCCGCGTGGGCAGGCAGGGCACCCACCATGCTGTCCACGCTGCAGCTGGGGTGGGACCTGCCGGGCTCAGCCTAGGACAGAGTGTTCAAGTGGTGTGTTTCAGGGGAGAATGGGGTGTCTCCAAAGCCCTCTGAGAGCTGAAGGAAAGAACACCTCATCGTAACTCCTTCTGTGTATTTTGGGGCATTTATTCACATCGAAGTGCGATGAAGTTCGTTAAATCATAGTTTGGACCTTGATGCTCCTCAAAGGAGAGCTTATGAGATATTTAAATTCCAGAAGTAGCTTCTTCAGACCGAGCAGAGGATGAGCAGAGCTGCCTCCAAACCCTGTGTGGGCTGAGCGAGCGTCTGCACAGCAGAGCCCCGCGATGGCTGAATGCACACTTTGTTGCAGTGAAACCTCCCTGGCTCATCAGGCAATTTATGGTTCAAATCTCAAATTTCTGCAGAATTCCACTTACCTTAACTGCTCCCCGTGCCTGCAAAGGGCTTTCCCCCGGGAGGAACCTGCATTTGGTGCAACAGGTGCTTAGCACTGCGATGGCACCAGAGCAGCTCCGTGCCAACTGGGAGCCGGCACTCTGCCCAGGAGAGGTGCTGGCACCCACTTCTGTCCCCACTAAATTGGGTTTTTTCCCATGGCAAAGCCCTGTTTGGTCAGAGAAAGCCAGCCCTCATCCTCTCACAGACTGATGTATGATACCAGCCCCCCAAAACCACACTCAGAGTCTTTTTCTGGTGAAATGCTGCCCTTGGTGAGGACCAGGTCGAATCCTGCAGCAGGGAAGGCAGGTTTGAACAACGGCAATGAAAGGGTCACCTCGTCAGCAAACACTGATGGGAATGGGAAGGGCAAAGGTTGGAGCAGTCTGTCAACATGAAGGGAGTATTTGGGGTCGGTTTGTCAGCAAACTGGTGCTGGGATCTGTTTTGGCCCTTTTGGGTATGGGGCAGCCCACAAGGATTTCTGCAGCTGGTGGCGTGGGAGACGTGGGATTGCTGTGATCAAAACATCTACAGACAGGGAGGGATTGCACTGGGCTCTGAAACGCCCTTTTAGCCTGTGGTGGCCCAGCGGTGTGACACCAAATGAGTCCTTACCTGCTGTGAAAATCTTCATCCCAAAACCCATCCTGTTCCATCAGGATCCACTTGTCCTGGCCCAGCACATCCCTGTCCTCCCTGGGCAGGCGAGGGCTCGGCACTCATGGGGACAACTGCCCTTTACTCTGTTTGCTCATTAAAACGCCAGCCTTGTCCCTGTGAGTGCAGGGCGGTGAGTCCTGCCCCTCTGCCCCCCTGCCCCTCTGCCCC
>VWZG01003788.1:610902-638238 GCA_013396735.1 Grallaria varia
CCCCCTGCCCCTCTGCCCTGCTCCCCCAGCGGAAGGGGGAGCCCAGCGCTCTGGCCTTGGGGCAGTTTGGGCAGGGGGCGAGGGCAGGGCAGGGGGATGAGCCCCACGGTGGGCAGGGGGTGGAAGGCAGCAGGGAGGGCCCCCCTCTGCCCGCGTTTGCAGAGCTGCAGAGCCTTAGGCAAGTGTGCAGGGAGTGTGGGACGTGTCCCAGCAGCGCCTGCTCGGGGCTGGGCTGGGGCTGCCTCCGAAATCTTTACCTTGAGGGTGTTCAAAACCAACTTGTTGTCTTCTATTTTTCTTTTTTCTTTTTTTTTTTTTTCCCTACTGCTCCAGACTGAGGCATTGGGTTTAACTCCTCTCGCTCCTGCCAAGGGATGGAGCAGGACAGCAGAGCTGAAAGGGCTCTGGTGATGGTTGTGTTCCTGATGGGAAGGGTATGAACGCTGCAGGAGCTGCCTGGGAAGTGCCATGATTCATGGCATAGAGCTTTTTTCAGCTGTGAAACAATCTGCAGGAGCTGCAACGTGCCCTGTCCCGAGGTCCTGCAGCCAGGGAGACACACGTTTCTAAGTCCCATAGTTTAAATTTAACAGATTCTGGCCGCTCACAGGCCGGCGCTGAGGTTTCCTAACATTTCTGTGGGAGCTGTGGAAAGGCCACATCCTGATAGCCAAGCCAAGCCTGAGGGCTTTCGCAGGTCTGCTGCGGTACCGCGGGGTTTGGGAACCCCAATTTCCAGAGGGTTTGGCTCTGCCTTCCACCATCGTGGTGGTTTGGGGCTGCCAGCCGAGGAACTGCATCCCCCTCTGGGCTGAGCTGCCTGGAGGAGCCAGGAGGGAGGCAGTGTGCTGCTGGGCAAGGCCATTCCTGCCCTTCCCTGCGTGGCAGAGCCATGGGAATGTTCTGCATGGCAGTAGAGGGTCTCTTTGGTACGTGGGTGCCAAGAGTGGCTCGCTCTGGGCAGCCCGATTTGGTGCTGAGGATCTCACCTCCTCTTGCTCAGATTGCTCCAGTTCAGCATCTTGGGTGACTTAAGGGTGGATTTCAGCCCTGGCTGACACCTGCACCTCTATGCGGCCGTGTGGTCCTCAGAGTGAACACCTGCCTGAAGGTGAACTTGGACCAAACCCTCTGACGGAGGGGACAGATCCAGCTAAGACCCCTGCCCGTCCCCCCACCCCTCACTGCAAACCATTCCCGGTTTTGCTGTGCTTCTGCACCCCACAGTTTTGTTTGGGGGTTACCTTGGTTATTTTGGCTTCAATCATCTTCACGCTGGCAGAGTTTGCTTCTCCTCATCCAGCTGGAAGCAGAGAATTGGAATGACTTTGAAAGCCCCGTCTCCTTTGCCAAGGCGAGGGGAGCAGCCCCTCCCTCCACCTTCGTGCCACCAAACCTGAACTCGAGCAGCTCTTTTGAGTGCTTTACAAGCCACCCTTGTAACCTTTGGGGAGAAGGATGTGATTGAAAAGTGCTCCTTAAATACCCCTCCTCTGCATCATTCCGGGCAGGGATGGAGCTGGTACTGGAGAGGGGCTCCTCAAGCCAGTAATGAGCAGAAATAAAGATGTTTGCCTTTCTTTTGAGAGCCCTTGGAAGGAAAGCAGATGCAGGGATGGGTGGATGGTCGGATGGATGCATTGACGGACAGACGGACGGACGGATGGACGGACGGATGGATGGAGTTCTAAGGGGGCTTAGGAGCCTTGGGGGTGCCTGCAGAGGTGCCCCTCCCCGTGCCATTGGGTGAGCATCACTCCAGGCTCTTTATCAGCTTGGCACGGCTTCTCTGTGGACTTCAGCCCCGGGGGCAACGGGGTTATCACTGGGCTTTGGTGGGTCCACCTCATGCAGCCCCTCCCGGGTGTGGCTCTGTTGGTTCATTTTTTCAAACACTGCGATGCCCTCCATGTTCCTTTCAAGGACAGACACCACAAGTGTCCCCACGTCCCCTCTTGCCGCGCGCTGCGGTGGCAGCACACAGACTGCAGCCACGGGGCTGGGATCGCCTCCCCAGGGGAGGCAAGGCAGGCGAGGAAAGGCACAGAATTCCACCTGTTTTCTGCAGAACATGCTTTGAAGGAGGCTCTGTTCCTCGGGAGTTTCTTCTCTTTTTGCACCACACTCACCCCCCACTTGCCTCCGCCCGGCACGGCGAGCGTGGCCCTTTCCCGTAGCGTTAGAGACGAGATTCGTGTCTATTTGACTAAGGAGTCAAACTTTCTGCGTTTCCTTTTTGTACATTTGTAACGGTGGCGTGTCAGACGAGTTGCTTAGCGGAGCAGGTTTCTGCGTGGAGCTGGTGCTGCTCCTCTTCTGCTGGGTGGTGGCCAAATTGCCTGCCTGCAGTTGGGATTTGGCTGCCGAGCGCGTTCAATCCGATCCTTTCGGGAAAGAACACGATTTCTCGAGGCCTGAACTTTCCCAGCATATCCTGTTTCAGCTATTTGGACCCGTTAAAGCTGGAGGCAGGATCTTTCTGGGGAGGCTGAGGGCAATTAGGAAATTACCCCTCTCTCCCTCCCCTGCCCTGAAATCCAGCAGGACGAAGCCAAATATTTGCTTTCGGATGGATGGATTTTGGAGTTGGCTCCATATAAGAGCACTGGGGTGGAGGCTTGAATTTTGGCCCTTTCGGGTAATTGGTTTTGAAGCAGGACCTCCAGGCTTGCTGCCACCAGCGCTGATCAGCAGATGCCGGTGCCGTGCCCCTCCCCAGCGCTGTCATAGCTGGCTTTGCTCCATTGTTGATGAAAAACAGCCTGCCCATGGGTTTTTGGGGTGGGATCCATCCCTTCGCCCTACGATGTGCTGGTAACGCTCACCCTCGCCGTGTCTGTACCCACTAGAATGACTCAATAAAAGGCTGTGAGCACCATCAGTAGCTTTTAACCCCATTTGTTTTCCATGGTGCTCCTGGCTCTGGCTCAGCAGAAGCTGTGTGTGGCTCCAGAACTGGTCCTGGGAGGTACCCAGGCCTGCTGGGCACACTGGGCAGACCAGCAGAGCCAGCAGTCTGAAAGCAGCCACTCAATTCAGTGCTGAAATCAGATCCTGAAGGCTAAAGTTATTCCTCCTTTTTTTTTTTTTTTAAATGTTAATTTTTCACATCTGCTCCTGGTAAGTGATTTATATCCCCCGAAAATTTTGTATCTGGAAGTAAAGTATTTGAATGTGTGTCTTAAAAATATGACCATCCTTTCAAATGTGATTTTCTGATTGTTGGAAGGAAAAAAAAAAATAAATAAAAAAACCTACCCCATATTAGCACATTTTTGTAATTAATGTTTTATGAATGTTGTTTAAAAAGATTGTGTAGAATAAACCAGTTTAAAAAGAAAAGGGGTCCATGCCTGTGTTTTGCCAGGTCTCCTCTCCCCATGGCCAGTTGTGGGCACTGCTCCCCCGGCAGCTTTCCCAGATGCTGCAAACTCTTCAGAGGGGCTGGAAAGGCGACAGTTTAACCTGGGAATTACTTTAATCAGGCATTTGGTACACCTTGAGGAAAGGCTGGGCCAGGGTTCTGGTACCTAACAGGGGAGAAGATGTTCCCATATAACACAGGAGGGCAAAAGCTGGAGGTGGCATTGTCCTTGTCCCACCCGATGCATCAAACCCTGAAAATAATAAAGAAAGAAAGCCCTGAGAGCATCACCAGAGGGATGACAGCACTCAGGGTGAACCCCCAGCCACCCAGCCAGGTTCTCCTCTGTCCCTCTGGGTGCAGCTTTGGGTCTGGCGCCTTCGGGGGCTGCAGCATCTTTGCTCCATGGGGGTTCTCCCAGAGCCACAGCACCAGAGCTTTTATTAAGCCTTATTATTATTAATATTATTTCTTCCTTTTAGCAGTGGTTGAGGGACACAATGAGGCATCCCAGGTAGCAGCACTAGTCAGAGGAGAACTAATCATTTTCTGTCAGTAAGAGCAGTAATGGGAGTGCTGGGAAAGACCGAGCAGGATTATCCATGAACATGGTTACAGTGACTGTGAGACACTGAAAACACGCCTTTTATCAAGGGTTTGCGTTAATGATTTGTTTAAAATGAGGTGCTTTAATTGCCATTAGATGAAACACACTCATTAGATTTGTATAACTCAAGCTCTTTTTTTAACGTGCAACTCAATCCTTTTTCAAGTTTGGGATGTTTACTGCAAATAGTATTAAATATAAAAACAAACCATCAAGAGATAAGAGATGGTAAATAGAAATTCAAAGGGAATCAGGGTTTGGCAACAAGCTCCTCTGGACTTGGTGCTGTGCATGCAGGGACAGAGCAAGGAGAGGGAATGCTGCACCTCATTCTGAGAGCGGGGCTGCTCAGAGCAAAAAAAAACCCAGTGCTGGGGTGATATTAAAATGATCTTCTTGGAACGGCTGGAAATTTGGAAGGGAGCTGGGAGGGTGCTGGGGAACTGATAAAAGTGGGCTCTGCTTCCATGGGGACAACCAGAGAGGCACGGGAGGGGACTGCCTGCCCTGCTGCCCCCAACACCCCTCGCAGCATCAGGTCATCACAGTCCATCTCCACAAATGCCATAAAAATAAATACAGATATATACGTACCACAAATTTCACATAAATAAATATATACATACATATATACACACACACACATATATACACATATACATACATATATATATACGTATATACATATATATATACACACATATATATACATAAATACATACATATATATATATATGTACACACACATATATATATGTCTCCAGATGTTTGTGCATGGACCCACTGGGAATCCCCCCTCACCCTGGCTGAGCACAGGACACGGAACATCAGTCACCTCCTCCTGCTCTGCCAGGCCCCTGGATCTGGCCCCAGTCAATGGAAAAAGTGTGGAAAAAAGTATTTTGCACCAGAGCAAAACCCAAGTTTTTTCATGAAAAGGCTGCAAACGAGAAAAAACCAAACCACCACACAGCAACAAAAAGGATGTTTTCATTACTTTAACACAGTAGTTCAGTATTTAGATATCCATTCATACATTAAAATTGAAAGATCATGGATTAAACCAAGTTAATTATATATAATAATTTATATTTGTGCTACAAAATGCATGTGTGTTTTATATGTTAAACATATATAATGACAAGTGTTTTCTGTGTTAAATATGAACCACATGTCTGTTTTGTATTCAATAGTTTTTAATGATGTATATTTTTAGGCTTAGAAATGCGAATGGCATCGATCTATCTGCAGAGTGATTTTTTTGTTGTTGTTGTTGTTTATACACATGTACACCCCCCAACATCTGCATCTCCAGATGTGCAGCTGCAGGGGGAGGCTGAGCCCTGCCAGTGGTTGCAGCACAGCTGGAGGCTGCTGTGCCCGGCCACGCTGCTCCCCTCCCCGCCGGCCCCCAAAGGGCTGGCCTTGCTCCCCTTTATTGTCTTCTTCTCCATCTGTTTTCCCTTTGCAACACTTAAATAGTCTAATCCTTCGGAGGCAAAAAACCCCAAAGAAGCCGTTTGGACTTGAAGGATGCGCAGAGATGTGGCAGCGCCTTTTTGGTTTGTTAATCACCCCTGCGCCTAAAGGCAAATCTTTCCTGGGGCTGTGGCTTGCTGTCGTTATTTCAAGCAATCGTTTGGAGAAGATCCCGCACCCAGGGCTGGGAGGGCACCGGGGGAACCCTGTGCCCTGGGATGGGAGGACCCAAAATCCGGGATCCTCACCGGAGGCAGCTCGGGATGCGCCACTGCCCAAGGGCGGCGTCGGAGGGGCTTTTCCAAACACACCGACAGCAGGGCAAGGAGAAAACAGGGATGCGCTGAAGGGCCAAGGCAGAGCCAGAGATGCTCTGAAGGTCCAAGGCAGAACCAGAAATACGCTGAAGGTCCAAGGCAGAACCAGAAATGCACTGAAGATCCAAGGCAGAACCAGAGATACTCTGAAGATCCAAGGCAGAATCAGAGCTGTGCTGAAGATCCAGGCAGAACCAGAAATACGCTGAAGGTCCAAGGAAGAACTGGAGATGCGCTGAAGATCCAAGGCAAACACAGAGATGCTTTGAAGGTCCAAGGCAGAGTCAGAGATGCGCTGAAGGGCCAAGGCAGAACCAGAGATGTGCTGAAGATCCAAGGCAGAACCAGAGCTGTGCTGAAGGTCCAAGGCAGAACCAGAGATGCGCTGAAGGTCCAAGGCAGAACCAGAGATGTGTTGAAGATCCAAGGCAGAACTAGAGATGCTTTGAAGGTCCAAGGCAAACACAGAGATGCATTGAAGGTCCAAGGCAGAACCAGGGATGTGCTGAAGATCCAAGGCAAACACAGACATGCGCTGAAGGTCCAAGGCAGAACCAGAGATGCTCTGAAAGTCCAAGGCAAACACAGAGATGCGCTGAAAGTCCAAGGCAAACACAGAGATGTGCTGAAGATCCAAGGCAGAACCAGAGATGCTCTGAAGGTCCAAGGCAGAACCAGAGATGCACTGAAGGCCCAAGGCAGAGCCAGAGATGTGCTGAAGATCCCAGACAAACACAGCACAGGGGAACAAGAGAGTGGGAAGAGCGAGCAAGGGGGTGCCGGGGACCCGCTGACACCCAAGCGATCAGCACCCCGGGGTGGGGGCAGCCCCAGCCCGATCCCGGGAATATCAGCCCCTTGGGCTTTGTTCGGGTGTTGCTTTATCCTGGCCGGGGCTGCGGCTGGAGCTGTTTTTTCCCTCCGGGCAGGGGAGCCACACCAAACCAGTGGCTCCCAGTGAGCCGCATCCCCGCCCCGTCCCGCACCGCAAACCCCGGCAGCGCTCGGGGGCTTTGGGGAAGGGTGTGTGACAGCGCGGGGACCCCGTGTCCCCGCAGGCTCCGGCTGTTCCATTGTCCTGGCACGCTCCCCTTCCGCCCGGCGTCGGGACCTGAGGAGAATGAACCTCCAGCCGTCCCATCTGGAGCATCGCTCAGGCCGGCCCGGCCCCGGCGTACGTGGCTGGGGCTGCATCGCCCCAGCAGCGCCCGCCGCCCTCCTGCTCGGTCCCCACGGACCCTGCTCGGTCCCCATGGGCTCTGCTCGGTCCCCACGGACCCTGCTCGGTCCCCACGTGTCCTGCTCCCTGCCCCCGGGTCCTGCTCGGTCCCCACGGGTCCTGATCTGTCCCCAGGGGCTCTGCTCGGTCCCCACATGTCCTGCTCGGTCCCCACAGACCCTGCTCGGTCCCCACGTGTCCTGCTCGGTCCCCACAGACCCTGCTCGGTCCCCATAGTCCTGCTCGGTCCCCACGGACCCTGCTCGGTCCCTATGTGTCCTGCTCAGTCCCCCCGGGTCCTGCTCAGTCCCCACAGGTCCTGCTCAGTCCCCACGGGTCCTGCTCGGTCCCCTTCGTCCTGCTTGGTCCCCATGGGTCCTACTCGGTCCCCACAGGTCCTGGGTCCTGCTCGGTCCCCACATACCCTGCTCAGTCCCCACGGACCCTGCTCGGTCCCCACATGTCCTGCTCAGTCCCCACATGTCCTGCTCAGTCCCCCCGGGTCTTGCTCGGTCCCCACATGTCCTGCTCGGTCCCCACGTGTCCTGCTCGGTCCCCACATACCCTGCTCAGTCCCCACGGACCCTGCTCGGTCCCCACGGGTCCTGCTCGGTCCCCTTCGTCCTGCTTGGTCCCCATGGGTCCTGCTCGGTCCCCACAGGTCCTGGGTCCTGCTCGGGCCCCACAGACCCTGCTCAGTCCCCAGGGGCTCTGCTTGGTCCCCATGTGTCCTGGCCCATGTCCCCATGTCCCTGTGTCCCTCCTGGACCTGCCCTGCACACTCACAGCCAGGAGGATCCCCGGGGCTTTCCCCCCTCCTGCATTCTTCTCCCCCTCTGTGCTGATGTTTCACCAGTCCCACTCAGATGAGCGCAGCCCAAAAGCGTTTTCTTTTTTAACCCTTTAGTTTTCCTTTAATTCCGTTCCTCTTTCCCTTCCCATGCGCTGCCCTTCATCCCTTCCCATCATTTCCCACCTGGCCATGCCACACGCGCAGGGAAGATGGACAAGCAGCACTGCAGACAGCGAGAGGCTTTCAGGGCATTCCCAGCCTCCCTCCACCACAAGTATTTCAATTTCTTTAGACCCAGCTATACAAATTAACACCCGATCAGCCCAAAGGTGCCAGCAGCAAAGGCCGAGTGATTTCCAAGCTTATTTAGGAATTATTTAGTGTGGGTAGAAGTCAGCAGTACCATCCGAGATTCATCTGTTTCTTCTACTGCATCTTTTCCAGCCTCTCAGGTGCCTGGGGAGCAGCGGGTGATGCTCAGGGCAGGCACACAGTGGTCCCACCTCCATTCCACGAATCCCTGCTCCAGAGAGGATCCCTGTGGGCTCCTGAAATGAAGCTATTTCAAGAGTTTTCATCCCTGGAACACCCTCCAAACCCACCAGCCAGGCTGCAGCAATGGCTGGCTCTGCAGGCACAGAGCAAACCGTGGGGTTTGGGTCTGGGCAGGTGCCAGGGCTGTTTCACTGCTGCAGAAGGGAAGACTGGAGTGGGTATTAAAGCCAAGAAATCAACCCAGGCACTTTCTACCTCATGGCATTTTCTACAGGACCCATCACAACGAGCAAAGCTGCTGCTCCAGTGCAAAAAAAACCCCACCATCCTCAAACTTTCAGCCTGGAGAAATCACATTCTGCAAAAGCATTCCAAGGAATCAGACCAGTGAAACAAATCTTTGCTCTGCTGGTGCCACAGAGCATGTGCCACAGCCCAGCTCCCCCAACACCATCACAAGGGAGCCACCTCACGTTCCCCTGAAATCCCAGGACCCTGCTGGCATCGGGTGCCAGAGCTCTGGAAACCCTCCCGAATCTGGGATGACTCCCGTTGGATGAAGTAATCATTGTTGAGGGGACCTGACGCCTGGATTTTCACATGCTTGGCTTAGCAGGGGCTTTATTCAGGGGAACAGTTGGAGCATGTGGCAGCAGCATCTCATTAGTGCCACGGACAATGCCCTGCCAGTTTAAGCCTAAAACGTGGGTTTGGTTTTCCCTATAACTTTATTGTAAGGATTTATGGAGCCACAACACAGCTGAGTTTAGATTCGTTATATTAAAAGTCCCAGAACAGGTTCAATCACACTTGAAACAGCTGGGAAGGCAAGGGAGGAGCAGCTGGGCCGTGCTTTTCTCCCCGCCTCTCGTTTTCCAAACACTCCAGCCCCCTGAGGAGAGCTCAGAAAAGGGGAGAAGTGTCCCAGTGGACGGCAATTCCTGCCCCCCCATTGCTCTGGGATGCACAGGGTCGCCAAACACAACCTTCCTCCTCCCACCCAGCAGCAGGACCTGCAAAGCGGCCAAACACATTCCCCTGTGAAGGTCTGGATCTGCCATGGATATACAGCCTGAAGGGTAAGACAACGCAAAAGGTTACAGGGTTGAAGCACCGAGAGGGAGGAACAAGGTTATATAAAGTTTTACAGGTCAGGACAAAGACCTCAAATATATTAAAGAAAATAAACAGAGGGATGAAGTCAGACACACGTGTGCCAAGGTTGGTTTGCGCTCTTCAAGCAATTTGGGGGTTGATTGGCAGCTTTTAAGGAACAAATACAGGGTTATCCAAACCAGAGGACTTCCTACAGGGAGATGAGGGGCTGGACACAGTGACCAGCCAAAGAACTCCCCATACCCAAAGTGTGGGAGTCCCTTCAGGAATAAACTCATGGAAATCAAAGCTAACGCTTGTGTTAAGACCCAGTTTCAGACTGAACTTGCGAAAAGCGAGAAACACGTGGAAATGGAGGGAAAAAAAGCCCTGTCCAGGAGTTCTCCCTGTGGACAGTGAAGCTGGAGCAGAATCCTGACTCGGTGCACCCCCGAGCAGCGCACGACGTTCCTCCTCGTCGGAGAAGAGCCCTCCTGGCAGTGCTGAGGAGCCTCAGCCCAGCTGTGGTTCCGTACCCGCCGCTGTGGCGGCACCAAAACACCCCTTTTCAAGCACCACAGCACCTTCTGTCCCGGTGCCATCTCCTCCTCCCGGGGAACAGCTCCCACTTCCTACCCGGGGAGCGGAGCTGAGGGAAGCGCGGGTAATAAATCCAGCTTCCCACGCCCTACAAAATTTCCTGCCCACTCAAGTTAAGCATGTGCACGTACCTCAGCTACTAATTTTAGGCTGAAGCGTTTAGCCACATGCCGGAGCCTCTCCTGGAAGTCGCCGAGTGGATTTTAAGGGAGGCTCAGCCGTGAGCAAGGGCCCTGGTTCCAATGGAAACCTGCACAAGGCACAGCTGCTCCTGCAAAGACAACCCGCAGACACTGCTTTGGAACCCCTCAATAGCCACTGACAAGATTTAAAGAAGTGAGATTTATTGCTTCAGTTTTCTGCGCTAAGGAGCAATAAATTCTTCCACGAAGTTAACTCTGTACCATTCCAGCTCTTCCCTTTCTGCCCAGCTTCAAGGGAAAAGGTGTATGGAGGGAATAAACTCTTCCCACATCCACCACCATTTACTCCAGTGCATTCCCACCGTAAGAATAAAGCCAAGGAGTGATGATCCAGCACAAAAGGAACACTTCATGCATTTTATTGAGTCTAGTTAGATTTGTATCATGACATCTTACATAAGGAACAAACCCCTCCTAAGTGTTAGCTGGCAAACCTGGTTAAGCCGTGTCCAACGACCTCAGAGCATTAGTTTGTATTAAACAAGTCCAGTATAAACAGATGCAAAGCACTGTACAAAAAAAAAAAGAAAAAAAAAACTAAGAAAAAAATAATAAAATAAACTGTTACATTCGCAGTGGAATTCAGGGCTTCCCAACCAACAGCTTTACTAGTAGAGAGTGAAGTTCAGGAAGGGGGCTCAAATATTTTAGTTTAAGGGAACAAACCCAGATAAAATAAACCAAATTCTGTGGTATGTTTTCTCATAAAGGAAAAAAGAGCACATCAGAGGGGTTGGGAAGTTCTGGTATAACAGATGCAAACTTCTTTTTTAACACATTTGTACAGTGGGTAAATAACCATTGATTCTGTCTCTTCACCCTCCTGCTTCCCCCCCTCGTCGAGGGTAAACAAAAAGCCCAGTGTACGTAAGGGCTGGAAATATTTCTGAGGTTGTTATAAATTCCCTCAATGTGGCTCCAAGCCAACCCTCACCCAAAGCTCCTCCTCCTGGGAGAAGGCACAGGAGCTGGCAGACATTTCCACGGGGACTGGGCTCCTCACCAGCTCCCCACTCACCACAAGAGCCCCACGGCAGGAGCGAGAAAACCAGGAGCCCACTTCCATGGACACGCTCCTGACAAGGATCCCAAACTCCGGATGAGGCGGTGGCTGAGCTGACGGGATGGAGGTGTGTATGGCAGTGTGATGGTGAAGGTCACGCTGGGAGGTTCAGAAACCCCCTCCTGCTCTAAGCAGGTGCTCAGCCTTATCCACCTCTGTTCCCATCCTCACTTTATCCCCTCATTTTTACAAGCCCACTGGGTTGTGTGGGCAACTGTTCATCCTGCTGATCCACCAGGGAAAGGGGCCTTTGGACACCCACATTTGCATAACCCAGACAAGTGACAGGAAACTGGGATGACAGTCGTTATGGTCCATTGTGGCAGCTCTGGTGGGAAAGCCCTTCGTCTGCAAGTGGACACAATGGACAATGATGGCTCCTTCAAACCCAGCGGTGTCACATCCCTGCAGCTGCTGTGCCTGCACACCAGCGCTTCCTACAGAAGGCCTTCAAAATGTACTTTAAAAGTGCCTGCCACGCACGCGGCACCGACTCTAACCAAATCATTTCTCAAACAACTCCATTAAATGCCCCCGAGTTCTCTGCAAAAAAACCCTGCTCGACCAAAGAAATCAAAAAGGGCACGTGAAAGGGAAATCCAGCAAACACCAGGAATTGGCCCAAACAAAAAAAAATAAAAATTAAGTGAGCGCCCACAACTGTGTCAGTTCACAGTCTGAGTTAACCTATCAAACTAAATAAAAAGTACTGTGCAATCTTGTAGGGTTTGGCCTTGTGACTGCTGGAACGGCTGTGGGTACAGGTCTGTGCCCTTTGGAAGAGAATGAAGATCATGCACCAGATATTCCCAGCAGGAGTTTGGATGTTTGGAAAAAAAACCAAAACATGGTAACTACTGGGTTGGGCAATGACAAGGAGAATCCTCCAAAACCGAAATAAAGCCTGCTGATCCTGCAGGGAATTACGCTGGTGCTGGAAGAAGGCGAGGAGATCCCACACGGTGGCACTGTGACCTTGCGCTGGTGCAGGAGGCTCTGCCTCTCCAAACCCATCTCTCTGTCCAGCCAGGCCTTGGAACAGGACAAAACTCACCAGTTTAACCCTTCATATGGCTACAGGCACGAGTGAAGCTGCTGTGTCCCTCCTGGAATATCAAAAAAACTGCAGGAAGCACTAAATCCTGATGCTCACTATCAAAGTATTTCATAAACTGTAAATTAGGCGACTTGTGAACGTTACTGAAGCCTTTCCTATTTTGTAAGCAACTGAAATGTTAATATTGGCTTTTCCTAAACCACATCTAAATTTAGGTAAATAGAACCTGAATTACCAGAGTCTGACAGGCAACTTGGCTACATAAAGAAGTTTTTGCTGCATCACCGATGTAATTTCTGCTCACTCCTCCAGACAATGAGCCCCCAGCCCCTTCAGCACTGGGAAAAGCAGAGAAAACACTGAGAACACTCAAGCTCTCCCAAACAGAGATTAAATTATTTGCACTTGGTACCGTTTGGGAAACCTCCAAGATTTTTTTTGTTGCTCTTGTTACAGAAAGGTAAAATGTTAAGGCATTGCACTCTAAGCTGTAACAGAACTGTAAGGGTGGCTCTACCAGCATGAAGTCACTGGAAACTCCAGCCATAGAAAAGGTTGGGTGACATGCCACCGCTGTGTTCCACGGGGATTTGGGCTGTGGGCTGCCCTCTTTGTGGTCACCAGCTCTAGTCTCAGAGACATACATTCAACTTCAAACATCCCACATGGTACTGGGGCAGAGAGGGGTTTTTTTCCTTTCTAGTTCTACTCTCTGGTAAGTCAGTGAAGCTGCAGGAAACTGCGACTGAGAGCAAGTGTTTACCATGGGAATGCTATGGGAAGAAATTCAGAAGTGTTACGTCCTTGAGGGAATTTTGGCACAGAGAACCCAGCACCTGAAATCAACAGCCAGCTTCCATTCTACAGTGATGCGTGTCCAAGGCAAAAACCAAACCCAGGAGCTTATTCGTTCTTCTGTTCCCAAAGAACACTTGTATGGGGCGTCACAGCGAGAGGAAGGAGAGCTCAGTAGCCAGTCAGGTTCCCACTGAACCAACCACCACAAAGGACATACTTGGAAAATAACTGGAAATTTTGTGACGTTGTGGAATCCTCAACTAGCTGATGAGATGTTAAAATGGCTTAGAGCAGCAATTAGAGTGTATGCAACCACCAATCTAAAACACCAAAAATGTGTCTTCCTTAAGAAAAAAGAAACAGGCCAGCTTTGGTTTTGCCATGTGGGGAACACACATTTCCCACAGGAGAAAGAGCAGTTCACATCCCTTATGGACTACTGCCCAGGAGTCTAAATTCATAAAAATCATTTTCTCTTTGGATACATTAAGTCAGGAGGAAAAAAAAAATTATCCTTAAGAGAATAAACCAAAGAACGGGTCATTGGGGGTGAAGGATGTTTCCCCCCACACACACTGATGAGAACTGAGGTACATTCTCCAACTCTTAATCATCACATACATGACTTTAAAGGTGAATTCATTTTCATCTCTCCAATAGGAATATAGAGCTTCATTTTTTTGTATTTTATCTTTAGAATTTGCCACACATTTTAAGTGTCCTCATACTCATTTTCAAATTTAACCTAATCCTCTAATAAATCTGCTTTCCAGTTAATACTTAATTCTCTGTGGTGCTTGAGTCACAGGCTACCACCACTGGATATATCAGCATGACCACTCAACACACCCAGAGGTTACTAATACAGGTGGTTAAGAAAAAAAACAAAACAAACCACACCTCCCAATACTTGTCTGATGAAGTTACAGAGTTGCCTCAAAAATTGAGAGTAAACAGTGATAGAAAAATTGGGCATAAACCTCACTGAGTGAACTGGTACAAACCAGTTTGTATCATTAAGAGTTTGCAACCATACCAAGAAATAACCAGCCATTAGAACAGTTTCTAATTTTTATCATCTTTGTTTTTTTGGTGGCATTACTGAGCCAAAACACTGCAGTTATAACATTTAATTTCTGGTTTTTTTAATGCAATTAAATGTCTAATCCAACTGGTTTTATGTTACAGTAGCTGTTGACATAAATAGTACAGATATGCACTGCTCTTGACAGGTACACAGTAACAAAAGCAGCTCTCTCGTGTTCCATTTGCTCTCTGTGTGGTGGGGGCTGTATGAAAAGCATTCTTGATTCCTAAGCATGGTACAGTTTTAATTCTTAATGCGTTAGTACAACAGTGCATTGGAAAAGTACTGAGCTTCTACAAAAAAGCTTTACAGTTTTAAAACAGATTTGTTTTCTTTATTTAAACAAGCATAGGCAATTCTTATATTTCCACAACATGATAAATATCCCAGTTAAGCTAACAGCTCATCCTACAGCGTGCCATAGTGATGGGGAAAGGCTAACATTAGTGTTATTTACACAAACATGTCCAATATTAACCCAGGAGGAAAATTAAAAGTATGTTCAAGTGTGCAATTAAATTTGTATTATTTTTTCAGATAGTTCCATTTCTTGCAAAAATTCCTCTACAACTCATGGACATTGAGCTGGGATGATTTCTCCAAGAATTCCTCATAAGCACAATCTTGAGGACAAACTCCTTATTGAACTGGGATGGCAGGGCTGGGCAGGGGAAAGAACTTAATTCTCTTCAAAAAGAAAAACGTATTTTTAAGTGGGTAGATGTCTTTGGACAAGCAAAATTGAACACCCAAACTGACTAGAACTCGAAAAACCTAATTAAAGAAATTTTCCAATTTCCAAAGCCTGAATCCAGAGAAAAAGCTTTGAAGAGGGAAGATCCACTCCAAGTCATTACTATACACTGAGGTACCACTCAAAAAGTGGCCATAAAGGAAGTGACTTCTTTGCCCATCACTATCACACCAGCTGCTTGGCCATTGATTCAGATCTCCTTTAGACAACACTCTCCCTGTTACCAGAAGCTAAGACTGCTCTGCGACAAATGGGACAAGTGGAATTCTCCGACAACCAACGGTCGATGCAGTGGACGTGATACTCGTGGGAACAAGGCAGCTTCCGCAGCTTGTTGCCTTCCGTGTACTCCGTGATACACACACTACAGGTTTTCAGAGCATCGCTCTCACCAAAATTCCTCATCGCTAGGTTGTCAATCTGTTCTTTGGTGAGTCCTCTTGGTTGGTCATCGTCATCTTCGTTTAGGAGGAAAAACTGTGCAAGGCTAAGGAATGGCAGAGAACCACTTTCTTCAAACGTGACCGATCCCCTCGTATTCCGGCCTTCCCGTCGGGCCCCAGACGTTGAACTAGCTTCGTGGCCACCTTCATACATCTCCCCTGAGCTAACATCTGCATTTTCATTGCCTGAAGTACCACCACCTCCGTTCTGTGGCTCAGAGGTATCCACGTTCTGACTGGGAGTCGGGCCACTAGGATCTGCATCACTATCACTGTACATAAAGTAACTGAGCTCCCCGAAGCCTGTCATTATCTGCCTCAGCATAGTCTGAATGGCCACAGACGTGGTCTCACTCAAGCCTGTATTTAAGATCCTACGGATGGGAATCCTGATGGTGCTGACGTAAGTTCTCACTCCGGCCCGCTCCGAACGGGAGAACGTGCGCCTGAAGCCGCCGCGCTCGCTCTCGTAGGTGACGGTGTTGTTGGGTGTCTGGGAGCGGGACCGTGTCCTGTTGGCTATACTGTCCCTCTGCCGGTACTCACCCGGACGAACTCTTCTCACCTGCAGATCGAGCACTATGGTAGGAGGCCTCTGCCCCGGAGCTGCGGGCTCACCGGTGCCGTTGGTTTCTGAAGAACCTGCTGCTTGAGGAGCAGGTCTCGTTTCGGGGGGGGAAAACAAAACTGCATTTTCACTTGGCACCTCAGTCCCCACGGTGTGCTGTCTTAAGGTCACGTGCTGCCTAGTTCTAGAGCTGCCCTCGGCTTCATTCGCCGAGGAGTGGTCAAGTATTTGAGATGATGTGTTGTGATGAGGCCTGCGAGGAGCCTCGCTCACTGGATTAATAGGTGACCTACTTCTATCAGTCCTAGCCCGCGTTCTCCGCTGTTCTGGACTCCTGCTTCTGGCTCTCCTCTGCCCTCTAGGAGGGGAAGCCTCCTCAGCCGGTACCTCCTCCAAAGTGCTCCTTTCTGATCCAGGCTGCCTTACAGATGGTGATTCAGACCTTGGAATTTCAGAGTCACTTTGGCTGTTTTCCAAATCCTCCCCACTGGAAGGCTCTACAGATGGCTCATTCTCAGTTTCTGGATTTGTGTTCCCATTGTTACGGTTGACATTTATTTCCAAACTGAATCTGAAGTCGCCACTGTTTGGGTTAGTCCGGCTCACTGCTCTCCAGGACTGGTTTCCTCGCTGCCCACTCCGCGTTGTATTTCCAGTCTGTCGGACTGAATTAAGCCAGTCTATTATAGAATCTCCATTTGAAACATCTTCTGTGGACTCTGCACCTGTGAAAAAGACAGGGAACTACCAAAATTAGAGTACTGAGCTAATTCGGGAGTGATCTTTTCCAAGAACATAATTGCTTAGTTTAACAAGTGACAATTTAGAAGTGCTGAATCCTACCAAGTGCTGCTGTGGTTTCACACACAGCATGACTATTCCCAACTACCAGAGCTCTTCTAAAGGAGCAGGAGTGGACACTGTTCTAATGCAGACAGAGTGGCTGCCGCCACTACAGTGCATAAAGTCATCAAAATAACACATATTGTTTACTGTAAGTAAATGGAAAGACACCTCAGGTGTTATAACACTTCAATATTCCGTGTTTTCCTTTCCAAACAATTAAACGATCTATTGACCATTAAATAGAGAACTAAGTTTGTCCTGAGCCTTCACATGAAAAGCTTTATAGCAAGTCTTTCTCACTGAAGAATGAACCCCAGTGCTCAGCTCCAAGCATTGTCCGCCAATCTTTCCAGAGGCACCTTCAGAAGGGAAGAATGGTAAATTGAAAAAGAAGGAATGCCAAAAAGTATCCCAGAAGGGAGCACATAGGAAGGCAATTAAAAAAAAAAGGGGAAGAAAAAAGAAACAAAGCTAAGTGAAACTATCTTGATACAAGTAACAGACGTGTTATATAAGCAATCTGTCCCAAACTGACCTCTGCAGCAGGTACCAGACATAATGTTCACTGAGTTCTGAAACAAAGCTCACCTTGCACCTGCCTAGGCTTAACTTGTTCCACTCTGCACTCAAGTTAGGTCCGTACTGGGTGCTAAAGTTAAGAGTTTGCACAAATACTGTATATACCTCTATTCTCATCACTGTTTTGCTGTGGTGGACCTTCTTTAACTTGGTGTAGCCTTCTCAGCAACTCTTCTTCAGTAATTTCACCTTAGAAAATAAGCAAAAATTGCCAAAAATATTTCCAAATCATATGTGTATATATGTCATACAAGCATTATCAAAAGCTTCTCAAGAAGCTACAAGCCACTGCTTGTCTTTTGTCTAATCAAACCTTGCCCTACCAACACTGCTGAACAGGCTGCTATGGGGAAGCTCAGACACTTTAGCACTGTTGTCCCAAGTAAGCTTTGCTGAAGCTGAAACCTCCAACAGCTCCATCCCATTCCAGACAGATGTGTTCTCTGGTTCTGTGACCCCTACAACTCAGCAGCAATTTTTGTCATCCCATTTGTCACCCATTAAATGGCTATGAGGAGTAAGACATTTGAGGTAACACTTTCACAAGCATGAAAAAAGGTTTAAATTATTTGAAGCTGTGGCTTGTATTAGGTATTATCCTACAGAGCCAATTTAAAGTAATAAGTCAATTGAGAACTGAAATCAAAATGCCCATGCAGAATCTGTCACCAAACTACTTACCCTAGTTACAAACTCAACTTCACCAGCATAAAATTTGCACACAGACGCTTAAGAAGATTTTTTTTTTCCATCTTGGGGCCCATAACTGCAACTGGGTCAAATCTGGGTGTTCCTGCCAAGCTGTGTAAATACTGGAGTTTTGTAACTACCTCTTCACGAGTCAGGGGGCTACTCAAATTTAAGCACCCACAAATTAGCAAGAAGCTACTTCCTCCCATGGAACACAACTGCAGCACAGAGACTACATGGGTGGAACCAATTCAGGAGAACAGAAAAGGACATAAATTGCCTACAAGCAATTCTAGTAGGATGGACAAGCATTACCCACCTGGTGTTCCTAGCAAATTGTTATCTCTCATAAGCCTGTAGTCCTCTTCACTCAGGTTGTTCACAAACTGATAGAAAGCTTCTTCTCGATCCAACCGGTCCAGCTGACTCTGACGTTGTGCTTCTGATTGATCAATATTTCCTTTATCACTAGAATCTGAACTTTCCATCTTGACGAGTGGGAGAGTACCTAAAAAGGGAGGAAACAAAACCCTTCACTGAGTGCAGTGAAATATGGCATGAGATTCAGGCGTGTTTACAATGTAGAACGGAGTACAGCTTAAAGCAGTTTGCTAATGAAGCTTCAGTTAAGATCAGGTGCCACAACCACAGGGATCAAAACCAAAGCCCTTCTCAAAGCATGAGCCTCTTCAAGCAGCAGGAACCAAATCAATGCCCAGCATCACCAAATCCTCCACAAAGCAGCAGGTATGAACGCATAGAATATCATCGGCCAAAGCCTTGGTCTGGCTTTACATCCACATACTTGACCAGGTATCCAAGATTATCTGCTTTTTGGCATAAAAGATCCCTAATATCACAACTGCCTCACCAAGCAGCCTTACAGCACTGCAGTACAAGGCATAAGCCATCTTTGATCACACTCTCTCTGACACTAAAAGATGTTCATTGCTTTTTCATGACTGCTACAAGAAAAGCCTTTAACCATCCAAGTGCATTTTAACAGAATGAAAGGTTATGAAGAACTCAAATACAAGAGGTGCTATGGGACACTATGTGCACAAAAAAAGAAAAGGTTCTCATTTCCTCAAATAGGCAAAAGAGTTTGTAAAATCAACTTTAGTGTTTTACATCAAGACAAGAATCTCCTTTCAAGTTTCAGCATTTACTGAATTACTGATGTTGACAACCAAAATTTCCAAGACAAATCCCCAGCATATACCAGGTGTACGCCTGCCTTCACAAACTGTCTTCTATGTTGCATTTTTTTAAATACAATATTCTCATATTGTTTTTCATTTGGATGAAATACTTGACAGTGACTCTCAAAGAAAATTATCGATGAATTTTGTGTCTGTATCTGATATATATTATAAGGAAATACATGCAAATGCAGGAGACATTCTGGCACTGGCTGTGCCATGCAAATATATCAAATGAAGATAAAATAACTAGTTTCCTTGATCACTGTGCCTCGCTATTCACAGCATCAAGAATTTTCCTGCACAACTGGTAGAATCTAGTTACTCAGAGAGGTGATTAGCAAGCTAATCCTCTGCATGCTAAAAAGCTCTGCAGTAACATTCCCCATCAGAAAACATTCCTTTCATTTAAACCATATTTCATGTGACATGAAAATACTGGAAGAATAAAGCTTTTCTGCTCCTTGCTGGAAAATTTCCAACACTTAGACATCTGTCTAGTGGAAAAAGCATCTTTTTTTGGTTTGTCAGCACAGCTGTCAAGTCAAGACTGCCCACAGTTTACATTAGTGCTTCCCCACAGAAGAGCAGCACTGCATGATCTCCAGGAGCACTTTATTTCAGCTGCCCTGGTGAAAATTAAAGTGCATGACGACCTCAGTGTATAACACTAGAAAAATTCCACAGGATAGGACATCCTACTATTGCAGACTTGTAAATTATGAAATTGCTGCTCCAACCCTCTTTGTCTTGAGTTAGAACTTGATTTTATATGTTAGTGGTATTAACTTGTTGTCACTAATGGCTACTGGTATCATTTGGTTCTGCGAAGCTCTGCTATTTTACCAAAGCAGTTACACCTTTTTTTTTTTTTTTCAGGAATCAGGAATCAGCAGCAAATAAATGGTCACCAGTGTGTCAAATGGAAGTCATCAGCTTTCTCTGCATTTCTAAATCTCTGGCGCAATGCGAAGACTGCACATCTGCAGACGTGCACGTGACGTGCTGTCAAACACCGAGGAATGACCCCATTCCCAGGGGAAGTTGAGCAATGGTTTCCCAGCAGGTACACTCAGCTCTGACCCGGCTCAGTTAGGAAATCTGCGTGCCCTTCACATGCCAGGCACGTATTGCCAATGAGAACACAGGTTGCTTCAAAGTCAATCAACCTTTTACAAGCTTTCTGCAGCAGAATTATGATTCCAAGTAACATCACTTAAAGACATCCTAGAGAAGCTCCCAGAAATAATGACAGCTGCTTTTAAAAGTAACACCTGAATAAAAGCCTCAAGTGGAATGAGAGACTTGCATCCAAAATAAAGCCTTGAAAGATGCATTAGTTCTCTGGGAACACACATCAAAACTCGAGCCAGTATTCCCTTTTTGAGGATAACAATGAAACAAAGTCAACAATAAGATTAAGAAAATAATCCAATGCCATAAGATGTAAAGGGACAGGAGCAGCACAAAGTTCTGTAAAGTATTTTACCCCAAACGAGTGCCAGTTTGGGATTTACTGACTGCAAAATACACAGAATGTCTCCATAAAGGTGGCAATATTAACATCTTTGTAAGCATTAGACTAATTCTACAACAGCTTTTAGAAAAGAAAACCTCACTATGCATACAAAGTGTGACCTTGGATTACTGCTTATGCTTTTAACTGAAAATTCTAGTGCTTGCAGGCACCTTGGCTATACAATGCCCATTGGACTCAAAGGCATTTGCTTACTCCATTTCAGAAAAACAGGAGTATTCCTTGGTCAGGTAAAAAGGGAGGGCCCAAACATGTCAAGTGGGGGAAAAATTAAAAAAAATAAATCTTTAAATCTCGTCTTTATCAACAGACTGATGTACAGAATTGGCAACTCTTTAGGAAATGCTCAGAATAAGTAATTTCCAGGTTTGCTCCTCTTTTCTCCTCCATCATCTCTTCCCTTCCCTCCTAAACCGTAAAATTAGCTAACAGGCAAGACTGAAGAGATTTTATTGCCTCAGAGGTGGGATCTTGAATGAAGAATTTAATTTGCATTGAGACTATTTCTACTAGTGAGACTCACTTTATTTTCCTGTTGCAAGCTGCTCTAACAGATTATCTCAGCAAGTGCACCCCAATTTCACTATCCTAGAAATGCTGTCAATCTACATGGGATGTTTACACTGATGGAAACACAGATGGCACAGAAATGCACATCAACGCATTGTCTCTACCTTAGCACTGACAGTAAATGGGACAACACTCTTCAAACTAGAACTCTGATATTAAAACCAGCAAATGAAAAATAGGATTTCTCCCTCAAGGCTTCTGCCACTTTCTTATCTCTTCCCTGCCCACTGTCCACTGTGCAGTTTAAGCCTCACCTCCCACACTGCTGCAGAGCACTCCATTACCAGACGGAACTTACTAGAACGTTTAGACTACTCCTGCCTCAGCACGACTCCACAGGGCCCATCTGGCTGTCCAGCAGGATTTCCAGGCTGGGAGTTCCTACTCCTATCACACAGCACTGGCTCAGCAGCAGAAATAACCTGAAAAATCTGTCCCTGCCTCAGGATTCTGCTCTCGGTTCGCACTCTGCAGAAAATTAACACTGGCTTAAGGAAGATGACTCCAGCAACACAGGGAAACCTGATGAGGGCAAACCAGCAGGTGTCCTATTAACTTACAACAAAATAACCAACATTTGATTAGCTCACAAGCAGGCTTCAACCCCACTCATCTTTCTTCCAGTGGTTTAGTTCAACTCAAAGTAAGACTTTGTTCTTCTCAAAGCTAAAAGATTCAGAATTTCCTTCTTTGGTGTCCTTCCTTGTCAGCACTGAGTTTACAAAGGGTGGGGAAGGTCACCACTATGAGCAGGAAGTTCAGACCTGCTGGTTATTGCCAACTTCAGCTGAGACACCCAGCAATGACAATCCCTTTAAGGGAAAGCCAGGGGAATGGTCACCTAAAGGTTGCACAAAGCAAGAGAACCATTATCCTTTAAAAAAAAAAGGGAAATATTCTTCAGCAATTGAATATCCAGGCACAGTAACTTCAGTGAATTCTTAATTGGTGTTTCCATCCTTCCATAAGTCGGTAAAGGATCTTCCCTGCAGTTCCCTTCAACAACCTCAGAGATTTCACAACACAAATGACTGGCAGTCTCTCCACTGCTGCTCCAGACTGCAGCAAACCCACAAAAGCTATTGTTTGTTACATTCTTTTATTCAAGTGGAAGCAATACTATGCCCTTCTGAAAGGAACAATTTTAGAGTACTAGATGTTCCCTCAATAATGCAAAGTTATCATTCTAACAGTACAAGAATTACTTTGTATTTTCTCTTATGCCAAGTTGTGCGTAAACTAAATCCAATCAGGAATGTACGACTGCTCAAAATCCAGAGTTTATAACCTAATGGGACAGCAAGCAGGGGTAACACACTAGTGTTATCCATTTACCTTCAACAACAACTTAGTGTATCTCCACACTGCTCAGCACTTATGGACCCCAGAATTCTTCCCAGAAGAAATACTAATGGACCATCAGGCACTGTGATAAATCACTAGTCCTTCCACCTTCAAAAACATGTGGTATCTCCTGACATGAGTTGTCTGTATTGAACACCAAGACAATACCTTTAGCCTACATTCCTGATTTCATTTTTTTTAAATTTAAAAGAAATCACATAAAACGTTAAAACTATCATTAAACAAACTAGGCAAAGCTTAGAAGATCTGACAAATTCAGAAGTCGTTCATTAGCAGGGTAAAATGAAAAAGCAGTATCTTAAAGCTATAATTTTCATTAGATTTATGGGCCAAGTCTCAACTCCTAACAGGACAAGGCACGGAATTAGTTAAACTGCACAACCAACTCAGCTGCTCACGAGAGCTGTGCAACAAGAACTTCCTCTAGAACTGCCCCCAAGTAGGTGTGACCGGTATTTCAACCTTACATGAGACTCTGTCATGCCCTGTATGGCAGGAACGTTTCCTGAGTTCCCTCACGTCTCAGTAGCACAGTTAATTCCTTTGTATACACAAAAAAGAGGATGGCAAAGGGAGTGTTTCATAGATGTCCTCAGCACAAGGCCAACTTCCCATTTATGATGCATACCCTCATCTTAATTAGGTCCTTCAACCAGTTCAGCACCTTGCTTACTTCCAGCCTGCAAAAATCATCCAACCCTTGGACTAAAAGAAGTAACTCAGTAGTGGAAGCCAGAAATACATATTTTTTGGTTTGGGCTGTTACAGACTATTTTTTCCCTGCCCTGCCCTCAGGGAACAAACCTCAAAGACATTTCAGCTCCACACAAGCCCAGCACAGCTGCCTGTCCAGGCGCTTTCCACGAACTCTGACTTCAGCAGCTCCAACGTGCCATCCCACCTGGCAGGACCAGCACTCCCTCCAGATCCATGGCTCAAATGACACAGAACAGCAGCCAGAACAGGCAGTTCACTTACACTGAGTTCTTCAAACAAGCACAACGGAACCAATTCCACGTGCAATATTCATCCATCCCACTTCTCAAGAACTAGATTTTCCTATAAGGATTAAAAGTTGAAAAACAGTTTCCATGCCAGCCAGCATCCCACTTCTCAATACTCAAAACTAGCAAGGAGTACGACGTAACAGAAACTACATTTTCATCTCAAATATTTTATCATTCAAGTCTGCAAGCTCAAAAGCAGAAGCAAAAACTGTCAGTGAATTCCATCATTAAAGGAAAAAGACTCCATAAGACAGTGAAATTAAAGTAATCTATTTCCATTATACACGGAGCTTCATTTTGCCAAGTTTTTTTGCCTGATGCTGTTACTTTATTTCCACTCTGATGAACAACAGATTGAGGTTTTTTACTAGACTTCTACTAAACTTACCACGAACTTTAAACACAAGAACTCCCTATGTGCTCTTTGACTCAAAAATTATCATGGAACATGCACCACTTTTGGAGAGCTGGAAGGTAACTCTGTCTTCCACTGAAGTGTTCTGTGTAAAGTGCTGTAAAATTGAAATGCCAGTTTAACAAGGAGCGTTAAACATCGACTCAGCTATTTCACTACCCCAGTATGTTTCAAAGCAAAGGCCCTAAAACAAGATGTCATTCTGAACATACATCTTAAACAATAGAAAGCAGATGAATACTTTTGCAGAACAGTTGCAGAAAATTCCACAGAATTAAAAAAAAGAAACAAGAGACAGAAAAAAACATTTCAGCAGAACCAACTGCTGAGACAAAGAAGAGAAACACAACTCCTGAAAAGTCAAGAGAGAAGTGAAGAAATCAGGGTATGTATGAAAGGGCAGAGCTCAGCAATTCCAGAACACTGTGGAACCAAGATGGAGCTCTGAAAATAAAATGCGATAACAACTGCCAAAATCCAGGGCTTCATATTTTATCATCTGCACTTACTAAAACAACACTTTTCACATATAAGTGGAAAATAAAGTCACAATCATTCTGCCTTTTGCCATTAAATTCAGACATCACAGACAAGAAACAGCGTATAGGAAATACAACAAGTCTGCAGCACTGGAATCTCGTGAAATTATGCTCTTTTCACCCAGAAATGAGCTTCCTGCTATGTCAGCAAGCAGAAGCTCAAAGGAAGAAGTAAAGCTGCACACAAGTAACCCATGTGGACACAGAGACAGCAGCATAAACAGGACCGATACCCAAAGGCATGAGTGTTTTGATTCCTAAGAAACAGAACTTATGGGCAGCGAAAGCACTAAGCCATTCAAAACTCACTGAATTTCAACTGAAAATTAAGAACCCACTTTTCAATTTACTACTGACTCTTACTGTCTGCACACAACTGCTGCTAATATAGCTACAACTAATAGTAAAAGGCCACCAGAACAGTGAGAATCACTACAACCACAACCCACACAGGAATTCCGAGACAAGCACTCTTGTTCTGGTTGATATCCGGTGCCCAACCAACACAGAAGTGCAAAATAAAATGCAGTAAAATTTACTGGAATTTACACAGGCATCTGTAGAACAAGAATTCCATTTCTGTTGACATCCCAAGGCAGGCAGGCTCTAGCATTTGAACAAGACCACGTGCACATGCACCTTGCATTTGAAATTCAGAGTGCTCTGAGCAAGATGTTTTTAAATTACTAAACTAAGATCAAATGTGTGATGACTTTTCCTACACATCCAACTACTGCTGGATGGTTTTAGGAGATCACACAAGCCTGCAGACCTTGAGTAAAAAGCTGAACTTCCACACTGCAATTCAGCCAAAAGTCATCAACAAGAACTTCATTAATATAAACTGAGCAGTCTGAAGGAGACATAGGCCTGTGTTTTTTATGGTGTTACCTGCAGCCAGGAGCCTGTGCCAAAGCAAAACCAGTCCCTGGGATGCTTCTGGCTATCCCTGCTCACCACACAAAGCTCCTGACTAAGTCACTACACTGCTTAGAAGTTTTGTTTCTGAGATGCACAAGACAGTGATAAAAATATCTTGAAGACAGAAATGTTCACATTTGGTTTTATCCCTGCCAGACTAATTTTTGCAAGCTCAGGAACTGATAAGTTTTCACCAAGACTGAGATTAAACCATGAAAACGTGGATAAACACCAAATAATCATGTTTGGATTCAAATATTTTAATGCGGGGAAAATTAAGTCCTCTACAAAAACACCCAACCAACCAAACAAAAAAACCCCAGTCCAGTAGTGGGTTAAGTTACATTAAACTGGACTTATACACAATCTTTAAACTCAAGTATATCACGGTAAAGGAAAAAAAGTACAACACTTCCACTGCAGCTGGAATCACTCTACTAAGATCAATGAATTTATTTTTATACGTTCCCACAAGAAAGGAATAAAAGAAAGGCAGGTATATGATATATAGGCATTTTGAAAACATTTCCATTAAAGGAGCACACTGTCCATTCCTCTAAAAATATCCCCTAAAAAAATCACAAACACGCCTATTGGAGACCAGACACTTGTTACTCTCTTGTCCAGTACACCCTGGCATGTCTATGAATCCACTAAAAAAATATGGAAAAAAAATATGATACACATGACAACCACTACAGGCTTGAAAAACACTGGTGTGGTTATTTCAGTGACAAACATTTAGGCTGTCAAGAGTTGCTGATGAAGGGAACATTGAAGTTGTCCTGCTTTAGTGGTCTAACATAACAAGAAGCCCTCAATTTTATAATGTGTGGTGTGTTTTCCCTTCCCAAGATGTAATTCTAAGCTATAATTCCTTTAATTCCAAAATGGTAAACCTGGAGAGGGAACACAGTCAGTTTAAGTCCACTAAAACAAAACTAAACATCTGACCCTCAATTTAAGATAATTAACTGCCCAAGAAGCAGCCAACTGCTTATTTTTTTAAAAGACTTGACAAGTCACTGCAATTAAAATTCAGGGACAAGTAAGTGTCAGAATTTCTTTAGCATTTTGACAACTACTTTCAACTTGAAATCAGGCAGTCTTGCCAATATGGACAGGGAAAATAAACATGATGTGTGATGATACCATTGGATATTAACAAGTCTAAACCCTTGTTGAGAAGCTTCTCATTATCCACCTTCCTGAAAAATGGAAAAACGAACAAATCTACTACTAAAAAAGTCAGTGTTTTTTGCCACAAAGCCTTTTGTCAGGCTCCTACTACACACAAAAATTATGATACATAACAGATCTTAATAACTACATTATATATATAACACACACACACACTATTATATATAAGCTGACATTGCTTGTCAATTAAAGCAGATCACTGAACATAAACACACACGTCCAACCGGGCTTGACAATGGCTTTAAACCCCACAGAAACCTTAAAAACCTCACTAAAAGGGGCAGGGGAAAATCCGCACAGGAAACTACGGTGACAGAGCAAAGATGACGTGGGAACAGCGACCAGCACAGGTTTGAACAGGTCACGAGCCGCTGGAGACACGGCGGGCCGGGCAGGGCCCGCAGCGAGGCCTCTGGTGCGCCCTCCCGGCAGGAGCGGGGCCCGGGCGGCTGCGGCCCCCGGGGCGGGCCCTGCTCTGCGCCCGCGGCCCGGCCCGGCGGCGACAACCGCCCCGGTCCCGCAG
>VWZG01003788.1:639497-651575 GCA_013396735.1 Grallaria varia
GGCCCTCCTCGGCCCTCTGCCACCCACGGCCCACCGCCACCCACGGCCCACGGCCCCCCTCGGCCCACTGGCCCTCCTCGGCCCACCGCCACCCACGGCCCTCCTCGACCCACTGCCACCCATGGCCCTCCTCGGCCCTCTGCCACCCACGGCCCACCACCACCTCTGGCCCACGGCCCTCCTCGGCCCCACACGGCCCCCGACCCCACACGGCCCCCGGAATGGGCAGGACAGCGGGATCAGCAGCGCCTGCCCGCGGNGCCACCCACGGCCCACGGCCCCCCTCGGCCCACTGGCCCTCCTCGGCCCACCGCCACCCACGGCCCTCCTCGACCCACTGCCACCCATGGCCCTCCTCGGCCCTCTGCCACCCACGGCCCACCACCACCTCTGGCCCACGGCCCTCCTCGGCCCCACACGGCCCCCGACCCCACATCATAGAGTAATATCTCAGGACAGCGGGATCAGCAGCGCCTGCCCGCGGTGAGGCGCAGCAGAGGAGTCTGTCCCCCACCACAGTCCTGTGTCGTAGCGTTTCTTGTTGCCTCAGGTGTGTGTGCTGGACAGATGTGACCCTACTCAAGGCTGACAGTGGCTGACAGTTCCAAAAAGCAAGGGAAAATTGGTAGTACTGGTGTCTGTTGTTGGGGACATTCACTCTCTTCCTGGTGTAACCATGGGCGCTCATTCCCCTCTAACCATGGACATTTATTCCCATCTAACCATGGATATTCTTCCCCTCTAACCATGGACATCCATTCCCCTCTAACCACGGACATTCCTCCCCTCTAACCATGGAGATTCTTCCCATCTAATCTTGGACATTTATTCCCCCTTAACCATGGACATTCCTCTAATCATGGATGACCTCCCCTCTAATCATGGACATTTCTCTCCTTCTAACCATGGACATCCATTCCCCTCTAACTATGGCCATTCGCTCTCCTCCCCTCTAACCATGGCAGGGTTTCCCCTCTCACCTGGTGTTGTGTATCACAGACAGCTGGCACGCCACATAAAAGGTGGGATATTCCTGTTTTCCAATATGGGCCTTAATTAATTGCTTGCCAGACTTCCCACGTTCTGTAGGGTTCAATTTTTCTGAAGTTCTTCCCCTGTCACCACTGAAATTATCCAAGGGCAGGTGTGTTCCCTGCAGGATCAGCCCATCTCCCTCGTGGCATTCTGGCAGAGAAGTGGAATCAGGAGTGGGTGAGACAAAGTGGAAAAAAAAAAGCTGTGGCTGAAAAGAAACAGGAGAGAAAACACTCCAGTCTGAGCTTTGAAGCCAAGGGGGTTTAGGAGAGGGAAAGGTGAAGGCTCTGCAGACTTGTCTCCCATAGAGGGATTCCCACAGAGTCTTGAAAGATCCCATTTTAATGCCTAAAAGCTCTTATGTTGCAAAGGCCTTACAAGGAAGTCATCTTCATTTTCAAGCACTATCCCATACACGGAAAAAACATATTCCTGAGAATGTACACAGTTTCAGGGAGCTCACGAGACACCTTTGTTTCTCCTTTCAGCTGTTTTTTATAATAATAGTGAGATTACTCTCAAGCTGTGGGTCATGTTGCCTTTAGAAGTTGAAACTGTTGCATAGAAAGATACAGGCCCAACTTTTAATCTAAATTAAGTTGTTTTATATATTCACAGTTACAATTTCCCCGGTCAGACTCGAGAACTCAAAGGCAGCTACAGTGTCTGTGCTAGAGAGGATGGGAGGTAAAAGGCATCTTTCTCATCAGTTTTACTTGCCACACAGTGGGACCAGGAAAGGAAGATCCCAAACTCATTAGTAATGGAGAGCAGAAGCAGTGCCAGTTTCATCGGCAGCAGATGTGGGTTCCTACCTATATTTGTGTTGAAGGAACCAGAATCTAAAGCATGGGCCTTTATTACAGCTGTAGAAGGACAGGTGATACCTGATACAGCATATAGTTGGAGTGACAGAGAGGTGATACCTAATCCAGCACAAACCCTCCTTGCACAAGGTTCACCTGCTCTGTTTTTAAAAGCAAATTGGATTTGGGAGAGTGAGTTTCAATCAGATCAGTCCTTTGCATCATTGTTGCAATTTCAGTTAGATTTACTGTAGGGTCAAACCATGACCTAACAGCTCTGGTTTGACTGTTCAATATGAGTAAAATTTAAGAAGAAAAAGTAAGGACAGAGAATGTACTGTCACAAAGTAATTCTGCAGTTTGAATGCACCAAAATATTCATCACAGGGGGAAGTTGCCTGACCCGTGAGAGATGAACCTTTTTATGTAGCAGTGCTCCTGCCCCTGACAGATTCCTGTGGCTGGAGAGAACGACACTGTGGCTGAGTGTGCAGGCACACTTTCATCTTTGACAGGCACCTTTAAAGCAAGGAAAAAATCCATTCCCTTGTCAAACATGGATAATTCAGGGAGCAGATGATCGGCACACAATTGATCCACTTTATCACGGAAAGCCTAGCGCTGACGATTGATAAGGCAGGCACCGAGGGTGAGTGCTGGCAATTAGCACCGCAGCAGGACGTCCCTCGGAGGGCTCCCGTGGCAGAGCTCACAGGACTGGAGAGATCGGGGCGAGGGGCCTGCGACAGAGTGGTGATGCAGGAAAGTGAATCCCGTCTGTTCTCCCCACCTTTTCTGGATACCAGGCAAGGTCAGAGCAGGATAAAAGTGATTTGTTCTTTACGAGTAATCTAAGCAGCAAAATGTTGGGGATTATTGGACAAATGAAAGTGGAGTATATTCTGTTTGAGTGGAGGGATGGGATGATGCTTTATGCTCCTGGACAGTCTCTTGGTGTTTATGACGTCTGCAAAGTCATTTTGTTTGTCTCTTTCTTTCCCCCTCAAGAAAATACCTATAACTGATTAATCATATCAAAAGTTTTGAAAATCATCAAATGGCAAAGCAACAGAGGAATAAAACTTTATTCTTTACACGTGCAGGTGAGCTCAGACTGTTTGGGCAGATGTTTCCTGGTTTACTGGGAGATGAGCACACCACAAGGTGCTGAGATGGCAGCTGGATCCTGCTGATTCACACCTTACTGAATAAAAACTTGTATCTGAGGTCCAGGGCAGACAACTGAGGAAAAGTCCCTCCCTCAGTGTGATTTGCTGGATTTATTCCCAAATGCCCTCACAGAGTCAATCAGGTACAGAATAAGCTCTGATTTTTCAAAACCACTTAGTGGATTTCAGTATCCAGTTGACATTAATAACTGTTAATGACCCGTGCACACACATCTCCTTAGCAGTTTTGACATAGCATATGGTGTAGCAGCATATTTCAAAAAAGCTTGTAGGGGAAAAATATATTTGCATAGAGAAGTTCACAGTATAGGGGAAAAAATCCAAAATCTATAGCAAAAGCATGATGTAATTCCTACTTAAGTGTTTTCAATTTGCTACTGTATGTACAGCAAAAGAGAATTACAACACTTTTCCATGGTAAGTTTAATGTCAGTTCCTTCAACAAGGGTAAATAAATTTGCTTTAAATCCCCCAGGGTTTTAAAAACTGCTTATTAGGTATGCAGTGATAGATGAGGAAAATGTTGGTTTATTGGGGGTTTTCTCTAAAAAGATATTAAAATAACTTATTCACAATATGTAATAATCCAAATGCAGTGAGGTGAGGAAAATCTGAGTCTCTTGGGAGATTCTAAACCTGAAGCAAAAAAATTAAAACCCTTCCAAGCTCATATCCTTGTATATTCAAAGTAATGGCAGAGCCAGGAACTGAGCAGGCAGATGAAGCCAATTTTCACCGATGTACCAGCCCAGAACAAACTGGGCAATGTAATGGCAGGAGTTCTGACTTTCTCCACAGTACCTGGGGTGAAAGCCAGGCTGCTGTTTACTTTTTAAATTGACTTTGTTTTTCTGTAGCTTCTGAAAGAAAGTTACATACAAAGAGTGTGATAAAGGCAGGATTGTAAAGTTCTGTTGAATATGCTGGGTAAATGCACTGGGAAATAGAAATTCCTCAGGCTGCTCTGGTCATTGCTGCAGGTAACAAGAGAGAAAATATTCAGGGTTTTAATACACAAGCAGCTCTTTAAGAGGTAAAATCCATTTCCGCTTTCACTGGAACGATCTGTAGGATGCATCTGTATCTGCATTATGGAAAAGACCCAAAGGATTTCTCTCATGATGTTTACTTAATTAGGTGCTTCTTCTTGTACCCAAAAAATTCAGGCTATAGAAGAATAAATAGTTACAGCAGAGTGTGGCAGTTTATACAACCCCAACATGGAGATGCTTGGCCATGTAACTGGAGTGCTTTGTACCTGATCCCTGTTCAGGCCAGAACTAACCTAAGTCAAGTATTTCTCCCTTTGGCCAAAAAGGTTCCCAAACCTGCTCTAGACCAACTCAGCAGTAATAAAACATAGAAAAAAACCTCTTGTCATAGAGTAATATCTAGTTGTTCTGAGATTGTCATACTGTCCCAAAATACTTCTGTCCAAAGCGTGTTGGTGCAACAGGATGCACTTCTGTAGTTATAATGGTGATTTCTGGGAATTCCTGGATGATTGACTTGGCACCTTTTGCAAGACACCAAAGGTCTCAACTTGCCATAAGTGTAGAGAACAGGCTGAGCAGGATAATGACACCTGGTTGTACATCATGTTCTACAAGCACTTTGACATCCTCAGTGACAGTGTTACCAGTACCCAGAGAGGGGAAAAACAGATTTTGTTTTCCCCCCTGGCTGGCAAACTTGTCCTTGGCAATCCAAGAATAGCCATGTGCAATTGAACGATGATTCTGTCCTTTCTCCTTGGAAAACTCTCATCTCTGCGTATCAGTTGTAGAAAACTTGTCTCCTGTTGAAGGAGCTTCATCTCTCTTCTGAAAAAGCCAACTCTGCCAGGTTTTAAGCACAGAAGCTGGATTTTATTAAAACCCTGCGGCAAGAAAGCTAATCTAAAATAGTCAAATGGAAATCAAAATCTTGATGGGCACAAGAGAATGAAATCTTGGACTGGAAAAGTTACCCGGTCCTGACAAACTCCTTACCATGCTTTCCAGATGAATTTTTTGTTAGCATTAACTTTATTTAATTTTAAAGTAGTTTACCTCTATTTTATAACACTAATCCATAAAATCTTTTTAATAGCGAGAGAAAAATACTGTTTGAGCCTTTTCTCATGGCAAAATTCATACAATTCAATTTATATCAAGTCTTAATCTTGAGCCTTTCTCACAAATGCAGCCATGCCCAAAGGATTTGCTCTGCATTCCCGCTGCTGCAGCTGACTAATGTGTGTCCTGGCACAGCCTGATAAATTCCCTCCTCTCTCACCTAAACCAAGCAGAAAACCTAATCAAAGCCCCTGAAATGTGGAAGTTTTCCTTTCAGTCCAGGCCCTCGCCGTTCAGAGGACTCTGCCTGTCCCTAAAGTGACAGGCACTTACTCAGAATTGGGTACATCAGCAGGACCTTCCTCCTGTAGATGTCTGGAGGGAACTTGGTGTAGTACACCTTGGCTCGCTGGGTCTCCTCGTCGCTCTGGATCAGGATCTTCCCGATGCGGATGGACCTGCAGCAGTCCCGGAGGCCTTGCTCCATGGCCTCTCCTGCAAGGGAGCAGCACAAACACCACCAGCAGAGTGTGACCACTGAGAAACAAACAGCCCCACTGCAGGGCAAGGGACAGTCCCAGCACTGGGATAACAAACAGCCCCACTGCAGGGGAAGGGACAGTCCCAGCACTGTGACAACAAACAGCCCCACTGCAGGGGAAGGGACAGTCCCAGCACTGTGACAACAAACAGCCCCACTGCAGGGGAAGGGACAGTCCCAGCACTGTGACAACAAACAGCCCCACTGCAGGGGAAGGGACAGTCCCAGCACTGTGACAACAAACAGCCCCACTGCAGGGGAAGGGACAGTCCCAGCACTGTGACAACAAACAGCCCCACTGCAGGGGAAGGGACAGTCCCAGCACTGTGACAACAAACAGCCCCACTGCAGGGGAAGGGACAGTCCCAGCACTGTGACAACAAACAGCCCCACTGCAGGGGAAGGGACAGTCCCAGCACTGTGACAACAAACAGCCCCACTGCAGGGGAAGGGACAGTCCCAGCACTGTGACAACAAACAGCCCCACTGCAGGGGAAGGGACAGTCCCAGCACTGTGACAACAAACAGCCCCACTGCAGGGGAAGGGACAGTCCCAGCACTGTGACAACAAACAGCCCCACTGCAGGGGAAGGGACAGTCCCAGCACTGTGACAACAAACAGCCCCACTGCAGGGGAAGGGACAGTCCCAGCACTGTGACAACAAACAGCCCCACTGCAGGGGAAGGGACAGTCCCAGCACTGTGACAACAAACAGCCCCACTGCAGGGGAAGGGACAGTCCCAGCACTGTGACAACAAACAGCCCCACTGCAGGGGAAGGGACAGTCCCAGCACTGTGACAACAAACAGCCCCACTGCAGGGGAAGGGACAGTCCCAGCACTGCTGAAACAGCCCCACTGCAGGGGAAGGGACAATCCCGCCCCTGTGCTGGTGGAGAGCTCCGAGGGGAGATTGGTTTTCTCAGTTCTAAGTGTTAAAAACACTCGAGGGTCTCTTCCCTTTCTCTCTGTTCAGACAGAAACCCGAGTGCCCTCGGCGTTCCCCTGGGGTTGGTGCTCCCACGCAGCAGTGCTGAGCTCTCAGAGGGCAGAGCTGGCAGTGTCAGGGCCAGCGTGTGGGGTTTGGGGACCTCCCCGGTGCAGGGTGTGGGGCAGGAGCTGTGGGATTTGACCCCGCAGAGCCCACGGTCTGCACAGCACTGGGAAGGGACTCTGCCAGCAGAGCGTGGCTGGAGTGGGGCCCTGGCTCTGGGCAGAGATGGGCAGTGGGAACCAGGGCAGGGCAGAGAAGAGGCCAGAGGAGGTCTGTCACAGCCATTTGTTGTTAATGACAGATACTCCTGGGCATTCTGTGATCAAGGATACCCAAGAAAGAATAACAGCTAGTAATAATTTCTAATAAACAATAGGCTAATAAATAATTTCGAGGAGATACTGTAACATTATGAAAAACAGGCTTTCCCATGTTAGCCAGATATTTTCCTTAATGTCTTACTTCTTACTTACTTACTTGTCTTACTCCATTCCTCTTGCTCAGTCAAAACATGGTGAAAGTCAATATGACAAATCTTAATTGGACTGAAAATTAACTGATAGGTCTCCAAGTGTAATTATAAGCAGAAGCACCACGGAGCTCAGCAGAGCTCCATTCCTGTCGGACCTTGACCCCACACATTTAACGTGTGATCAGTGACCTGCAAGAAAATGCCAGATCATTACTGGTGATCTGCAGCTGCACAGAAGCTGGAGCAGGTCACTGATACCAAACCTAATCTGGATCACTTAATGAGCTGTATTTAAATAAACAACTTGTTTTTCAGTGCTACCAGATGTAAAGTCATTAGCCTAAGAATAGAGCAGCAGCTGGACTAAGGGGTGGGTGACAAAGTCATGGAAAACAGTGACTCAGAAGAGGAATAATCAGCTGTAGATGAGCTCCTAATGAGATGCTCTGCCTCTACCGAGAGGAGCTAATATTTTCATGGAACCAAAAAGGAAGGCACCAAAGAAGACAAACATGTGTGGGCTCCAGGAAAACTTAGTTCTGAGGGCTGGAGAACACGCCGTTGTGAGAAACACCCAAGGAACACAGTTTACTAAGAAATAGAAGGTGAATGGAAAAGGTGAAGGGACATTTGAAATGCAGTCTCTACGAAGACACGCGGCACATTTAACATTAAAGGGGGGTGAGAATCTGGCACAGGTTGGCCCATCCCTGGAAGTGTCCAAGGCCAGGTTGGATGGGGCTTGGAGCAACCTGGTCTAGTGGAAGGTGTCCCTGCCCATGGCAGGAGGTGGAATGAGATCATTTTTAAGGTTCTTTCCAACCCAAACCAGTCTGGGATTCTATGATTTATCTGGCAAGGTGGTGTTTGGTAGCTGGACATCAACCCAGGTGTTTTTAGGCGTGGGAAAAGCTGTCCATTGAAACACCCACAACTGTCCGACTGTGGCAGAGTTCCTGTCACTGTAGAATCACTGGAAATACTTAATGAGCTAGGGATTTTTCCAAATGAAACACTCTAGTTGGAACAAGAATTAATTCAGAGGAATCCAGCTGCCTTCATTAGGCAGGAATTGGGAGCAGGTTATTGGAACAGCTCCTCCTAGATTTGTTCTGAATAAATACGGAAACGCTGTGGCTGCAGGCAGGGCCGAAGGGGTGGTGAACCAGGCAGGCACAACCTCCTTGGTGGGTGAAAAGGCTGATTTCACCTAAAATCTCCTCCCTGCTCAGGCCCAGGCCACATTCAACACTTTTTTCGTATTTTTAACATTATGGGTGTGAGTCATGGCTGTCCTCAGCAGCACCATCCTCAGGGCAATCGGCATCTGCAGAACAGCAGTGACCAAAATGTGCCTCTGGCAGTTTACTGCCATTGCCTTTTGCTTTAACACCCTGCTGGAAGAGCAGGATGAGCCACTGGGCAACTTAAAAATGCTACAAAGTGAGAATGCAACTAAGTACCATCGGCTTTATTGCTGCCCCGTGGCATTTTGAAGATCTGGGGGGTTGTCTAGGGAAAGGAAGGGCTCTGGGCAGGCTTTATCCTTCCATTCATTTTTATGGAGAAGCCAGAATGGAGGTTTTAAGAGTCAAAATCCTTCAGAGAAAAATGCAAGGAAGGAAAAGTGGGAAACATAAGATGGGACTGGAGGAGTGGAGATATTAAGAAGAGATATAAAGAAGAGAGATATTTCCAAGATTTTTTGGAGGTGGCCACCCTCTTGCTTACATCCAGAACACAGTTCTGATGGTCATTTATCAATCCTTATCTTGGAGCTTCCCTGTGCACCTTGAGCTGTGTCAGTGACTGGGTACTGCTGTCTGGTTAATCACAGTGCTGGCAGGGGGGACCCGGAGTGCCTTCTGCCTATTCTTTTTTGCAGCTGCTTCAACGGCAAATGCTAATTCCTCTCGCAATGTTTTGCTCTTTCTGGGAATTTAAAAATAACTTGCCTAATGAAGCAGTGCTGAGCAGCTCATATGTCCAGACAGATAGGAGTGAAGTGCTTCAGTTCAGAAAGCAAAGTCGTCTGTGGTGGCAGTGCCTTTGAACAAGTCCCCCAAGGCCCTTTTTCAAATAATCCCAGGACTGGCTGAAATTAATGCGGGAAGAAATTCAGAGGGAGGGGGGAGAATCACGTCAAAGAGCCTGGGACTTGGGAAGACATTTCTGGGTGAGCTGTAATCAGGCCCATCCTATGACATCCCTTTGGCAGTGCCGTTTAATTGCTCCTTTACGGACGCGGTTTGATGTACGTGTTCTGTAGCAGGGACATCCAGAACATGAAAGAAAAATGTGGCACTTACTGAAGGCTTTACAAAGTTCAGTGAAGCTCCTTGTCCCTTGTTGGAGCAACGAGATGCTGAGCACAGGGTGACAAAACTGCGTATCCAAGGGAAGCCACAGTTTGCAGTTTCTCCCTCCAAAACATCTTGTTTTGTTACTCATCTTCGGTTTTCAGTCTTCTGTACCTGTTTATGTGAGAACCACGAAGGGTGTACAGTCAACAGTAGTGTAAGAATGGATTAAAAATGAGCTGGGCATGTTATGCTGGGAAGCAAACTTGCAATGGAAAGGCAGGCGTGGCAGACAGGGAGATATTAGGCTTCTTCTTTTGAGTCCAGACTGGAGTCAGAAAGCCTTCCCTGCCCCCTTTTAGCTGCCTTAGCCTCTTGCATTGATTTGCAACATTATTGTTTTCTTGTTCTTTAGAATTAAATAATTTACCTTGAGGTTTCAGTCTTCCTTCTGTGAGTGCCATAATACTTAGCAGAGTGTAAATCCTACTCTTTCTAATATTTCAATGATAAAAATCTTTCCCTCCGCTCCCCCAGCTAGATGAATGATTATTACATTCTTCAAATCAATTCTAATTTTTCTTTAATTGCTTCTGATGCCTTTGGCACTGGTAAGTGACAGGGTCTGCTCTCCAGTCTAGGAGGCTGCAGGAGAGGAGATTATTGATCCTAAAAGGCTGGTGGTTTTACTTGGAGTAATGAGGGAGGTTGAGGGAAGCATCTGTCAGAAGGGTTTGCTAGGCAGAGACTCGTGGTACTACCTATGTTAACCCCACAGAGATCCTGAGATCTATATCATATACAGCATGTCCATATGTTTTTGTTGAATTGTTTGTAGGAAATACCAGCTCTAGAGTGCAATTCTTCATCCCCTTGAGTCTTGAATCAAATATCCCTACCACAAAAGGATGAAAAGAAGCCAAAACACAAGGAACATGTGTTACTTTAACTCTGTGCTCGTGTCAGGGAAATGGAGGCCTTCTACCTCTGGGGTATGGCTGCTAAAAATCAGGAGCTTCTCTCCCTCTGTACAGAATAATGAACTTCATCATCCTCCTTCATCCATCATGTTTTATCCTTCATCCATCAGACAAGAATGGGCCTGCGTGATGTCCAGAATAGTTCAGGCAATGACACGTTTCCTTTTCTGAACTGTAATCTTAACCTGGTTCATAACAGTAGCCCTAAAATTAAACTGGTGAACATTCTTGCCTGCCAACAGAGGTGCTGCTCTCCATCACCAATGTGAGCCTCCATCTCCGCCTGTTTCCTGGGGGATGGTAGGTTTCACGGACTTGGCAATAATTGAGAAGTCTGCATCTTTCTGTTTTCAAATACCAACCCTAACTTTAAACAACCTTGACCAAGGCCATACAGTGACTGTCTTTCACCAGGACCTCCTTGGACCTTTTGGATTTGGTAAGGAAACTGACTCTTCAGTTCTTGGTTTCAATAATCCTGGCATCATAACTCTGACAGAGACTGGAAGCATCACAGAGGGGTCATGCCAAGCACCCACCTGGCAAACAGAGCCAGGTCTGAATCCAGAGGGTGTCCCAAGCCCAGGATCCACTGTGTAGCCAGAGGCAGACCGTGTCATCAAGGGATTTGGGATGATGCTAAATCCCTGACACAGCTCCAGCCACTACTGGACAGATTCCCTCAGAGAACACGCCAGGGGCTCGTTTCAAAACAAAAGATCTGAAATAGTCTCCACAGCCAACGCCAGCATTTTACTTCTCTCTGTTGGGAGATGAAGGAGGGATAAATTCCTTGAGAATAATCCTCGTGGTGTTAAATAACGTGATTAAGGAGGCTGGCTAATTCTCCTCCTCAGTATTAAACTGTCCTGTTTATCCCTGGTTCCAGCTCTGCCCCCTCACTGCCCTGGCCTGGGAACCCTCCTCTACTGCAGCACGGCGCTGCCTTGACAGAGCCCTGTTTCAGCAGCAGCTGCCTGCTGTGAAAATGTGCCCTTATCTCTCAGTCTGCAGTTTATACTCACTCTCTTTATTTGCCTTCGTGTAATCATCAGACATTTCTGCATTTCATCGTGATAAATACCAGACTGTTGAATCTCTGGGGCTGCCAAGAAATGCATCTCAGCACAGCACAAATAGAGCTGCTATTTTTTTTTTTCATTCCTTCCTTTAGTTTAGCATTTATCCCTGCTATTGTTGTTCTTAGAAGGATAAATAGGCCTGCATTTCGCTACCCAGTTGCTCCAAATACATTAGATTAAAGGACAAAAAACATGATAACCAAAGGCTATGAAGACTATATTAATATATTATATTGAGATAGTCAAGCAAAGACGTGATAATGTGCTATTCATTATACAGGTGCACCAGTGCTCACTACAGGATAAAATTAGATTGATTCATCTGTAGGTCATGTACCTTCTACAGCTCAGAACTGGCAGAGATTTTCTTCTCTCTGCACTGGCAGTGCACTGAAACAGGACTATGTCAGTGCCAGCCCTGCACTCCACACAGGGGTTCCCAAGATCGCACTGTACTGCACAGTGTAAGGCACGAAGGATGCTGGTCATCACAGCTTTGCTACCTGCCTTGCCTTGGCTTGCCTTGCCTTGCCTTGCCTTGCCTTGCCTTGCCTTGCCTTGCCTTGCCTTGCCTTCCCTTCCCCTTCCCTTCCCTTCCCCTTCCCTTCCCTTCCCTACCCT
>VWZG01003788.1:667640-700084 GCA_013396735.1 Grallaria varia
TGGTGCAGCATTACCTCAGTTTCTCAAAAGCAGCTGTCACGGGGGGGTCCTTGTGGGGCTGTTCGCGGTCCGTCCGCTTGATTTTACAGTTCTCATCCCGCAGCGATTTCGAACTGGATTTATGACGGTAGAGTTTTTTATGGGTAGGTCCATTATTGCCTAAAGTGCTCAGGTTACTATAGCTTTTATCAAAAAAGGGCGCGTGAATGTCCGTGGCGAACCCGGTCGAGCAGTTGGGGCGGCCGGGGTCGCAGCTTGCGGCTTTGCTGTTTTTGCTTGAGCCCTTGTTGCTTGACTTGTGGTTCTTCGCTGCCCCCGGCGAGCCACCGTTCGCCTTCTTCTTCGACTCCTGGGACGTCCCTGCCAAAATTTTAAGAGTTTTCAGTTTCAGGCTGTTGGACTCCGGTGACCGGAATATGTCTGGAACGCTGTTGTGGCCAACAGGCCCCCACAAGGGCTCGATGGAGGCCATCATAAACCTCTGGACATCGGCCATTCCCGACGCGATGTTGGACAGGATGTTGGAAGGCTCCTCAAACTCCCTCTGATCGTCGTCCAGAAGGCTGGTGGCGTTGCCCAGGCTGGGTTCTGACCAGCCCGTGCCCCCCTCTTTTCCCAGCGCCCACTCTCCGGAGAGCCCGTTGTGCTTGCCCAGCTTCACCCCGGCCGGGCCACAGTGCGAGGTGCCCTCGGCCAGGCCCTTGGTGGCCATGGCCACCGTGCTCAGCTGGGTGACTGCCCTGCCACCGACGGCCGGAGCCTTCTCGCCATTGACTCCCACCACGTTTTTCCCTTTCCTGGTGGATTTGGGCGCCTGCCTGGAGTTTTTCCCTTGCGGTTTATCAGTTCCTTTGTTGGTTTTGGGCGATTTTTTCCGGGTGGCTTTCTGGGAAGAGCTTTGGTTTGTACCCACATTCTTGCTGGATGAACTTTTCCTCTTCGATTTTGACACTTTGCTATTGGTGCTAATTTGACCAGATGGCTCATTAAATGTTGACAAGCATGGACTCTTTTCGAGAAGGCTGACAGAATCTTCATCGTTGAACATATGGAACTGGAACTGGTGATTATTTAAAGCAAACCCATTATCTGCCTGATCCTCAGTCTGCAGGACCCCACAGTTCCACTTGACCTTCTCGGAGCTGTTGAGGGCGGCCTGGGGGCTCTCCTGGAAGCCCTTCAGGGTGCCCAGAGGCTTGGCATCTGAGCCAGCTATCTGTGGGGACAGGTTGGGAGTGTCCGGAGGGGACATCTCTGAAAGCGACGACTGGCGGAACCTATCAGGTGTGAAGTTGGAAATGTCTAAAAGGTCCGTGGACTCCTTCAAAGGGGTGATTTCATCTATGCTCTGCTGGATCACTAACTTGGGACTGCAGTGGGCCAAGAAATCATCATTAATATCATCCTCGCCGTCCTTTTCACAAGACTTTAAACTTAAAGAACTGTAATTACTAGAACTAACTGACAATGAACCCACTGAATCAAAACTAATGAGCCTGCCATCATCTGTACTTAGTGTACCTCGTTGGAAATGAAAGCGTCCCTCTCCATTATTAAAATGACATGACTGATAAGAATCATCAGACTGCACTTGTTGGCTATCTGGCATGTAATTTTTTTGGTATAGCAATTTGCCGCTATTCAGATTGACTTGAGTGTATCCAGAGGCAGGGAGCCCCTCCGTGCCCGGGGTGCCGCTGCCGCCGCCGCCACCACCAAACTCGCTCGGCAGCCCGGCCGCCTCCGGCACGTCACCGGGGAAGTCCTGGCGGTCGCTGCCGGCCTTGCTGGCCGGCCACAAGCTGCCAAAATTGCTCTGCTCCATCTCCAAGTGTCCGGGGGACTGCTGCAGCTCCGACTCGGAGGGCGGGGAGAGCACGCAGCTCTGCGCCGGCTGCAGCGCTGGGAAGGGCTTTTGTGCCGGGACGATGCTGGGGAGCGGGTGCTGCTGCTGCTGCTGCTGCTGCTGCTGCTGCTGCTGCTGCTGCTCGGAGGGGTGCTGGGCAAAGTACGGGATACCGGGGTTGCTCGACAAATCCGAAGCATCTAACAACGTCTGCAGATACCCTCCCGGGATCAGGGGTACATTGGTGGTGATATTAGCAGATGGCAGAGGCTTGTCTGAAGAGGAGGTGGATGGTAGGAAAGGAGAATTTTTAGCAACCTTATCCTCGTGGCACTCCGGGAGATGGGAGCTGTCTGAAGCACAGGGACTGTTTTCGTCCTTCAGACGCGCTGCAGAGTCCTGGTTTTCCAGGGCTGGGGAGTCCTCCACCGTACTGGCAGCAGCTTTGATCTTCTTGCACTTCAACCTGGCTTCGCTTTTGAATTTGATCCTGCGGAGCACTTTCCTCTCCGTGCCCTTGTGCTCCCGTTCCTGCGGTTTGCATTTCACAGCGGCGATGCCCGCGATGTCGTGCACGTGCAACCCGTTGGCACAGCCGGGGGTGGCGATGGCTAAGGCCGGCAGCCCTTTCAGGCCCACGTCCTCCTTACTGCTGCAAGGCTGCTTGTGATCAGAGGAGCAAGAGCCCAGCTTGTTCACTGATTGCTCGATGGCTTTAATTCTTTGAATCCGGTGCCTGTTTGCTAGCTTGCATTTTCGCTTCCGTGGGTGAGGGAGGAACGAAGCATCTGAGCCGTTAAGATAGAAATTCTGCTTGTGGTAGAGAGACGATCTGAGCAAATCCAGCCGGCTCTGCTGCCTCTCCTGCCAGAAGCCCTTCAGTGGGGCCAGCTTCTTGTATTTGCTGAGCAGCTCCTCGTTCAGAGTAACAGTTGTCTCGTTGGCATCCACTTTGCTGAGCTTCACCAGCATATGCTTCTCCCCTTTAAACCTGTTAATGATGATGTACTTGATGATCACGGGGGGCTCCTTGCGAGAGACTTTTCGCCGTTTCTTGGGGCACCACTCATCGTCGTCCTCCTCCTTGGGCCCGTCCGGGAGCCACTCTTTCTTGTCCAGGATCTTCTCGTTCTCGATGGAGTCCACATCATACAGATAGTCGTCGCTGTATCGCACTTTCCTCTTCGCCCGCAACCCGTAGTTCTGCTGAATGAAGGAGCCGGAGTGGTCCCGGGCCAGGTACCGGCTGCAGTCCTTGATGTCCTGCAGCACGTCGTAGGAGGACTCCGTGCAAGTGCTGTCGTCACTGAACTCCCCAGAGTCCTCCGTGGAATTCACAGAGTCCAAGAAGTGGCTCCTCTTGGAGCCCACGTACTGCACCATCTCTGTGCTGTTGCAAGATTTATTTAAGGCAGCTTTCTCCTCCTCCTCGCCGTCCTCTTCCTCGCCATCCTCCTCCTCCTCCCCCCAGATGATGCCCTCCTCAGATTTGAATTGAGAAGGGTCGCTGGCACCGCTGGGCCCCCTTTTCAGGGTGCTCCTGCTGTCCCTTTTGGTGCAGTTACTGAACACGCTGGGGAAGAAGTTGAACTGGGCGTCCTCCTGTAGGGTGGTGGTCTTCTCCCGCACGTTGTCCTGGAAAGATTCGTATCTAATCTTTAGGGAGCAGACGTCACTTCCCAAGGTGGAATCGTCATCATCGAACATGTAATTATCCACGTCTTCCTCAGAAAATAGATTTACGGAAAGCTCATTTTTGGAGCAGAGGTCAAGCAGCTCAATTTTACTTTCACTAATGAAAGATTCAAAATAGCCCCATTCCTGGTTGGGATTTGTTAGCAAAGGTTCCTCACCATTGCATTTGTCTAATAGTAATCCCTCGTAATAATTTTTCTGAGTGGGGTCCTCTGAATCACTGTCAGATTTTTCTGCATCTCTTTTGTCCGCTGCCCTTGATTTATGCATAGGGAAGCTTAAAAGCTGGTCTGAAAGCAGTTGATCCCCATATCTCATGGTTTCTCCTGTGCTCATGCAGTGAATCCCTATATCAGAGACCGAACAGGTGTCATAATCCCTATTTATATCCCCCACTTTCAGGCTTATTCCCGGCTCTGCATCAATGCCATCCTTGGATTCAATGAAGCAGCCCAGACAGGTCCGGCTCGGCTGCATCAGGCAGTCCCCCGTCAGCGCCGACATTCCTCCGGGCTCCATCATGCTGAAAGGAGCCTTCTCGCAGTCGCCCGGCAGCGACCAGGAGCTCATGCCCTTGGTCACGCAGGATGTGAGGGAGATGGCGTGGGCGGAGGAGTCATCCGAGGAGTGCTCGGGGACATCCGTGAGCCGCAGCGGTGACGGTGGGCTCAGCAGGCAGGGCTTCTTGGCGGGCAGGGCGCGGTGGCACGCGTGGGCTTCCCTCGGAGCCGCGCTCAGCGCCGCGAACGGCACCGCGGCCTCGGTGGCCGTGCAGGGCCTCTCATCGCCGTCCAGGGCGTGCGGTTCTGAGGTGGTGGGGGGACACAAGGCACAGGGAGGGAGGAGAAGGAGAAAAAAGAGAGAGGGTTTACCACCCTTGCGGGTCTGCCCGGGTTTGCCACCCCGCTGCCCTCCTCCCCAGGGTTTGGCGGTGACTTTTCCCAAGCGCTGCCCTGGGAAGCAGCACGTGCCCTCCGCGGAGCGTGCGGTCCCTCCTTCCTGGATGCCATTAACGTGGTGCTGTGCGTGGAAGGGAGAGGCCAGCGCGCTCCCCACCCGCAGCCCGATGGAAGAGCTACAAGGGTGAGTCTGAAAAACCCAACCCGTCCGCTCCTCCCTCCTCATATTCATACCGTTACCTGGATACTGCCTCTCAAACGCTGATTAAAAAACAAAACAAGCCCAATAAAAATGTTCCCATTAACACTGAAAAAATTAACAGAAAAATCAGATTCTTAAAGAAACGAAGCATCCCTCCCCTCCCTGCGGTGCCTGAGCTTGCACACACCTGAGCTGCATTTCGGCTCCAGAGGCAGAAAGTTGTGGCTGACTTTAAAAACTCAGCGGTCTTTTTGTCACTGTCCATGCCAAGGGAAGGCAGAGTTTAAAGCAATTATTGTTAGAATTACTGTGGGTTTTGCCATTCTTCCCTAATCTCTAAAAGTGCCTTTCTAATAATGTAAGGATTTTTTTTAACCCAAGGATTTTTTAGTTTTACCTCGCCGCGCTCTTTTATGGCAGAATAAAGTTATGAATGTACTTTTATCTGACTTCTGGCTCAACGGACAATATGACCCTTGAAATTTAAATACGACGTCTTTTCATCCACAAACACGCTCTGATATCTCTGTATTAAAAAAATATATTCCAATGAGTGCATTCATCCCAGCCGGAGACCTGTGCCGACTCGGAGCCTGGGGCTTTTGTCATGGCTCGTGTCTTTCCTTTTTGGTGGCTCCACTGAAGGCAGAGGGGGGGAGAATGGAGGCAAAGAGGCTCTCCAAGGAGGGACAGATGCTTTAAACCACAACCAGAGCACCAGGACGTGGCATCAACTGGGGCATCCGAAGGGATTTGGCTGCTGCGACCCTCCGTAAGTGCTTTCATTCCGAACTGAAGGGAAAGCAAGTCTGGATCTTTGGCAGGATGGCAAGGGAAGGTTTGTGTAGGCACATGGAGCATGGGCATGATGGAAAACCCACCGAGCAGAGCAGAGGCCACGATGGAAAGGAACAGGATACTGGGAAAGAGTGGGATTCCTGCCCGTGCCAAGCGTAAAGCTTACAGGAGGTCAGAAACCCCCTGACCTCATCCCAAAAGCAGTTTTGGGCCTGTGGGGGCCTTAGGGATGGAGCCACCAGTGGAGCCTGAACAAAGTACAAACTGCAGTCGGAACCACGCAGTGCTCCAAGAACTCTAAACCACTTTCCAAAGACTCAATAAACCTGACCAGAAGTGCAGTGCAGTGCCTGGAAGCATCTTCAACATGCATGACTTGGAAAAGACCACACTGGCTTGCTTAAAAAGGGTTAAATATATATATATATAAATAAATTAAAAAGCTGATTTTTGTGTCACTCCCACCAGTTTTCAGATGAGAAATGCAGAGGTGGTATCTTTTTCCTTAAGCACCAAAACAAATTAACCAGTGCAGTTCCACTTCAGATGTAAAATAAAATAAAAATCAGCTTGGAGCTGACAGGAAGCATGGAAAATCTGAGGATAAAAGGAGAATGTCTGTGACTGCTGTAAGACTCAAAGAAGGGGGAGGCAGTAAACTGAAATTCAATCTGGAATGCTGCAGTCAATAGGCAGAGCTGCCGTTACATAAAATAAACTGTCTCTGGGCATTTCTTTAGGTTTATACTTGTGTGAGTGAATTTCACTCTAGTGAAATACAAATGCCAAAATTTGATTTTCTAGGGCTCCGTATTGGCCTAAAATCAGGCGTGTGTTCAACTGTGGCTCCAAAAGAGTACAGTTCACACAGAAAAAGCTGGAGAGGCAAAAACACTCCTCCCAGTTTAACTCAACATCCACCCGAAAGCACATGGGCAAGGGGAGGTGGTGGCACCAGAGTGCTGGCTCACTGCTTTGCATTCAGCAGCAACTCCTACACACCCAACTGAAAGTTTCAACTGACAGAGGGGAGGTTTGGGTTTGATATTAGGAGGAAATTGTTCCCTGGGAGGGTGGGCAGGCCCTGGCACAGGGTGCCCAGAGAAGCTGTGGCTGCCCCTGGATCCCTGGAAGTGTCCAAGGCCAGGTTGGACGGGGCTTGGAGCAACCTGGGCTGGTGGAAGGTGTCCCTGCCCGTGGCAGGGGGTGGCACTGGATGGGCTTCAAGGTCCCTTCCATCCTAAACTGTTCTGTGATTCTATGTCTAATTAAAGCACTCTTTAAGTCCTTTTTAATTAAATACCATGGATGTGGCACCAGGTTCTAGAAATCACCCCTCCTTACTGAGTAGGGAAGCACTGATTTTTCACTGTCCATGGCATCAGACAAGGAGGCCATGGCTAGAAAATCCCCCTGCAGCTCCAGCAGCTGTGGATTTACCATGTGCAGTCAGGAAGGAGACAGAAACCTCCCAAATTACACCACCAGAATGTGCTGTGGGGTTCCCATGGGCACCTGTGTGTCTGGAGTTGCTCCAGGTTTTTGGGAATGGACAAGAACAACATTTGTGTCCAAGCCCCTGGTCTGAAGCTGACAGAAGGACCTGAACATACAAGGTGTCAGAGGACCAAGCCCTTGATATTGAACAGAATTAAATTTATATACAAATAAATATCTCAAGATTTATAGGCCGATCGAAAATGTAAAAAGCCATTAACTTAAAACATATTGGAGAATGCAAACGTCAGGCTCTGCCTCCCCTCTGCGTTTGCTGTGGCCAGTGACTGCAGTTCAGATGACCTGAGAAACTGCTCAGGACTGTATTTATTTCAGTCAGGGTTTCAGACAGCTGAGTGAGCTCCCAATGAGCTATTTTGAAAGCAAGTATGGAATCCATGGAATAGACACAAAGTTGGGCATTTTGGGCAGGTTGCTGAAAGGGACTGACCCTTCCCCTCTGCCATCAGTGGTGGCAGGAATGACTTGGTGGCTCCCAGGAGCACCTGTGTGCCCAGTGGCACAAGTGAGTGTGCAGAAGAGACGTTATGGGAGCTCAAAAGTCCGACCCTTCCTTCCCATGGGTGCTAATCCTGGTTTGTTTCTTCCACCCAACCTCTTACTGTCCCCAGTTTGGAGGGATTAAGAATCCTCCAGTCAAATGTTGCTAATGTTGGGCAGTAGCTTCATAACTGTCAAGAGAGGGAAAGATTCCCAACAGACAGAGGGGCTACAGAGTCCTGGATGACCTTCTTTTCACTAAGAAACCAAACTAAAATCTCTAATCCAAAATACATGTGCACATAAACATTTCCAGCCATGCCCACGCACAGGCAAAAGCAGCACTTGTTAAGACCTAGAAAGGTGTAGATTCATGGCAGGAGCAACACCTGTGCAGAAAACACCCATTTACCTCAGTGCTCCCCATTGCAGAGGTACCCACCAACTGCTAATATTAAACACACAAAAGGAATTAGGAAAATAAGTTGGCTTGCAAGTTGTCGCTGCTCCCTCATGTACCGTAATTAAGTTCCTTACCATTTTCTTTCACCCCATTAATCAGGATAGTTTCTTGGTCTTCTGAGGCACAATCCTGCTCTTGTTGGTCATCCATCAATTTAACCTCTTTCTGTTCACTCCATGCCCCACTGCATCTGGCCAACCTGCACATTTCCAGAAACACAACCACAGTCAGTACAATTCCCAGCGCTGGCTCGAGGAACCGTGAATAAAAAATAACCAAAATAAAACACCCCCACGCCACCTCACACGCTGCCCCTACCCTCCTTAAGAGGACAAAGCCGAATATACAGGCTCTTGGACTGTCACTTTGCCACTCCAAAAGCCAAGTCCAATGTATTCCAGCAAGGTTGAAATATTATATATCATCATTTCCTCCCCAAACTCCTTCTCTAGAAGGTGGAGCAACACTTGGCACCTCTGCAGCTCCTTTCACATCACCCAAACTGCTTTGCAAAGGCAGGTCAGCCACGTCCAGCCAGGTCAGCTCATCCATGTCCCCTTGGGTGAGCAGAGAGATGATGAGGGGAGGACTCACCCCAGTTCCTCAACAGCAGCTTAACGTGAGGGATACTCATGGGACACCACAAACATTTAAGATTCCTCTTGTGCCAAGTAGCCTCTGAATCCTTTCCCTGGAGACAGGGAGAGATGGGGCTTTGCAACAAGAGGGCTCTGCCCCGAGCACGTGGGTGCAGGCTATCAATGCAAGGGATACCCATGGACACCACAAACTGACCAATATGATCCATGCAATGCCGTTTATTGTTGTGAAAACACCCCTTAAATAACCCAGAGAGCTCACACACTGCACACACACTGCAAACCACCCTGGGACTGGTTAATGCCAATAACACACAACTCCATTGGTGTAAAATAAAGTCCTCCTGATCTCTCTCCGTGGCCATTGTTTTTCAATCTTCTGCTGCAGCTTCTCTAAGTTTACATTCTTCTCCCTGTTGATCTCCACAGAGGCTTCTTCAAAGTAGCTTTTCACTGCAGCCTTAAAGGCCTCGCAGCATAACTGCATCTAAAGTTCCAGGGTCGCTCACATGTCCATTTTCTGCAAGAAATTTCCCAACAGCAGCTCTGCACTGGAGTTGGAAAAGAAACCTGGATACCCGAGTGACCACTGCTCACCCCAGCTCTCAGCTACTGCTCTCCCAAGTGCTGACAGGTATGAAAAACTGCCCCCAAAAAAGCAGGTTTTGGGGAAAAAAAGTATCTCTGGTCTCTCCGTCATGAGAGTTCCACCCTCGGAAGCCTCATTCCCTGGGCCCCCACAGCTGCCTGCACTGTCCCTATGGGGTGAAGCTCCACCTCAAGTGACTGACCACCAGTCAAGGCCAACTGGACTTGATGGGGCTTCGCCAAAGCAACGAGATCAGAACCAAGCCCAGATTTTTCCTCGTCCTCCACTGAAGATCCCCCCACCCATGAAAGGCCCGTGGAGAGGGACCGGGTGTGATGGAGCGATGTGGCTGAACCCTGGGCACGGGTGGCACAGGAGAACCCTCACCAGTGCTCTGATAGATAGAATTTCACCTCTCTGATGACAAATTCAAGTAAAAATTTATTTTATTTCCTTTTGGCAACTTGAACACAATTTTTTCTCTCTCACAGGACAGGTACCAGATTGGAGCACTGGTTTAGGTGTTTTTCTGGGGTTTTTAGTTTAGCTTTTTTTTTTTAAAATCAACATTTGCCAATGTCTGCCGTTCCCACAGTCCTCACTGCCCTGGGGTTCAGCAGCCAAACTTCATTCATATTCAGATTTGCAGTGGAGTCCTCTTAATTAACGTGAAATCTTTACAACCGCCTTAGTAAGTGAAACCTTCACTGAACTTAAAGATGTTGTGACACCGAGAGTAAGATAAGAATAACAAGCATCAGTAACTCCATTCCTTTGCATATTTAGAGGAATGTTTAACTAACCCCGAGAGTTTTCCTTTGATGCAAATCCCCATTTCAAAGCTCTCCAATGCCGGGTGGTTGGCTGCTGTAAGACCCCTCTCCTGCCATCACCCACACCCTCCCCAGCACCCCCAGCTCCCACCACGGCCGGGAAAAGCTGCAGCATCACTGAGTGCTGGAACGGGAGCGAGTGGAAAAGGCAGAGCACGGATCAGAGTTATCTCCCTGCAGCTTGGAGGAGATTAATGTCGGAGTGTGAAAGCTGCTCTGCGTCTTCCAGGGACAGGCTGCAGATCCAGGCCTCCTTGATAATATCTCCTGCCTATTAAATGTATCTAATTAATAGAAATATTAATAAATTAAGTTTTTAAAATACCTATTAATGAAAATATTAATAAAATATCTTAAGCCTCAGGTGAACCAGAGGAATTCTCAGACCAGGGACCGCAAAGGGGCAGTGTGGCTGATGGGGAGGGGCTGGTTGCTGCCTGAAATATCACAGGATGGTTTGGGTTGGAAGGGACCTTAAAGATCACCCAATGCCACCCCCTGCCACAGGCAGGGACACCTTCCACCAGCCCAGGTCGCTCCAAGCCCCCGTCCAACCTGCCCTTGGACACTTCCAGGGATCCAGGGGCAGCCACAGCTTCTCAGCCCAACCTGTGCCAGGGCCTGCCCACCCTCACAGCCAGGAAGTCCTTCCCAATATCCCATCTATCCTGCCCCCTGGCAGTGGGAAGCCATTCCCCCTTATCCTGTCCCTCCAGGCCCTTGTCCAAAGTCCCTTTCCTGTTTTCTTGGAGCCCCTTTAGGCACTGGAAAGGGCTCTGAGGTCTCCCTGGAGTCATGCAAAATAAAATGGGAAAGAACCTGCCATGAGAGGAGCCTCAGTCCTAGAAGGGACTTGGGAGGGTGATCATCATTTAAATACTTAATGCGATTTATATCCACGGGAGAATCATGGCAACATTTCAAGTTATCCAAATACATAACCCAAATCAGGACATGATGGAATTTTTCCTCCCTGTTCAATGTTTAACTCCCAGGGAGCAGGTCGAGGGTAAGAGTTGATCCACGGTTGGAAAGGTTCATCTTGCAAGTCCAGCCTCTGTTTATCAGCAGGATGAGCTGACACCTGCAGCTCTAAGCTCAGAAGCATCACCATCCTCTTTGCTGACCCGATTTTTGCTGCGTGTCCTGGTTTACAGTGATTCGGTGTAAAATGCCCCAGGTGGCCTGTTTTCACCCCGTAACATCCTCACAGCCGTGTTACAGTAATGGCCTGCAAGGAATATAACACAGGAAAAAAAGCAGGAGCAATAATTCTCCAGTGCTGTAAATGTGGCACTTCCAGCACACAAAACGTCTCCAGGGAGGAAACAACAACGTGAGACACAAAACTCCAACGAGCTCCCCATGGAAGGTCCCAGGCACCTTTAAGATGTCATATTCCTGCTGGGATTTCCAGCAGGGCAGGAAGGGGCAGGATTCCCACCCGTGGGTTCCACACCCCTGCCTGCTCCCTTCCGTGGTCTGCCTGGTTTGCAAACAGGTCCACGAGGAAGTGACCACCTTCCCTTGGCTCTGAGAGATACCCAATGGCCAACCCTCACGGAGACAGTGAGACAGGGCAAAACTGGGAAAACAAGCTTCTAGAGATTAGCTGACCAAAGGAATCCCTCCCATTGCCTTACAAGAGAGATAACAGAGAGAGGGGGCACCCATAGATAAGAAGATGCTGAGTCAGGAGGTTTTCTTTGCAAGCCTGGACATGTAGAGAAAAGGTGAAAAGTTCAACCGAGGAAGAAGAGAGAAAACACCCCTTTTGAGGATGAAGAAACAGGAATGACCCCCAGAAACCTCCCCAAAAGATGACTTCACCCCAGGCTCCGCTCAAACCCCGCCTACTATGACTATTATAATTAGATGAAGGAATATGTATGAAAGATGATGAAACCCACCCCAAAAACTGTATAAAACCCCTCACTTTACACTGGAAAGGCAGAGCTTCTTTGTCCGATGCTAATCGGGGGCTCTCCAGCGTTGTATCCAATAAATACCTTTGCTGCTTAAAGATAAAACTCTGTCTTTGAGCAGTTTCTCCGTGCTTTTTGGCATCAACAGCAGCGCTCACCTGGGCAGCACACAGAGGGGGCAGGCAGGGCAGCCAAGCAAACAGAGGCACGAAGAGACAGTTTAGAGGCCTTTAATTCTCCCAGTATTACTGTTTTTTTGGGATGTGTGTGCATAAGGGGAAGGAAGTGCCCAGGGTATGTTTCTGGTGGATGAGTTCCAAAGGCTGGAGTAGACAATGAAGAAAATGAAAGGCAAGAACAAAGGGGATGTGCTTGTGGACAGATGTTTTCCTCGTCTGCAGTGACTTGGAGAGCAGAGCTGAGCTCCAGAAATGAGATGGAAAGAACTGAGGAGGGTCCAGACGGGGGATCTTCACGTACGGTCTGAGAGAGATGAAGTGTGAACGAGGCAGACAAGGTGAATTTTCAAAGACCTGCTCAGCGAGGGGACATTTGGGAGCAGTGGGACCATGGGAGGTGAGACCCCAAGATGGACAGGGAGAAACAGCAGCGACTGGGAAAGAAAAGCTTGACATGATGCAGAACAAGACCAGAAGGCTGGGGATGGGGATAACAAAGAGGAGGAGAAGCTCTGGGTCTCTGGGAAGGAAAACTAAACCAGGAGAAGTCTGGGGGATAAAGGTGACGGGCAGAGAATACACTGGGTAGCAGGAGAGCACAGAACACAGAGTCATCTGCAGACTGAAATATAAAACAGAGACAATATGTATTTCAGACAGTGCCAGGCCACTGAAGAGGGGCATGGCTGGGGTCACGCTGTTGGGAAGAGCTGGCAGGAGGAAAATCAGTCACCAGCTTGAAGTTTATGAACTTGACTGGAGCTAGAGTGGATGGAGGAAGAGGATGGGGGGTGGAAGGCGATGGTCAAAGACATGGAGTCAGATGAACCCCAGGTCTCTGGAGCAGGAGAAGGACAGGAGCACAGCAGGGCTGGCTGTGCTTCAAGGACAGGCACAGCAGGTTCAGTCGTAGGGAAGAATTCAGAAGGACTTTTGTTGATTGCACCACATACTTCAGGGCATTGGTCTGCTAAGATCACAGCTGGCACGAGAGGGGAGTCACTGGCTAAGAGAGGAGATCAAAGGGAAAAAGTCACAGAAAGCAGGCAGTGGAGCTAAACAATAATCCAATGAATTTTAAGCACAAGATGGGCAAATTAAGGGACAGAAGGACAGGATGCCATTGCCTGTGATAGCAATACCCAGGGCTCAGTGACCTGGAGAAATCCCTTTCAGGCCCATGACTCAAGTCGGACTGCAAGTGCCTCAAAAAACCCACAGCATCCCAACTGAGAAAACTCTCCATTCCTCAGGATTCCTGTCAATTTTCCCACTGCTTGTGTTGAGGGGGCTGTACAAAGGCTGAGAGTGACCAAACCATGTGCACACGTCTGGGAAAACACAAACACAGCACCAAAACAGAGCCTCTGCTGTGACCCTCCTGCTGCCTCTGAGCAGGTGTCCTTCAGCCCAGGTGGCCAGGAAACCCAAAACATGTTTTTGTTCTGTTTTAAAACCCAACACGATCCTCAAGAAGCGTTATGGGGGTCGGTGCTGCTGGAGTGGAGGCAGATGTGGCTGGAGAGTGGAAGGCAATGTCCAGGGGAGGCCCCTCTGCTCCCAACATACAGCAATATCCTGGTGGAACTTCCCTTCATCAGTTCCTTGGAGTAAAGCCAGATTATCTCTTGCTCTAGAAATTCATAGAATCATAAAATTCCAGAATGATTCGAGTTGGAAGGAACCTTGAAGATCATCTTATTCCAACCCTCTGCCATTGGGTTTCCCATGCTCCCTACAGGAGATGAAATCGAGAGGTGCTGGTTGTTCACCCGTAACAGAGAAGGAAACACCCAAATTGCAAAGCTAAACCTCCTTCACACATTCCTAAATTCACCTCCAGTCACGTAAATGATGGACCTTAGGCCCACTTTTGGATTTCAGCATATTCCTACTAACAGTGGTTTTACAAAGACAGAAGGGGAAATGCCACCATTTCATACAACCACACAAATGCATCTGCTTGATGCCCGTCCCGTACAAAGACAGCAACAAGCTGCTTTGCTTCTTTCCAAGCCAGAAAACACCCGTTTCCCCCCGGTAATGGTGCAGCTTTGGATGTTCACAAAGCGTACGGGTCCATCAGCCCTCTGTCAGAGGTGCCATGGACAGACAACACCCTCCTCAGCCTCCCCAGCTCCCCACATGCCAACCCAAGGGGAAACTGTGCCAAGGGACACGCTGGAGAGATTTCCTCGCCCTGAGCACTCCCTGCAGACTCTTCCTTGGGCAGCAGCAGTGTTTTGGCTCATGGTATTTCCAGCAGAAGCAGCGATGGTCACAGTGATGCCCTGGATGCACATGCAGCGAGCTGGCCATGACTGCCACACAACCCAGTGCTTGGCCACTTAATCAATCAATCAATCAATCAATCAATCAATTGTGTGGGGTAGACTTCAGCTGGCCTGAAGTCTCTGTGGAATAGTTGGACTATGCTGGGAACCTTCTGCACACGTCAGGGTGATATGCACGGAACAAAAGCTGTAACACCTGGAACAGAAACCTGGTCTCTAAAGTGATGGGTCATGTTTACCGACATGTGTGGTTTGTGTGTCCAATTAGGAATTATTTATGTATAGAGAAACAAATGGGCCTTGGACATGTGTCCATACTCAGGTCTATAAGAACCGCAGCCTCTGATGCAATAAAGTTTTCCTGTTCCTGTCCTGTTTTTGGAACAAAACGATGTCGTTTCTTTGACCTGCCTCTAACTTCACGACGACAATCAATCAATCAATCAATCAATCAATCTGTCTCTATCTCTCTGTCTATCTATGTATCTACAGACATACAGGTATTTATCCACTGCTAATTGGACCTCTCCTCGTTCATATTTCCTGGGCACCACCGGTGTACCATTGAAGCTCAGCACTTCTCCTCACAGAGATGGGAAAAAAAAACCCCTACCAGGTAGAAATAACCAGCCCAGGAGCCTGACTGGGAGCCCACGGCACACGTGGGGATTCTGTGGGATGGAGGGGATTATGCAGCAGCAATACCTGCTCCCTAATTAAAGTCGCAAGAGTGATTCGGTCTTCGAGCTGAATAAACAAAAGGTCACTGGCACCCAGACAACAGCCGACGTGCCAGCTCCTATTTACACACAGCTTTTACATCCTCAGTGTGGTAGATCAGGAGGGGAGATGGAGAGGGAGCAACCAAAGGGAAGGAGAATCTTTTTCTGGAGAAGTGGGGGAAGAAGGCGAAGGAGAAGCTGTGGCTTTTTTTTTCCCTGCAGAATTGTGAATAGGCGCAGGTGTTCTATATATGCAGTTGTATCTTTCAAAAAAAAGAGCTTTAGAGAAATTAATTACATGTCAGAGCCTCTGACAGGTCTTTTAAGAATTGTGATACTTTTGAATGAAAACATTATATACTTAAAAAGAAATACCATGTAAATGTCTCTGAGATATTTACAGTCAGCGGAGTAATAGTAGGAGAGAATTCAGCTGTACCCGTGGAAGGGGCGGGTGCTGAACATGCCGTGCTCCTCCTGACAGCGTCTCCTGCCAGCACAGGACTTCAGGAATTCTGCTGCAGAAGCACAGCGCAGAGTCCAGGGCCAGGAACCAGCTGGGAACAGGTCCCAGGCTCTCCAAAAGCACCTGAGCTGCTTCTCTCTCCCCCTGGGGCTCCAGCCCTGAGCTCTTTGCCCAGCCAGGACATCCCAGCACAAACCTCCTGCCATGCTGGGGGGGGCAGCTGGACCTCTGCAAAGGACAACAAACAGGTGGCTCACCCTTTGGTTGGTTGGTTGGTTGGTTGACTGTTTTCTTGGTTTCTTTCTTTTTTCTTTTTTGACCTGACAAAACTCAGGACATGGGACAGAACTTGCCATGGAGAAAGTGGAGGGGTAGAACCAGAACCCACCACAGCAATGCCAGGCTGGTGACCTGAATGGTGACCTGTCACTGACCTGAATGGTGCTGTTTTCCTACCAGAATCTGAAATTCCCCAATCCCTTTTATTGCAGAGATTCCATTTGATCCTTGTTTTTTCATTATAATTGAATAAGTGGCAAGTGAAGGGATAAACATTTTCCCCTGCCAGCAAATGCAGATATATTTTACTACAAAGTTCCTAATGGTACCTCTCTGAGCAAACCTGTGTTTCCATGAATTTACAATTCCATTTAGGCCAAGGGTCTCTGAATTTCGCCCGGCACCATGATAAGAAAAAAAATTCAGAGTACCTGAGGTTTCCAGAACTGACAGGGTTGGAAAGGTCAAGTTCCTAAGGAAAAGTACATTGTGAAACCATCCCTCCACTCTGCCCATCATGAAGTGTCGGTCCAGTCTATCAAAAACATGTTTGACTTGAGAGTTCTGGTTTCAAAGCTATTTTCCCAAGAAAATCTCACAAGGAAATCATATCTCCCGGCAGTTCCTTGGGATTTTCCTACCAGTGATGGTGAGCATGTGGGAGAAAAGGCCAAGTGAAGGAGAAATAGGAAACAAAGGGGTTTGTGGGTCAGTCCCAGCAGGGAGACCTCAAAACCCTTGAGGAAGGTAAGATCTGACTGAGCCAACATTAGCTGAGAGCATGTTCAGGTATAAATATAGATAAAAGCCTCCAATTAGGAATAAATCTGGGGGTGGGAAATAAAAGTTCATAGAAAAAAAAGTTTGCAGAGAAAATGGGTAACACAAACCCATGAAAAGAGGAAACAGTTTCAGAACTAGTGTGTTCCCAGAAGGTGTAAAGGAGGGATGAGTTGTTAATATTCATAGCAAGGCTCCACTTTTGCTCAGCTGAAAGCAGACGCAACAATTACAGCAGAGCCCAAGCCCCAACTCCACCAGCCCCCCAGATATGACACGAAGAACACACTATTTAAAGGCAGCTCTGAAATAAATGACAGTTTCTGACCTTACTCTGGGAGGACATCAGGTGTGAGCGTTTCAAGACCTGTCACAAACAACTTTAAGGAAAAAAGGAAGGAAGTGAACAAAATTACAGCCTTCCTGACAAAGCACACGTTAAAACACCCAAGGAGCTTTCTCTGCAAATGTATTCCCAGCCATCAAGAGCAGCAGTGTATCATAAAGGGAAAAAGGTGGCAATTAAAATCCTGGAGAAGCTGAAACGCACAAGGGAACGCCTGAAATATGGAGCATTTCAGCATAATGCTGGCCAGTGTTTGGGAAGGCAGAGCTGCAACGCCCAAAAGGGGAGAGAACCAAAACCCAAAGCAAAGGAAGGGAAGAATCAGCAAAGAACGACTGGAGAGAGGGGGAACCTCGTGGGGACAAAGCAAGTCCAAGTTCTCCCTGGGGAACGAGCCCATGGAGAACAGAGACACTGAGAAAACGGGATGGAAAAGGACAGTCCGAGACCAAAAGCAAAGGACACTGGCCTTGGGTGGGCACAGCCCCACACCCAGGGATGGCAATCGAGAACCTGCCGGTGATTCAGGGAAGGAAGAAACAAATATCCCTTTTTCCCAAACGCGGGATGAGTTTACACGTGGGGTGGGGTGACTCTTCCCCTGGAACAAGAAGGGTGAGGAAACAGGAGCCCAGGTGGGCTCGGGAGGGTTTCACCGAGTGCACCCAATTTGAGGGCTGAGAAGCATAAAGAGAATTCCTGGTTCCCATGAGCAAGGGAGGGTGATTAAGAAGAGTTGCTGTGTTTCTTTTTGGTCATCCTCTCATATTTTATAGAAGTGGAAGGAAATGAAGCACTAATTAGTGTCACCAGCTGCACAGTTTTGAGAAGCACTGGCAAAGTGAGGGGGAGATTTCCATCTCCTGAAAATGACAAAAAACACAGACCTAATAAGTCTGTGTTTAGCTGTGATGGCCAAAAGTAAAAACAATTCTAATTATCAGAATCACAGAAACGCAAGATGGGTCGGGTTGGAAGGGCCCCTAAAGTTCATCTCCTTCCACCCCCTGCCATGGGCAGGGACACCTCCCACCAGCCCAGGTTGCTCCAAGCCCCATCCAACCTGGCCTTGGACACCTCCAGGGATCCAGGGGCAGCCACAGCTGCTCTGGGCACCCTGTGCCAGGGCCTGCCCACCCTCCCAGAGGAGAATTTCCTCCCAACACCCGATCTAAATCTCCCCTCTGTCAGTTGAAAGCTGTTCCCCCTTGTCCTACCTGCCTGGCTAAAAAGCCTGTCCCCATCTCTTTTCGAAGCTCCCTTGAAGTACCAAAGATGCCCAACAGACATAATGTTGCTTTTTGCCTTTCCTCCTTAAAAGCAGCTGCATTCCAAACATGCCATCTTCACTCAATCTCTGAATAGAAAGATAAATCAGAAATGTTAAGGCATGGATTTCTGAGAAAATTAGACTGGAATGATGAAAAACTCCAACTCTCATAAATCTGCACAGGTTGAAAATTCAGCACGATCCGGGGGTATTAACCTTACAAAAACACTTTGGAGGACTCTCCAAAGCTAATTATACACCAGCCTGGTCTAAAATAACAAAAGCCATTAAAGAATAGTTCAGGATGGATATTTCTTGATGGGCAGAATTGCTTCATTTAAATGAACTGATTGCCCAAGTTCTCTTTCTTCCTCAGTATTTACGGATCCGTCGACAAGACGGCATCGGAAAAGCTCAACAAACCCTTCCCACAAACCTCGTCAGGAAATACGAGAGCCCAAGGTCAAGTGCATTAAGATTACAGAAGCTGATGAAGAAAGGGGATGTTTCACAGTCCCTCACACACTGAATATCATCAACTAACTCAGCTAAAAAAAGGTGTGTACATTTCTGTTTGAAGCTATGGATTAATACGGAGCCAGAACAGCAGAGGAAACGGTTGTCACAGGGAGATGCTAAAGAAAAGTGTCCTAAACTTTACCATTACCTGTTTTTTTGACGTCTTAAGGTTTCCTATCAGAACTATTCTCTTCTTGTCCTCATTAAAAAAAGGTTTTAAAAAACCCACCAGATTAAAAAAAAAAAAGAAGAAGAAGAAGGAAGAAAAGATGATATTTTTTTCTGTGCAAATTTATAATATATTAAAGTTCAGACTAAAGATGATAATTAAGCTGCTGCCAGAGGAGGATATGAAAGCTCATCAGGATATTTGCAGTAACCCTAGTGGGGTAAACATTTCTCTTTTCTAATATCTTCAAATTAGAAATTTTATAGGAAAATAAGAAATTTTAACAAATCTCGCTCGTCTCTTATTAGCAATTAGCCGACACGTACTCAGGATAAAAAGTGTTAATTTCCAAAGTACACATAATTGTCATGAAAGCACAGGCAGGAAACCAAACAACGGAGCGCTTGGCTCAGGCACAGGAAGGAATGAAGCTGGAGCAAGGGAGGAAGGGAAGGGCTCACCCCTCCCGTGTTTCACACAAAGAACCAGCTCAGGGAGCTCTGTGCCTGCTCCTGGGGGGCGTGGGGGCTCCTGGCCCCATGTGCCCACAGTGCCCAGATGTTCTGGGGGGCAAACCCCATGGGAAAGGCTGGGAGAGCTCTGCCCAACCCGGTGGCTCCACTGGATGTGCACACAGAGCACGTTATTCCCTTTGGAAGCAGGAGCTGCTCACGGGGAGAAGGATTTTTCCCCTTACTATGGGTCTCAGAATGGTTTGGGTTGGGAGGGACTTTAAACCTCACTTAACCAACCCCCTTGACATGGGCAGGGACGTGTCATGTGCCAAATCATGGGCCATCATCAGCTTCCAGAAACGGAGGGAAGCAGACTGCCAGAGAAGAGGCAATGGTGAGAGATCCAAAGGAAAAAAGGGCAACATTCCACAGGGATGTGGAAGATAAAAATCCCTTAACCATTATAACCAAGTTTCTAGCCAGATCCTTTGAACATTCCTGAACACCTTGAAGATTTACAAGGATTCTTCCTTTCTAGATGCATATAGATGACTACATTGATAGCAGACAGGCTCTTCCACACAATTTCCTTTTTAAACATTCAACTTCATGCAGTTCCTTCATATTCCTCGTGCTTGGAAAGGAAAGCCTGTGCTTTTATCTGCAGAGTACAAAGCTGGGGTTGCTTCTGCTCATTTGCTTTTGCTTTTAAAACCTTTAATGCCACGAGCAGGTAGCAACTCTTCAATACACCGACATCATCATCATCATCATTTTTCCTAGAGCCCATCTCCATGTAGTGGCTCTACCAGGCAAGGCAAGTCTAAGAGTGCCTTACACTTGGGGAAATCAAACAATACCTACTGACTTAGGCACATTTTCCTGTGTGCTTTGCTACAGCAGACACAGCTGGACCACAAATGTACCAGGTAAAACAGCTTCCCAGTGTGATCCGTGATGTGCATCCCGAGGAGGGAACGCTTCTGACTAAAAAGGGATTCAGGGTAGGTGGGAAAAGGAAATGATCAAAACACTTCTCACATCAAGAAAAGAACTTATTAGGCCTGATAAGGAGATGGAATTGATGACAATTATAAGATACCATCCATTTTTAGCTAATAATTCAGAAAATGGATGAATTATTTGAGGAATAATATGTGATCATTTATTTAAAGGCTTGCACTAATGTATACGCTGGAGGAAGGGGAGCTGAGGAGGTAGAACACTTTAACACTTCCATCTCCGGGTGGTTGTTCCTTTCCACTCAAACGCAGAGATTTAACAGCACTGGGTTTAGTTTCAGGGTTACAGGGCCCCCATACAAAACATCAAGCTGTTTCCCAAGGCCGTTTTATACGCAACCTACTTTTCCTCCACTTTCCTATTCAGGTTTAATAACTCCACCAACATTTTGCCTTTGAGAACTGGCTCTTTTATTTAAAATTCCCAAACAACCCCATCCCCACTCCTTGTGCTTTAGCAGTTCACCAGATTACACGGAAGCACCAATTAAATCTAAAGCCACGGCTCTTAATTTTATTTGGAAAGATTTTGGGTTCCGCCAAACGCCGGAGGCGATTTCTGAAGGCAAAATCCCGCATTAAGAGAGATTGCAGCTCCTAAGATATCGGTCCAAATCTCCATCCGTATCCAGGTAACAATCTGGAATGCTGATATTTAAGAGGAAAAATATCTGGCCAGCTGCCCCAGCTCCCTGGGAAGCAATGTTGAGTTAAAGTCTTGGATATCCCTGAAAGGAGATGGGGGATGTCACACTGCGGCTGACGCATTTTTGCCGGTGCTGAATTATTCACCCGTGAGTCTCCGACGTGAAATCCAAATGCTCCGGCCCTGCCCCGCCTTTAGACAATGGCTAATTCCTTTCTGTGCCACTGCAGGCTCTCTTCATCAGCTTGCTTTCATCTATAATCACAGCCAGGGGATGGATTATTAGTCATATTCAGTGCAGAATTCAAACCCTGCTATGCCAATCAGCCAGCCCGGCGCTCACCACAGTGCCGGGGCATCCGACCGCTCCCGGCGTGCTGTCCCAGGGACACACAGAGGGACAAATGGCAGAGGGACAAAGTGCTGTGCTGGGAGAGGACATGGAACAATCCAGGGCTGGCTGAACATCCCACCAGCAGTGCCAGGCATGGCACGGGGGGCACAGAGTCATGGAATGGGTTGGGTTGGAAGGGACCATAGAACTCATCCCATTCCACCCCCTGCCATGGGCAGGGACACCTTCCACCAGCCCGGGTTGCTCCAAGACCCGTCCAACCTGGCCTTGGTCACCTCCAGGGATCCAGGGGCAGTCACAGCTGCTCTGGGCACTCTGTGCCAGGGTCTGCCCACCCTCACAGGGAAGAATTCCTTCCCAATATTCCACCTCTCCCTGCCCTCTGGCAGTGGGAAGCCATTCCCTGTGTCCTGTCCCTCCATCCCTTGTTCCAAGTCCCTCTCCAGTTCTCCTGGAGCCCCTTTAGGCCCTGGAAGGGGCTCCCAGGTCTCCCTGGAGCCCTCTCTTCTCCAGGTGAGCCCCCCCAGTTCTCCCAGCCTGGCTCCACCAGGGAAGCAGCTCCATCACCACACAACTCTGACACTTGAGTTAACTATTCCACGCACAGTGCCCTTCACTGGGATGCAAATTCCTTCTATTTAGGAATGGAAGAAAAGGGCATTTGATGCTTTGGGCTTCTCTTCCAGCAGCCCAGGTACAGCGAGTGCTGCTCCTCATCCCGCACAGCGGAGCCTGCTGGGCTGCCTGGTGTGCGGCCCCACCAGCACAGCATCCCCACTGGGAGCTACTGGGGGGACTGGGGACCCTCCATTATGTGGACGAGCCTCTGACCATGCCTGTGTGACTGTCCCAGCTATGCAGGTCCCACAACCATCCCCTCTCCTCACTTCCCACTAACCAGCATCCATTATTTTCCTTTTTGTTATTTTTTTTTTTTAAACTAAGAGGAAATCAATGTGTTTCCCCTCCATGTGAACACAGGGGGAAGGAAAAAAAAAATCATAAAGGCAGGCATTTATCAGGCTTTGCTGGAGGTGTTACTTTGCATATCAAGCTGTGTGGATGCAATTGTTTCATTAGGACCTCGGAGATGTTTGTAACGTTTAACGAGTCCTGGAGAACAGAAGAAAAAAATACTACAGGCACTGCTGGAGCGAAGATAAGTAGGTAAACATCCTGTGCCTGACATCAGTTAATACATCACAGCTTTTGCTCACTTAGGGCAGCCCTGAAATCAATTCTTCAGTAAAAATAAAAAATCTGTATCCAAATCTGCGCTCATGTAGGGGCCATGGAATGGGGGGGAAACTCAGCTTGGCCAGATGCTCCAGGCCTGCTGGTTTGTCTCCACCTCATGCCAAGCTCTGCTGAGTGCTTTGTTTTTCACAAAATAGGATTTTTTTTGTCCTTTTTTCCTCAAAAGTAAACAATCTGGCTTGTTTAAAACTTTCTCAGAAGACAGCATTGATGCGTTCCAGCCTCTCAAGGACACTTCACTCTCAGTGCCAAAGTATTCCAGCTAAATTGGGAGCAATGATGGAACTGCTAAGAAAAAATAAAACTGATCAAAAATCTCCAACTTCTCTTTTGTAAAGCCACAAAACCATTTTAAACTGGTTCAAACCCCATCTTACTGCTGGATAAACCTCTGAGCCTCACACTGTAAAGAGTAGGACCATGGCAAAGTCAAAACCCAACGCAAAACAACCTATTAAATGCCAGCTGAAGGAAGAATTCAGTTTCACACGGATTCCCCTGGAAAACCAAGGCCAGATCCCGGATAACTCATCCTCTGTGACAGAAATGAACCCGCTGGAACCTCCTGCAGATCCAGGCATGGCTGAGAACAGGGTTTGCCCTTCCAAGCCAGGCAGCCACGACGTGCGGTCCCAAAAGGCCAACTCTGCCCAGCAATCGGGTGGCACAGCCAGCACCAGCAGCAGCCTCACCTGGGATAAAACGGGCCTGGAGCAGGAATTTGGCTCTTCCCGGAGGAGCAGGAGGGTTCCTGCTGTCCCTGCAGAGACAGAGGTGACCGCTGCACACCCTGGGTTTTGCAAAAGCGACACGCAGGCTGCACCTCCAGCCTTTCCTCTTGGGTGGGCATTGCTGTCACCCACCCACGTCACCCCAACCCTCAAACACATGCAAAGATTTACGGGAGGGCCACCTTCGTGGAGGTCCCTGGTTAAAAGGCTGCCCAAGGGGCAGCAACGACCCAGGCTTCAGGAGAAGGATGTGTGTGATGGATGGGCACCCAACCCAAAATCTCCAGCCCCCCTACCAGAGCACTGTCTGATGTTCTTCGCAGCGCCCTGCACAGAGCAAAGAAAGGGGAAATACAAAGGCAAAGGGAGCCCACGGGCTCTGGCTTGGCAGTGGGAACACCATGAGGGAGGATCAGTGCCATCCCTGTGGCTGCACGGTGCCATCTGTACCCTGCGGTGCCCGCAGCTCCGGCAGCCGCTGCCAAGGCTACTGGCCTGAGCTGGACAAAATCCAGCTCATTCTACCCTCAAAGTCAGCGTCAGGGGATGACCAGGGTGCACACTTATTATCTAAAGGAGGAGAAAGTCACTTCTCTTCTAAACCTTCCCTCTAAACCTTCTAAAGCCAGGCCTACTGCTGGGATAAAAGGAGGTGGGAAGGATGTGACCTTCACGTCCCATGGCAGCTCGAGGAGACACAGCCAACTTCAAGGGATTTAACAAAATCCCTACAACATCACCTCGTTCCCTTTTAGCCTTAACAATCCTATTCACCACTCTGCAATTAAAAGGGGTGCAAGGCAGGAGCTTGGGGATCCATCACAGAGGCCCCTCAAGTCCTGCTCAGACTTTAGGAACCATCCCGTGCTTTTTTGGGGGCAGCAGCCATCAATTCTGCAGCAGTTTCCATCTATTTTGAGCTCAAATTGATTGGCAATTTTGAAGAACGCGCTGCAAATTGCTCTGCTAATCACAGCAACCCCAGCCATGGAACTGCATGAAAACAACATCAGTGCTGAGACAGAAAACCGAGGGCCACCAGGGACTGCAGAGCTGGGGCTGCCTGCTCTGGAGCCTTCATCCCTCCTGCCCAGGAACCTGCAGCCTCCCTGCTGCTTCCGCCCCTTGCAGGGATGTGGTTGCAGATTCCAGGTTTCAGGAATTTCGGCGCCTGGCCTTTCCCAGGCTGCAGGTGCCAGCACACACTGCCCCCAGCTCTGCGTCTTCACCAGGTGAGCGCCAACAGTACCTGGAAAAGGCAACTCATCCAGCTGAAAAATCAGGCGTCTCTCCAAGGCAACACTGTCAGACGCGAGACAAGGAGAACATTTAAGATTCCTCTTGTGCCAAGTAGCCTCTGAATCCTTTCCCTGGAGACAGGGAGAGATGGGGCTTTGCAACAAGAGGGCTCTGCCCCGAGCACGTGGGTGCAGGCTATCAATGCAAGGGATACTCATGGACACCACAAACTGACCAATATGATCAAGGTAATGCCATTTATTGTTGTGAAAACACCCCTTAAATAACCCAGAGAGCTCACACACTGCACACAAACTGCAAACCACCCTGGGACTGGTTAATGCCAATAACACACAACTCTATTGGCGTAAAATGAAGTCCTCGTGCTCTCTCTCTGTGGCCGTTGTTTTTCAGTCTTCTGCTGAAGCTTCTCTAAGTTTACATTCTTCTCCCTGTTGATCTCCACAGATGCTTCTTAAAAGTAGCTTTTCACTGCAGTCTCAAAGGCCTCTCAGCATAACTGCATCTAAAGCACTGAGGTCACTCACATGTCCATTTTCTGCAAGAAATTTCCCAACAGGGTCTGAGCTCAGAGCCTGGGCAGCTCTGCCTTCCCCAGCTCTGACCCGACAGAGCCCTGGGCAGCACCATCTGCTCTGTTTCCTCAGAGCCTTCATGGAGGGACCGTGTCTCCACCCCCTGTCCTGGCCATGGACATCTCCCTCCCTTCTGCACTTGCAGGTGAAACCCCAGCACCTAACACGGAGGTCTGGAGAACTTGGGGCACCAACATCCACCCTAATGTAAGAAATCTCCCATCATTGAGACACGATCACATCGTGAAGGGTGCTTGGAAAAGTGTGTTGACTTATTTTCCAACTTGCCAGTTCAGATTTATAATAAAATAAAACAAAAGTTTCAGTTGGATAAAGTAAAAATCATCCCTCAGACTCCAAGCAGGGACACGCACCCAAGGTCCTGGTCCTGATCACTGCCATGGGTCTGGATTCAGTGTGTGGGGCAAAGGGGCAGGACCCTGCCGGGGAGGGGTCATGTTGCATCCGGGTTGTCCATGTGGGACAGGCACCAGCAAGCACAGAAGAAACAGGAGATATGGATTAAAAACCTTCTGGCAGAAGAACGTGCCTCCCACGTGCCAGAGGGTGTTCCAATTCCTGACTGTCCTGAGCAACAGATAAAGAGGGAAGGGGCACAATGACCCCTCCACTGGCTGAAAGACACAAAGGTGGATATGGAAGGATAAACCACCCGGGTGGATACGGAAGGATGAACCACCCAGGTGGGTGTGGAAGGATAAACCCCCCAGTTCTCCCTTCCACGCATTTCCCTTAAACTGGTGAAACATCCTTCACAATGGATGGATTCAAAGCCCATCGCCAAGTTCAAGAACACATTTAATGCAGATCTATTCATTTCAAGGAGCCTCTGCACAGTGGAGAGCTTTCCTTTCGCAAATTATTCCAAACCACGTGCTTTCTTTTCATTCTTCAGCATCTTATCATTTAAAAAACACGGCATATTTGTAACGAAGAAACACGTTGTATAAACCACAGCCTGCTCGAAAAAGTAGATTTCACAAAGACTTGCCACGGTACAGGGACAAGGACCACTTGTTGATAAATTACTTTCACTTGGAGAGTGGGAAGACATATTTTTACGCACCGTAAGTGCTATTGTTGAGCAATTTGATGGAAGTCCAGTAAAACAGATTGTGTAGGTTTTATTTAACCTCCTTTAAACCAAATCAGGTGCCAGGGTTGGTGTCTGGGGACAAAGCAGAGCCCTGTTCATACGTGCACTATACGTGCACCAAAGTGTATCTTTTGAGTTTCTCCACTGACTCACTCACCTTGAGGAACAAGGACCTGAGCAGCTCCTGGGTACAAGCTTTTTCATGTACCACACACAGCACGGTGTCACTGTTTCAGGTAGCTCTGCAGTGCCACCACGACCCTGCACAAACCCAGAAACCTGCAGGGAGAGCAGCCTCTGCTCAGTGCTCAGGACCACAGATCCCCGTGTCAGAATCACAGAACCATTTAGGTTGGAAGAGACCTCAGTCCAAGGAGTCCAAACGGTGACTGACCCCCACCTTGTCACCCAGACCAGAGCACTGAGTGCCACGTCCAGCCACTCCTTCAACACCTCCAGGGTCTCCACCACCCCCCTGTGCAGCCCACTCCAGTATCTAATCACCCTTTTTGTGAATAATTTCTGCTTAATGTCCAATCTAAACCTCCCCTGGCACAGCTTGTGGAACAAGAAGTCTCGTGGAAGAAGAGGTGACTGAAAGGGGATCTCATTGATGTGTGTAAATATCTCCAAGGCAGGTGCCAAGAGGTGCCAGAGTCCTTCCAGTGGTGCCCAGTGACAGGACGAGGAGTGATGGCCATAAACTAAAAGACAAGTAGTTCCACCTCAACATGAGAAAGAACTTCTTTATGTTGAGGGTGGCAAAGCACTGGAACAGGCTGCCCATGGTGACATTCAAAACCCACCTGGACACGTTCCTGCATCACCTGGGCAGGGGCACTGGACTGGATGACCTCCAGAGGTCCCTTCCAACCCTAAGGACTCTGTGATTCAGTGATTCCATGAAGGTGTCCCTGCTCATGACAGGGGGTCGGAACGAGATGGTCTTTAAGGTCCCTTTCCACCCAAACCATTCTGAGATTCACGATTTGCTGATGGAAAGATTTGGTACCACGTGCATAAAAAAGGAACTAACTCCAAAATCCCCACGCGCAGAAAGCCAATGTGGGAAAGGAGCTGAAAGCCAAGGACGCATTCAAACCACACAGGAAGCTTTTCAAACCAAAGGCAGGGGTAAAAAGTGCACTGAGCAACTGCTGCCCACGAGCCTGGGGTTTGCTCTTCCTGAGCCTCAGGGACCTGTGCCGAGGAAATGCCACGTCCACCCCAGCAGGAGAAAGTTCATGGGGAAGGTTTGGACTCCTGGAAATGAGTGCAGAGCTCCAGATCACAGAGATAACAGCCTGCCTAAAAATGACCTGGGATTTCATTAGGGCTGATAACAGCGGGGAAAAAAATGTTCCCAAATGTGCATTAGGAATTCAGTCTGTAGAAACTGTTTCAAAGGTATCTCGGTTAAAGCAAATGATGTGCGGGCGTTTGATTTGCAGCAAATAAGTGACTCTGCCTCTGGGAGCAGGCACAAGGGCTGGGGGGGATGGAGGCTGCAGGGAAAGCAGGGCAGGCTGAGCCTCTGCCGGGGAGGAGGGGAAGGAACCAAAACCTTTGCCATGGCCCAGGATCTTTGTTGAACTCTACCTGCACAATTGTGAAGAAGGAAATGATCAAATCCCCTCTTTGCTGAAAAAAATGCAGTGACGACACGGGAGCTTTGGGAACTCCAGCACGGAGGATGACCATGGTGGGATGAAGAGTGAGGGTGAGCAGGCAGAGATGCCGGGCTGGTGCTGCCACAGCACCAGGTGGTCACATGCAGCAGGTCACTGTCACTGCTGGCTTTCTGCTGATGCAGGGGACACGATTTCCTGACTGAATAATGGGACAGGATCTCCCTCGTGGTCTGACAGACACCGACACAGACTCATAGAATAATAAAATGGTTGGGAGGGACCTTAAAACTCACCTTGTTCCAACTCCCTGCCATGGGCAGGGACACCTTCCTCTATCCCAGGTTGCTCCAAGCCCTGTCTAGCCTGGCCTTGGACACCTCCAGGGATTCAGGGGCAGCCATAGCTTCTCTGGGCAACCAGTGCCAGGGTCTACCCACCCTCACAGGGAACAATTCCTTCCCAAAACCCCATCTAACCCTGCCCTCTGGCAGTGGGAAGCCATTCCCTGTGTCCTATCCCTCCATTCCTTGTCCCAAGTTCCTCTCCAGCTCTCCTGGAGCCCCTTTAGGTGCTGGAAGAGGCTCTAAGCCTTCTCTCCTCCAGGCCCAGCTCTCTCGACCCCTCCTCACACCAGAGGTGCTCTATCCCTCTAACCATCTCTGTGGCCTCCTCTGGACTCTCTCCAACAGGTCCATGTCCTTCCTGTGCCAGACAACCCAGAGCTGGCTGCAGTTACTCCAGGTGGGGTCTCACATCGACCTTCTGTCCTGGCAAGTCAGATGAGAAGAAACTCCAGAGCAATACATAAATTAAGTCCTAAACTCGCCCTCTAGCTGTGCCCGTGGCTCTCATTTAAGGGAAAGGCTTTAGCTCAGCGTCTTCATGTGGAAGAACATTGGGCCACAGACACCTTTGGCCTCGACAGGGTGCAACTGTAGCCCTGGGAAAACTGCAGAAAACACCCCCTGTGTCCTTGGGCCAGGCCTGGGAAAGTAGAAGGAGTTGAAGAAAACAACCAAGAATAACAAGAGTGTGTTTTGAGATTTGCCAGCATGAGGAGAGGTGATGTCCACCCATCAGAAGATGGACTTAAGACTGCTGGACAAGAACACCCAGCCAATGATGGGTAGCAGAGACAGTTACGGACAGTAGTAGAATAATATAAAAGTTTAGCTGTGTGTGAATAAAGGGGCTTTTTGCTGTCAGGACTGGCCAGCCCCTCGTGTGCTCCTGGGGGCAGATTCCAAGGGCTTGGAGTGGGCTCTGAAAGGCTCATTTGCAAGGCTGTCGATACTTCAAAACATTGAGGGGCTGGAGCATGTCCAAGGAAGGGAAGGGAGCTGGGAAGGGGCTGGAGCAGCAGGAGCATCTCAGGGAGCAGGGGGGGCTCATCCTGGAGAAAAGGAGGCTCAGGGGGGACCTTCTGGCTTTGCAGCTCCCTGATGGATCCAGGGACGGGCTCTGCTCCCAGGTCAAGATGAAGTGGCCTCAACTTACACCAGGGGTGGTTGCTATCAGATATTAGGAAAAATTTCTGCCTGCAAAGGGTTGTCAAGCCCTGGAAAAGGCTGCCTGGGGAGGTGGTGGAGTCACCATCTGTGGAAGTGTTCAAAAAACGTGTGGCTGTGGCACTCGGGGACACAGTTTAGTGGTGACCACGGTGGTGGTGCTGGTTGATGGTTGGGCTTGGTGACCTCAGGGGTCTTTTCCAACCTTAACAACTCTGTGAGTCAGTGTTTAAAAGGCAGGCCCAAGGAAGCGAGGGGAGTAATTGAAAACCACAGGTCAAGGTGAAGAGCTCCAAGGCTCACATCAATGGAAGACACCCTTAAAATCTGAGAATATGAAACACTTCCTGGTCTTTGTTCTTTAACAGAGAGCTCTGTATCAAGGAGATAACCTGTGACAAGTTGCTCTCATACCCAAAATGACCCACAGAACAGGAGCTGCAGCCACTGGGGTAAGGGTGGGGGTGTGGATGGTGCTCGGGACCCCCAGGGCTCACCCTGCATCCCTGTGTTGGGAATGCTGCTGAGCTGCCACTCAGCTGCCCGGACAGCAAATACCCAGCGTGGGGAGGAGCAGGGATTTTTTTCAGCATCCCCTTGGGCCAAACAGGGGCCCAAGGGGATGTGAGTTTGGCCCCCCATCCACCTTTGAGCTCCACGGTGATGCTCCAAATCCAGCCAGTCTCCTGCAGGAATCCGCCGTGCTCCGTCAGCCCCCAGACAAGAGGGACATTTCCAAAGTGCAGCCCTGCAAGATTTATTCCCGCTGGGTTGAATCCGGTTCTGTGTCTCAGTCTGCCAGGTGACAAATGTCCTTGGCTCCCATTTACCTCAAGATGTGCTGAGAGCCTTTCAGAAATTAAACCTCTTTATTCCAAGGTAAATGACGCATGTTTTGCTGCACAGTGGCGGTGCCTATTATCCCCCGTGCCCGTCACTGAATGCAGGTGTCACAGATGGTGCAACTCCACCGCACGAGAGGGTTTTCATCCTCCTTTCTTGGAGCCAGCAATATTTTCTCTCAATAGCAAGCAGACCTCTGGGTTGAATTGGCTCAGTCGTGTCGGGTCACTGCTGCAACTCCCTTGTCTACCAGCACAGATTTCTCTCACCGTCGCTCCTCCTGGCATGGATCTGCTAATATTTCATTAACAGATCCCTGATATCTGTTCCTTGGATAGCTTGGGGGGAAAAGATGACAGCGTCACTCTCGCTCTTTGGATCTGATTGTGGGAGGGAGGTGAAGCACCGTGGGATTTAAGCTCAGCTTTAAAAGGATGCTATCAATTTGAAACTCAAAGTACTTCCACGGTTTTTTCACCTTGCTTAACAATCCAGCAGCCCTGCAGAAGTGAAGGATTTTTAAATGATCTAAATTTAGTGCTTCCAGCTCACCCGGTGCGATCAGCTCTGACTGTTTGGTGTCTCCGCAAATGCTTGAGCTCCTGGACCCGAGGGATGACCCGACAAGACTCACCTAAAACAAAAGTGTGTGTCTGACCCACCAGCCTGCAAAGAAATACTCGAAAATATGAACCAATTATGACTTGGAAGCTCAAAAAACCTGCACACAGAAAAATAAATCTTGTTTTATTTTTTTTAAATTCCATTATTTAGGCCAGTCTTACAATTTCTGAGCATTTAAGGGTTCCCCATATTCCTTATCTTTTACTTCTTATCCAGCCTGTCCATATTTTCCCCCAAATCCACCCTTAGGCACACACAGGAATGAATGGCTCCTATTCTGATTTACCTGCATTAGATGATGCTGATTTGCTTGAAAATGCAGAGTTGCAAGACACTGTATTGCTTCCCCCTATTTACAGAGATTCAAGGTAAGAAAAAAACAGTGGCAAATGAAAATAGTCTGCAAAGAGCAGCTCTGGTTGGTACCAATTCCCTGCCAAAGGTCCCTTCTGCACACACGAGCATTTCCTCACAAGGCAAGCTAAAGAAAAACTGAAGATGTGCAGGAGATTTTTCTTGAAAATCTTTTACCATCCATAAAAATATGCCCCGGCAAGTTAGAATCTACTTTTTAAAAACACGGCTCTAAAATGGCTCAGTGGATGAAAACCATTTTTGGTTTCCTGTTATTTTTTTTAATTTCTTTTTTTTTTTTTTTAAATTGCATCTGGGCTGACAGCTTGAACACTGAGCCTGTGAGACAGAAATACCAACTCAATCTTACCAGTAGTGCTGCCGCTACCAGTTGCTGTAATGATCTTAATCAAAGAGTATTGTGATAAAAAAGGGACTTTGGTCTGCCTGCCGTTGGAATATCCTGAGTATCAGTGTCCACATGACACATGACAGAGATCCACAGTTGGAGAAGTGACATTTCCTTCATGGTGAACCACAGCATCACAGACTGGTTGGGGTTGGAAGGGACCTTGAAGCCCATCCAGTGCCCCCCCCTGCCAAGGGCAGGGACACCTTCCGCCAGCCCAGGTTGCTCCAAGCCCCCTCCAACCTGGCCGGGGACACTTCCAGGGATCCAGGGGCAGCCACAGCTTCTCTGCCCAACCTGTGCCAGGGCCTGCCCACCCTCACAGCCAGGAATTCCTTCCCAATATCCCATCTATCCTGCCCTCTGGCAGTGGGAAGCCATTCCCCCTTGTCCTGTCCCTCCAGGCCCTTGTCCAAAGTCCCTTTCCCATGTTCCTGGAGCCCCTTTAGGCACTGGAAAGGGCTCTGAGGTCCCCCTGGACTCATGCAAAGTAAAATGGGAAAGAACCTGCCATGAGAGGAGCCTCAGTCCTAGAAAGGACTTGGGAGTGTGATCATCATTTAAATACTTTATGAGATTTATATCCAGCCTCGTCTTGGACACTTCCAGGGATCCAGGGGCAGCCACAGCTTCTCTGCCCAACCTGTGCCAGGGGCCTACCACACTCACAGGCGACAATTCCTTCCCAATATCCCATCTAACCCTGCCCTCTGGCACTGGGAAGCCATTCCTTGTGTCCTGTCCCTCCATGCCTTGTCCCCAGCCCCTCTCCAGCTCTCCTGGAGC
>VWZG01003788.1:703169-713868 GCA_013396735.1 Grallaria varia
GGGGTGGGAAGGCTGTCCCGGGCTGCTGAGGGTTTGGCTGGGAGCCAACCCAAAACTTTTACAGAAAGCTTTGTGGTACTTAATCCATTAAATGACCAAGTCTTTTTTTTCAAAGGTGAAACACTGAGTTCCTGAATTTTTCCAAGTTAGCCAATTTAGGAAGTTGTTTTGGTCTATTGTTTTTAATGCCTCATTGTACAAGTCAAGCGCTTTTCCTGCAGGATGCAATGACAAAAATACCCCGGTGCCCAAGCCACGCCTTGGCACCTCCTCTGGCAGAGGGGCAGCTTCCCCCTGGGAACTCCAACCCCCTCGGGAGCACAGGGGGTGAGGAGCCCATGGATGCAGTGGCTGGGATTGCAACTCCAACTCCAACTCCAACCAACTGGGCCTGTTTTTCTACAATTATTTTTCACTGGGACGAGGCAATGCGTTGCGAGGCTGGCCCAGCTCCCGCTGGAGAAACCGGGATGAAAAGCAGGAGAAATCACAGAAACTCAGCTCAGGTCACGGCATCTCCGTGCACAGATTAATGGCTGGGGTCGGGCCACACCAGCAGTTCTGCAGCTCCCGTGCAGAGAGAGGGACAGAGATGTCCCCCGGGCAGGTGGCAGAGAGGCCAGAGGGGCTGCAGCAAATCCACCCTGGCTTTCCTCCTCACCCAACCACAAACTCTCCATCACTCCCCAGTTTTCAAACCAGACCTGCTCCCGTCTTTGCAGGTGCCACTTACACACACTGCAGGTACCAAGGATGCCAATATACAGGGTGACTTTCCTTCTGGGTGTTTTTACTACAATAACTGTTGGTGTTTGCAGGATTACTGGAAATAAAGCATTTCTTTCATTTCACTCCAGAGCAGTGTCTTTGCAAGGCAGGAACATTCCTACTCTCACACCCTGCCTGTTTACTGGAGGAGCAGAGCACAAATAGAAAAAGGAATAAATGTTCACATGGAAACACAAGTAGGTTTAGGTGCAACTTCAGGCTTAAGAAAAGCTTTGTTTAACACAGCTATGAGCAAAAGAAATGTTTCCCCTTTATTAGCTTCAATTAAAAGAGCCGTTTTGTTTGAACTTCTCTCTTCTGCATTTAAGTTCTGCCAAATCTACAACGTTGTTTGAAGACATAAAATCAGAGAACCATTCAGGCAGGAAAAGCCCTTTAAGATCTTTGAGTTCAATCATCCCCCGGCACTGCCAAGGCCACCACTGACCCATGTCCCCAGGTGCCACATCTGTACATCTTCTGAATCTCTCCAGGGACAATGAGTCCAACACTACCCTGGGCAGATGTGCTGGGGCTGGATATCCTGGATTCCAGGGAAGGAATTTTCCTCCATATCCAACCTAAACCTGTCCTGGCCCAGCCTGTGGCCATTCCCTCTCCTCCTGTCCCTGTTCCCTGGGAGCAGAGCCCAGTCCCACCTGGATCCATCAGGGTCTTGCAGAGCCAGAAGGTCCCCCTTGAACCTCCTTTTCTCCAGGCTGAGCCACTCCAGCTCCATCAGCTGCAGGAGTGCAAAAGAAAACACTGGAAAAGGAACAAAATCGGGAAGTGGGACTGGTGGATATTCCCTGTCCACAACCAGCAAAGTGCCAGCAGCAACCAGTCCCATCAGGAGGGAAAAGAGATCTGAATTTTAAAGCCCTTTTATTCGGATAGCACAACGCCATTACGGATATGCTGAGCAGAGATGGGAAGAGCTGACAAAATTGCCTCTTCCCCCCTTTTTTCCCTCCCAGTGCCACGTGTTGGGCAGAGGACAGGGCTTGGTCTTTCACACAGTTCCAGTGGAGGGAATCCCTGAGGATGAAGATGTCCAGTGGCAAACCAGGAGGCAGAGCTGCCCTTCGTTCACTGAGCCCAAGACACACGTGGGTCACAACTCAGCCCCCCAGGCAGCAGCTCCACAGCTGGGGGAGATCCTGCCAACTGGGAAGGGAATCATGATGATGATGATGATGGAAGAGAATAGGAATGATGATGATGATATTCAAAACAATAACAGCCATAATAATAATTATCGCTACAATGAAATTAAATTGTTATCTAATGTCAAAATAAATGGTATAAATATACAAAATGGATATAAATACATGTATATAAAATATATCCTATAAATACACAGTTTTAAATCATTTTAATTTAAAAAAAAAATCACTGCCACATAAATCCATCAATCACTCAACCAATCAATAAAAAATGGTGCCTTTTTGACCAGGAAGGGATGGGCACAGAGGAGCGAGGTGGTGCAGGTGGGTGCAACACGTCCCAGGGGCTTGAGGGGCTGAGAGGGGTCCAGCAGGGCTGGCCCTGGCACATCCAGGGCCTCTCCACAGAACTGGATGTGCCAGGATCCAAGCCCATCCCTCCCTGTGCTGCCGCCGGGCTCCAGCAACTCCGCTGAGAGTGGAATCACTGAGCTCTCGCTGTTAAAAAGGCCCCTTTGAACGTGCTGGAGTGTCTTACATGAGATTACAATAACCTGGTACCAAAAAAAGAAAGCAAGTAATTACACCACTGCCTTGTAAGCTTTGATTCTGAGCTGTTTGGGAACAATCTGAGGATTTTTTTGTTCGGCTTATGAGGGTAACGCAGAGAACAGCAAAGGTTTGGAGGTGGGGTGGTCCAGCTTTCAAGCTCCCATGTAAAAAGCAGGTTTCCTTAGAATTTCACAGCCTGACAGGCATGACTAGAGAGAAGCAGGAGACATTTCTGCCCTTTCCTAGCAGCTTATGTATTATTCTTTAAAAAAATAAAAAAATAAAAAATGGAAAAGAAAAGAAAAACTTTCAGAGGAAAGCCTTTATTCCCTTGTGTTGTTTAAACCTTTTTTTCATGGTACCACACAATGAGCTTTCTTGGGGAAGTAGAACAGTAGCTTTTCCTCAGACCACAGTAAAGCAGTTACAGCTTCAGTGCCTTGAGAAGGTGGTGGATAAAATATAAAAAAAAAAGGAGAAGAAGCTAAAAGAAAGAGAGAATGAATGGGGAACTCGAATCAGGAAGAAAGGGAGGGGAAAAAAAGGAAGGAACAAGCATCAAGTGTAGGCATAATTGCAAAGCATCAGCACACTCCTGGCACCAGGGAAAAAAAGGAATTGTAGATGAATCAGGAGTATGACAAAGAATCCCTTCAACAAGTTGTCTTTTATCACAACTTTGCTGCTCAACAGCTACTCTGCAGCCGGGAGAAATTGCATCACGTCAACAGCAAGTTTATAGAGATAAACTGAGTGCAGTGGGGGGGAAGCTCCAGCAGCTCCCTGGGCTCTGCTCACCAGGCTGCAGGGAATGGGGAGCCAACAGCACAGACAGGGCGCTGCTGCCAACACACGCCTGCACCCCAAAGGGGCATCTCCAGAACCACCCTGGGGTGCCCGGGGAGGGGGGCAGGACTGACCCCCAGTGCTGGAGGGCAGGGCAGTGCCTGGCCCTGAGCTGGCACCGCTGAGGCTCCCCCCGGACCCTGGGCTCAATTTGGGTTCCTCACTCCAAGAGGGACATGGAGGGGCCGGAGTGTGTCCAGGGAAGGGAAGGGAGCTGGGAAGGGGCTGGAGCACCAGGAGGGGCTGGAGAATGTCCAGGGAAGGGAATGGAGCTGGGAAGGGGCTGGAGCACCAGGAGGGGCTGGAGCATGTCCAGGGAAGGGAATGGAGCTGGGAAGGGGCTGGAGCACCAGGAGGGGCTGGAGAATGTCCAGGGAAGGGAATGGGGCTGGGAAGGGGCTGGAGCATGTCCAAGGAAGAAAAGGGAGCTGGGAAGGGGCTGGAGCACCAGGAGGGGCTGGAGCATGTCCAGGGAAGGGAATGGAGCTGGGAAGGGGCTGGAGCACCAGGAGGGCGCTGAGTCGTGACCCACGTGCGTCTTGGGCTCAGCAAATGAAGGGCAGCTCTGCCTCCTGGTTTGCCACGGGACATCTTTATCCTCAGGGATTCCCTCCACGGGATCTGTGTGAAAGACCAAGCCCTGTCCTCTGCCCAACACGTGGCACTGGGAGGGAAAAAAGGGGGGAAGAGGCAATTTTGTCAGCTCTTCCCATCTCTGCTCAGCATATCCGTAATGGCGTTGTGCTGTCCGAATAAAAGGGCTTTAAAATTCAGATCTCTTTTCCCTCCTGATGGGACCGGTTGCTGCTGGCACTTTGCTGGTTGTGGACAGGGAATATCCACCAGTCCCACTTCCCGATTTTGTTCCTTTTCCAGTGTTTTCTTTTGCACTCCTGCAGCTGATAGAGCTGGAGGGGCACAGCCTGGAGAAAAGGAGGTTCAAGGGGGACCTTCTGGCTCTGCAAGACCCTGATGGATCCAGGTGGGACTGGGCTCTGCTCCCAGGGAACAGAGAAAACACCTTCAGGCTGCACCAGGACAGGTTTAGGTTGGATATGGAGGAAAATTTCCTCATAGTCAGGGCTGTCCAGCCCTGGCACAGCTGCCCAGGGAAGGGAAGTGGTGGATCCCCATCCCTGGGGGGATATCAAAGCCATGTGCATGTGGCACTCAGGGACATGGGTCAGTGGTGGCCTTGGCAGCGCTGGGGGGAACAGCTGGACTCGACGGTCTTAGTGGGCTTTTCCAACGGATCCAATGCCAGGGTTCTACGTTAGGATTCCCTGCCTGCCCCTGATCCCTGGGCAGGCAGGGTGGATGTGCTGCTGCCCTGCAGGGCTGATGCTGCCCCTTGCCCAGGCTCCATCACCCTCCTCCCCGGCGCTCCCTCCACTGCAGCCCCAGCCCGGCTGCTGGTTTAAATGCAAACAGTGCACACGCAGGCACAGGATCTTTTTTTAAATTCTGAAAGCTGAGACTTCTAAGTTTATCTCAGAAGGACACTGGAAAGATGAATAGAGAGAAATTATGCAGAGAAAGAGAAAATATTCAAAGAGTGGAATTATGTATGCATAATTGCCTGGCTCCCTGGGGTGCACGGGCGAGTACACCAAGTCACTTTGTGAAATCATTCCCCACAACTCCTGTATCCTAATTATAGTGTTGTGAGTGGGGAGAAGCTAATTTTCCAACAGCCCTGATGGGGTAACTGGAAGAACCATGAGGATGCTGTTAACCCCTTGCCTACCCTGGGGCCACAAGAAAGAAGCAGACACAGAAGGAATAAAGGAAATGTTGGGGAACACAACGCCTCCCTCTCTGGTCGATTTAAAGGTGTCCAGCAGGAGAACCGAGCAAGCACGAGCCTTCATGCCAGAGGAGAAGAAGGACAGGCATGAAGAAACAGGCCAAAATGAAAAAAAACCCACCTGTAAACATGACCTCTGCCCAGACTTCAAAGGAGTTTGGAATCAACATTATGGTGCTTCTGCACCCCTTTGCTCTGCACATCAAGCTCTCAGCCAAAAGCTTTCTAAGTCCTAAATACACTTGTGCAGGAACCTCTTTAACCATCCCAAAAACCCAACCATGGCTGTGAGGGACCTCGGCACACCCCTCAGTGCAGCAGAAAGAGCTCAGCCTGGTGGCTCCCTGGAAGCAGCTGGCCAGTTGGGTGGGAAGGACCTGGTTCCAGCAGGGGTCTCCTCATCTGACACCTTGTCACACCCCTGCAGGTCACAGACATCAGTGAGACAGCAAGAAAGGACAAAGCTCTGTGGGTCTGATGCACTGCCTGTGCAATGCTCCAACGTGACCGCTTTCAGGAAAATGAGAGGCAGGAGAAGCACAGCCCTGCCTTCAGACTGCACCCGGGCAGGTTTAGATTAGGTATTAGGAAAAATTTCTTCACCAAAAGGGTTGTCCAGCCCTGGCACAGCTGCCCAGAGCAGTGGTGGAGTCCCCACTCCTGCGGGGATTTAAAAGATGTATAGCTGTGGCATCTGGGGACATGGGTTAGTGGTGGCCTTGGCAGTGCTGGGGGATAGTTGGCCTCGATGATCCTACAGGGCTTTTCCAACCTCAGTAATTCTGTGCTCAGCTAATGCAGAAACCAGCCATTACCCGTCTTTTATTCTCACCAGCCTAAGCCAACTAAAAGCACTGCTTTAAGTCCCTAAATTCAGATATTTTGACTAAAACTATCACTAGTATTTGGATCAAATTCCCTTTAAATTTCTCAGCCTGGTAATGTTTGTTCTCATTTACTCCAAACCCCTTCAAACGTTCCAATTAGCATTGTTTTTCCCCTACTGGAACAGATGCAGGCACTCAATATTAAAATGGGAAAAAAAAAAAAAAAGATGAAATACATCATTTACCCATCTCAGACAGGCAAAGAATTATTTTGTCCCTCAGCCATGCCTTGCACAATCCCACTAAAAGCATGAAGACAACATCAGGACTTCCAGGGATGCAGCACGTGCCGTGGCTGTCTGAGCCCACACCGTGTCATACACCTGGACTCCAACACTTGCTGCCAAGAGGGAAAAAAGCCAGCCCAGACTGCATTATTTTGAATCCCCTGGGTATTCTGGTGTTTGGATTTCCACCACGTCTGTTTGTGGAGATGGACCCATGGAGATGGATCTCCTGCAGCAAAGCTCTTAGCCTGGGAAATAGAAGGCAGACACTCCCAGTTCCTCTCTCCGAAAAAGCCACCTCCAAAATTTTATAGACAGACCAGAAGCCTATTAAAGAGGACCTCCTACAAAAATAAGCAATTAAATCTTCCCCAGACACTTCTTTGTTGAGGCCAATTATTTGTTCAGAGGAGAATTTCCACAAAGTCGTGCTCCACTCCAAGCATTGATCTCAGCACGTGAAGAACTCAGCACAGTCTTACAGCTGATGAACTCTCTGCCAAACCCACATTAACACCCAACCCTCACGTCCTGAAAATTAAATATTCACCTTGAAGAGTGATTTTTTTGGCCAAAGTAGGAGGCACAGTTTTGCTCCTTAATCCTCTCCCATTGTCTCAAGTTCACTCAAATTACAGCCATTTGAACTGTGAGTTGAGCTCCCCTGTGCTTAATGAACTAATTAGACCAAGGACAGCCAAACTTCCCAACTTCTGAACACGAAATTCTTTGTCTGGCCAAGAGCCACAGGACGAGCGCTGCCCAAAAGAGGAGCAGAGAAGCAAAGAGCAGAAGCAGGTCCTGGGTGGGTGACTTGGTTCCAGGGACATCCCCTCCAGCACCTTCAAGGCAGAGGAACAACCACTGTGAGCTGACAAAAGAGAAAACCAGTCCTGAGTGGGAGAGACAGTTATTCTGCATATTTTCTGTACTTCCTTGGAAAGAAATGTTCTGTTCCATCTGAAGGAAACAGGATGTCCTAGTTATAGTGGCTGGGACCAGTTTATCACTGTGTGAATGGAACTGGAACTGCGTATTCCATACCCTCTCTGCCATTTATCATCAACTGTTAATGATGCATTGTTTGCAACAGCTGCCCAGGACACACCTGACACCTCAGGCTATGAACTGGGTGCAAGAGAAAACAGAGACAAGAGGGCTCCCTGTCTTCACACCAATGATTCAGGTGTGGTAACTCCCCTCTGGGAGTCATTAACACCTTCACACCCAACCTGAGGGGTCATGTCTGCTAATGGGCCATCGAGTAGACCAAAATATCCTGTGACTCACTGAGTAAATTGCCCATTGTGAAACCCCTCACCCTGGGGGAGGTACTGGGTGTTCCCATCTGAACCCAAGGATAGATAAGCTTGGGGTTTGGGGACTTGGGGCACTCACTCACTTGTCAGACTGAGAGGAGGACCAGAACCTCAACAGGACTGCAACTACCACTCTCAACCAGACTGTGACCACCAACCTTCTGGAAGGAAAACAGCTTTTCCTTTTCTTTTTGCTTTGGACTCAGGGGGCCCACGTGGTGCTCAGCACAGGGGCTGGTGAGCACCATCCTGTTTATGCCCCAGGGGGCTGGGTTGTACAACTGGGTTTTGAGGGCTGAAACCAATTTTCCTTTGTATCAGTGTATCTATTGTAATCTTTTTTATTAAATTGTAGTTCTGACTTCTAAACTCTTTTGAGTTGGATTCATTTCTCCTGCCGGTTTACTTTTAAACCAGCACACAGGAAAACCTGATGGAGAGCCTCGAACCCTCGTCCTTTGTGGCACTTCCCCTGAAAGAGGAGACTCTGGTCTCTAACCTCATTTGGGGTGAGGGTGGGATTCCACCTCTCTCCTGCTGACGCTGTCTCTGGGCAGCTCAACACGGAGCGCGGGGTTTGCCCGAGCTCAGGTGGCCCCACAGGAGGGTGGGTTTCAGATGGTACCTTGTGTCCTTCCCCGCCGTGCCCGGGCAGGGTGGCACTGCCACGTGAATGGAAGCAGCCCTGGGATGGCACCCAGCTGTGGCACACAGGGTCAGCACTGTCAGACACGGACACACAACCCTGCCCGGGCAAAGTCGCTTCTCCTGGTCTTGGGAGACGAGGAGAAAATAAGGCTCCTGGGGCAGCAACACTGAAAAACAGATGCAGAGGAAGAGTTTGAGGATGAGAAGCAGGGCCAGGGCCACAGCATGTCGACAGCAGCACCTCACCTCTTGCTCAGATCTGGACCCAGAGCAGCAGGAAGCCAAGAACTTCCTGAGAGCTGGTTTTTTTGCTGAGCCTGGGCTGAGCCTGACACAGACATCAGCAGCACGGTCACCTCCTGTGGCACAGCACAGCAGGAATGACAACACCTAAGCAGAAACTGCAATTGCTGCCCGCACTTGCAGGTGGTCCTGTCAGAACAAAAATGTGCAAATAAATTCACGCCACTGGGGTTAAGTTCTCTGTGAGAGCTTCAGGGCTGTCAATACAGGACTCACAGACTGGTCTGGGTGGGAAGGATCTTAAAGCCCATCCAGTGCCAACCCCTGCCATGGGCAGGGACACCTTCCACCAGCCCAGGTTGCTCCAAGCCCTGTCCAACCTGCCCTTGGACACTTCCAGGGATGGGGCAGCCACTGCTTTTCAGGGCAACCTGTGCTGGGGCCTCACGACCATCAACCACACTGATTTTATGTTATCATTATCATATATATGTGAACTACCCAAAGGAGGAACACATACAGACATCACGATGACCGAATTCTAAATGCCAGTTGATGGAGCATCCTCACATTTACCATCAGCAGAGAATGGGGGAGGAGGTCAGGGCGGGCAGAGAGGTCAGAGGGTGAGGGCACAGGCTCACCCAATAATTCACAATGCCAGATGTGTCTGCTGCCCCTTCCTGCAGGCAAGACCTTAGAGAAGAGTTTCAGGAGGATCTGCAGGCACAGAACACGTTCCTGCAGGAGCCTCTTCAAGCCACTCCCAGTGTAGCACGATGAGGTTTGCGAGGGTCAGGAACACACAGCCAGGAGTGTGGGAGACACAACACGACAGACAGAGATTGCAGGACAAGGGACCACTGGGCAAGGGCAGGAAGGGGGAATCCTAGGAGAAGACTGAACTCAGGCAGGTTTCCACACGGATTTGCAAACTGGCTAAAGGAGACTGAGGACAAGTTTACTGCATTTGCTGAGTTGGCTCCTGGGCACCTTCTGCAGACAGGTCTTCACACTGAGCTGGGCCCCTCCACGGTGAGGAGGCACCTTCCAAGGAAGACCCAAGAAAGTCCTACCCCGAGTCAGCCTCTCGGCAGCACCGAGGAGCAGGCCCAGAGGAACAGAGTGCATGTGTTCCCCTTCCACCCTCAGGGCTTCGATTTGGTGCAGATGATCTTATGACAAGATCGATGGATCCTGATTTAGCAGCACTCAAGATAAATGTTGCTTCAGAAGGGCCCTTGTGTGAGTATTTGGAGTGAAGTGGAGCTTGGGAGGGACGGATGATGAATGAGAAACAAGGGAACATCACCAGCTGCTGGAAGCGCCGTACCACCATTTGTACAAACACACCTTTCAGAGTGATACTTAAAACTACCTGCGAGATTGTTTCTTATTTCCAAGCATTCTTTCCACAGCCTTTACAAAAGCCTTTTGCATCTGCACAGATGTGCATGGATGTGTCTGACCCAGAGTTCCTGTGCCACTGGCTCAGTTTGCTCCTCCAGGCACCCACATCTGTGCAGGTGACCTTCTCATCTCCACATAGGTAAGCGTGGGCTCAACTCCCTCCTGCAAGGCCCAGGTTCTTCAGAGGGATAACTCCAAAATCCTGGGCATCACCAACCTCCTGCCATGGACTTGCCTGTACCCCGGGGCATTGTATGGCTTTAACACCTCCAAAAGACCACAACTGGCTACAGCTCCAAAATGCCTCCAATCAGACCAGAACAACCACAATGCTGCCTCCAGAGACGAGGCTGCCAGAGCCCTGCCCATAGACAACAGCTCCTTCAGGAGCCTGATTCCCACACTCTTGTCATTTCTAATTTCCACGTTGATTTTAATTTAAGAAAAAAAAACCCACAGAAAAAAAAAATTAGGAATCTTCGCCGCCCTTCAGCTGGGTAAAATCACCTCCAAGCTCCCAGCTCTGGCTGGCACCGTGGCCAGCAGCAGGAAGGGGAGGGAATGTTTATAAAATGGCTTTAACCAATTCAGTTTTCAGGCAATTTGTGCGCAGCAGCAGAGACAGAGACAGAGACAAGGGCAGAGGCAGAGGCAGAAGCAGAGGCAGAGGCAGGGACAGAGACAGAGGTAGGGGCAGGGGCAGAGGCAGAGACAGGGTCAGGGACAGAGGTAGGGGCAGAGGCAGAGACAGGGACAGAGGCAGAAACAGAGGCAGGGGCAGAGGCAGGGGCAGAGACAGAGACAGGCAGGGGCAGGGGCAGAGACT
>VWZG01003788.1:713968-734478 GCA_013396735.1 Grallaria varia
CAGGGACGCAGAGACAGAGGCAGGGGCAGAGATAGAGGCAGGGTCAGGGGCAGGGGTAGGGGCAGAGGCAGCCCTGACTGCAGCAAACAAGGGGCAGGCTGGATCAATGGCAGGGTGGAGGTGGTGGCAGGCCAGCAGAGCAGCAGACTGTGGCATTGAGGCTAATAGCTTTGGAGCAATTTATTCCGTGAGAAATGCTGCCCAGAGCGACACAGGGGGCTGTGCAGAGAGTATGGCAATGCCTCAGGGGGGGATGGTCCCCATCTCCAGAGAGGATCAATACCAAACACTCCAGGAAAAGCAGGAAGCTCTTCTTCTCTTACAAAAAGAAAATAAATAAATGGCAATTCATAAATCCAAACAGGCCCTCTGCAAAACCCAAAAATGCTGTTGAAGAAACATCACACACAAAAAAATACCCAGCAAGACAAAAGCTCCAGCCTGGCTCCTGGGACAGCCCTTCCTGGGAGCCCACCTCTCCAGGGCTCCTGGCCCTGCCACCTCACCCCCAAACCAAACCTTGCTGCCAGCAATGGGGATGGGCTCTTAATTTCTCATACCAGTGACAAGCAAAACCCCATGGAAACATTTCCAACCCCTTCTCCAGCTTGGTCTCGCATCACTTCAGGAGCAAAGCTTTGCCTGGAGACACAACACTCCCTCCACCTGGTGACCTTCCTCCACGCTTCGGATAAGGATTTAAGGAGGGGACAGGGAGAGGTGATTCTGGGATAGAACAAAGGCAAACGGCTTGCTGGAACCTGGTTTTGACAAATGAGGGGGAAAATTGCATCCGACTGCCCCCTGAGATGGAGACTCGGGAGCTCTGGAGCTCTGCACAGACAAATTTGCTCGGGATCGCTCCTGCTGGTGTTTGCAGCCCCAGGATAATGCGATGCTCTTTCCACATCCCACCATCTCCATGCCCAAGCACATATGGTCTGGCTAAACAAGACGCCTTGGAAAGGCTGTCAACAAGACTAGAGGAAGGTGTGCATCTGCACGGGAACATATGCACGCCCCAGTGCCACGCAAAGGGGCCTTGTGCCCAGAATCCCACCCAAACCCGCCGGGCTCCGTCGCAACCAGCCCAGGGTCACTGTGGCCACCACTTCCCTTTGTGCCACATGGCTGAAACCTCATTGTTCTGCTTCCAAGGAGCCTCTTGCAAGGGAATCGGAGACGTTCCCTACGCTGGTCCCGGATTTCACGGCGTTGCTGCCCCCCCGGCCCTCGTTCATAGACCCGCTCACATGTTTGCTTTATGTTCATCGGTGAAAATCTCCCCCGTGGTACTGAAAGCAATGGAATAATCTACTATTTCAACCCTCATCCCTCAGAGAATTCTGCAGTTTAAAAAAAAAAAAAAAAGAAAAAAGAAAAATCAAAAAAAAACCCCAAAAAACCTGGTTGAATTTGATTAAACCTTTGGAATCTCTCCAATATTTCCAGTTATTCCATCTGTAGAAACACTCTACTGGCACTTGGCACATTCAGAGCATTAACTGCCTTCTAAATCAGCAGCAGTTCTGCCTAACAATTTGGCATTTGCACAGCGCCTTGTAAATCACCCACCTCACATCCCCGGGTACGAGGACTGAACCCTCCAAAAAGCCCATTCCTGCCTCGGAGAAGTTCTTCAGGAGGAAAATACCTTCTTACGGGCTCGTCCCTTGACAGAAAGAGGGGGGCATGGCATTCAGTGGGCACGGTACTAACACCGAGGCTCCTGGTGTTACTATGGCAGTAAAACCAGCCCAGTGCAGCCAGCTGGTTGCTGTATTGCTATTAGAGCCTCCTTTCTGTTTCTGACCTTTCTAGAACTCTCCAAAAGGCACTAATCTGTACAAAATGCACCCAGGATCTACGGCGTGACGTAAGGAGGAGGTGTTGGCGACGTGGTCTGCGGAGGGAGCGGTTCCCATTCCGTCGGCCAGGATTTGCTTGCCTTTTTTTTTAATTTTTTTTTTTTTTTTTTTTTTTTTTTTGGAAGTCAGGAACCAGGCTCGGAACGGCTGCAGCTCCAAATCAAGCCACAAAGCAGCAGGAAAGCACTCAGCAATATCGGCAGCGATTTGTGCATTTCTTGGTTGCAAACAAAGAGCGGAGAAGGTCGGCGTTATTGCCTCCTGTCGCCTCTCCTCTTTTGTCTACCCAAATCATTGGAGGCTGAAAACCTCCCCTTCCCAAACAGCTCCTGGCTCCAAGCCCTCCCAAAAACCCTTTCCCCTTATCTTTATCCACACCTGACCCTTTCTCACGCCTCCCCATCGACAAAGTGCAGGCAAATCTTCAAATTAACGCCCAGCTCATGCCTTCTCCCTTGCCTTTGCCTCAGACCTTGTTTTCTGCTCTGCTCTGGTGAGCAGGTCCTTCCCAGCATGGGTGTGGGCTGTGAACTCTATGGGGGGAGGAAAAAAATAAAGAAGAAAAAGGACAAGGTGAAAAAGGAAAGAAACACACGGAGTTAACTCTCCTCCTCCTCCTGCCCTTTGCTTCTAAAATCTGCCTTCCTGGTTTGTACCCGTACTGTGACCCCACAGTGACAGAAACCCAGGGTCACCCAAGGACTTTGAGATGGTCCCCGTGCCCCGCAGTGCCACTGCCTGGAATCTGACAGCAAGACAGAGTCCAGAGCCTTGTGCTTAAAAAGGGCTGCCCAGGATGGTTGGGGCTGGGAAGGAATTTCTTACATCCCGTTGTGCAGGTGGAGATCCAACACAAGGAGCTGAACCACTCCAGGCCTGTCCCACTGCAAGAGGCAGCGGCTCCAACTGGTTTACTCATTACCATCCTTTTGGAATTAGTGCCTTAGTTAATGCTCCCCTTGCTAACATTTAAAAGAATTGCATTTCTTCTGCTCTTTTGTGTTCTGGGCTCCTTCCCTGCTCGGTGCCTTTTCTCCTTTCAGCTCCAAGGAGGAGTCATTTCCCTTGGCTGCAGTGAACTGCACCAAGCAGCAGTGAGGACCTACAGACTCCGTCCCCCACCTTGAGTCAGTCCATCCAGCAGAGCAGGGTCCTGTCCTCCAACCCACCCTGGATCAGCAGCACCCTGTGACACGTCCATAAGCCCAGGGTTTGGCTTCTAAGGCACTCAGAACATCAAACAGCTTAACCCAGCCCTCTGCAAGGGGCTGGTGGGGACTGGGTGGCACTGGGATACCAAAGGATGCTGTTCCCCAGAGCTCAGGGCCCACCCCAGGCGTGTCCACCAAAGGATGCTGTTCCCCAGAGCTCAGCAATGACCACAGCACGTCCCTGGGACACCAAAGGATGCTGTTCCCCAGGGCTCAGCACCGCCCCCTGCGTGTCCACCAAAGGATGCTGCTCCCCAGGGCTCAGCACCAACCCCAGCATGTCCCTGGGACACCAAAGGATGCTGTTCCCCAGAGCTCAGGGCCAACCCCAGGCATGTCCACCAATGGATGCTGTTCCCCAGAGCTCAGCACTGACCCCAGCGTGTCCACCAAAGGATGCTGCTCACCAGAGCTCAGCACCAACCCCAGCATGTCCCTGGGACACCAAAGGATGCTGTTGCCCAGAGCTCAGCACCGACCCCAGCGTGGACCTGGGACACCAAAGGATGGTGTTCCTCAGAGCTCAGCACTGACCCCAGCGTGTCCACCAAAGGATGCTGCTCACCAGAGCTCAGCACCAACCCCAGCATGTCCCTGGGACACCAAAGGATGCTGTTGCCCAGAGCTCAGCACCGACCCCAGCGTGGACCTGGGACACCAAAGGATGGTGTTCCTCAGAGCTCAGCACTGACCCCAGCGTGTCCACCAAAGGATGCTGCTCACCAGAGCTCAGCACCAACCCCAGCATGTCCCTGGGACACCAAAGGATGCTGTTCCCCAGGGCTCAGCACCAACCCCAGGGCATCCACCAAAGGATGTTGTTGCCCAGGGCTCAGCACCAACCCCAGTGTGTCCCAGTCCCTGGGTGAGGTGCAGGGGCTCCAGTGCTACCCCAGGATAAAGGACCCTCCCTGGGGGTTTGGGGAAGGGCAGCTGAGCTGGGCTAAATGCTCCCAGTCAGGGTTGGCAGAGCGTGGCCAGCGCTGGCGTCTGCAGCCCCCAAGGACACAGCCGAGTGTCGACTCCGCGGCCACCGTGCACGCGGTGACAATGTTTGCTCCCTCACATCCCCTACCCTAAAAATAATAAATAACTGGCGCTCTGCCCGCAGCCAGCGATGCATACGAGATGACTGCCTTCTCCACACGAGAGCAAAAGGGCAAACGACTCACATTACACTCCATGAATAAAAACAGAGTCTTAATGCAACAGCGACTTAATGATTCCATTTTGGATGCACGAGACACGGCCTGGGCTCGTTTGCAGAGGTGCTGAGCCCCGACGGGTCCCACCTCAGCCCGTGGGGACAGCCAGCACTGCACCTTGGGACTGCCCCGAGTCCCAGCCCTGCTGAAGAAATGCCCCCAACCTGGCAGGGAGGTTTTCCCTGAGGTTTGGGAAATTAAAAGCTGTTAGCAGCTGGCCTGGGCTAGAGACCTCGTATCTCAACCTGCTGCACCCAAATCCGTCCCCGGGAAGGAGGGATTTGGGTTTGCAGCTCTGTTGGACCAGTACTTTCATTCCTCACAAAGTGAAGAGGAGCAAGTCCAGCCCGTGGGCAGAGTGCGAGCCCTGCTCTCTCCAGGATGTTTGCCAGCGGCACCAGGAGGCAACCGAGGTGTTTTCCCAGCCCAACTCACAGTATTCCCCAGGCAGGAGTGGAAGGGAAAGGTGGTTGGAGCCTCCCAAAAGGGGGAAACCAGCATTTCCAAACCACCCCCTTCGCAAGGCGCTCGCAGGGCTCTTACGGAAAAGAACCTTGTGGAGGAACAGCAGAACAAAAGCAAATCCCACTGTCAGGGCGTTCTTGGGAATGGGCTTCTGCACAGCCCAGGGCAGCCAAGGAGCAACAGGAGAACACAGGGAGATTGGGAAAAAACTCCATGGGGACCCCGCTGGGGTGCTGAACAGGCCATCTCCCCTTCCTGAGCTTCCCGGGCTCCCCATGGCATTTTAAACCAATCCTGCTCCTGCTTTGTTTGGCAAACCTTGCTGTTGCCTTCTACGAACCTCCTTGCACTGCAGGGACTTCCCACAGGAAGCTCCAGGGTCACCTCCCTGCCACAGCCAGCACGTGTGCCAGCAGTGCCAACGTGCCCTGGCACCAGCCTTCCAGGGGGGAATTAAAAACACCCCACACCTGCCCTACATTCCTACGTTTGTTTGGAAAATACATCCTGGGACAACCCCTCCAAAACGACATCAGTCCTCTGGCAAACATAAAGGAAGTCAAAGGCAAACTATTTATTGCCAAACCCTCTTCCCTCGTTGTAAAATACTGCTTAATTTCCTCCCGTAGGCATCTATTATCTCATAGCCCATATTAGTTTTCCAGCTATTACCGCTGAATTTTCCCCATCCAAGGAGTCCGTGCAGACACGAGCCAATTTCCGTCCTGGCTTAATTGTTTGGGAGAAACAAGCAGCTGTTTCCCTGGGGTGCTAACACACAGAGCAGGGCACAGGGCTCCTCCTTCCCCCGGGAGCTGCCCGCAAGGAACCTTGGAGGGAAGTCACCTGTGCTCTGCCACCAGCACTGCCACCCTCCATGGGGACCCTCCGTGACCAGAGGGACCCTGCAAAGAGGGAGGAGAAAATGAGGGGAATCCACCAGAGCCCTCACCCACAACCCCATTCTGTGGTGGGAATAAGGGTTTGTGCTGAGTATAAATATATCTTTTTTTTTTTTAAAAGTAAAAACTGCTGATTTTTAGTCAAAGTTTAAAATAAAAAGTAAAACCTACGGCTCATGGAATCTGCTTGTCAAAACGCTTGGCCTGCTTCTGTCTCCCATTTCTGACTGAATTTGTTTTACCTCTTCTTGGTTTCGTTGGGGTTTTTCACTGGCAGAGCTTTGGCGCTGGCTCAAAATTTTGCAAAATGCTAATGCTGGCCGTGTGAGTAAGCACAGGACCTTCTCGAGGCACAAAGTCCATGACCATCACTTTATAGAGACCTTGGCCATGTGATTGCTGCCATCAGTTGGCCCAGGAGGGACCAGCACACACCAGAGAGAGGTGCAGGTTTGCAGAAGAGAGCCCAGGGAACAATCTCTGCTTCCCAGACTACAGCACAGAGCAGACAAAGAATGGAAAACAAGCCTAGAAACTCTCACCAAAAAAATATGATTGAAGGCACTAAGAAATATCCAAAATTGAGAACTATTGTCAAGGCATACAAGAAACGAGCCAGAGTTTCTGGCAAAAGCTGTGAAAGGCGATGTGTGTGTGCGTGGGGGAGATGGACAGAGGGCTGGGTGTCCATCCTGGTCTGCATTCCCACGAGTATTTTCCATGCAGAAGTATGACAGAGAATCAGAGAACATCCTGAGCTGGAAAGGACCTACAAGGATCATCCAGCCCAACTCCTGGCTCTGCCCAGGACACCCCAACAACCCCCCCTGTCCCTGAGAGGGTCATCCAAAGGCTCCCTGAGCTCTGGCAGCCTTGGGGCCGTGCCCACTGCCCTGGGGAGCCTGGTCAGTGCCCTTCTTTGGGAGAAGAACCTTGTCCTGAGATCCAACACAAACCTCCCCTGGCACAACTCCTGGCCATTCCCTCAGGCCCTGTTGCTGGGACATGGATGTAATTCAGCCGAATCCCAGACTGGGTCGAAGAGTGGCTGAGCCACTGCTGGTACCATTTTCCTCTAAGGCTACTGTGGGCAGCGTTGGGATGTTGGAGTTTACTTTCCATGTCATGCCTGCACGTCCAAGGACTCCCCAGTGAGTGACCAGCAAGGGATTTGTGATAATGGAGAGCAATAGGAAAACATTTCTTAGAATCATAGAATCACAGAATCATAGAATTGATTGGGTTGGAAAAGACCTCAGAGATCATCAAGTCCAACCCTTGGTCCAACTCTAGTCTGTTTACTAGATCATGGCACTCAGTGCCACGTCCAATCTCAGTTTAAAAACCTCCAGGGACGGTGAATCTACCACCTCTCCGGGCAGGCCATTCCAATGCCTGATTACTCTCTCTGTAAAGAATTTTTTTCTAATATCCAACCTAAACTTCCCCTGGCAGAGCTTAAGCCCGTGCCCCCTTGTCCTATTGCTGACTGCCTGGGAGAAGAGACCGACCCCCACCTGGCTATAACCTCCCTTCAGGTAGTTATAGAGAGTGATGAGGTCACCTCTAAGCCTCCTCTTCTCCAGACTAAACAACCCCAGCTCCCTCAGCCTCTCCCCATAGGATTTGTGCTCCAGTCCCTTCACCAGCCTTGTTGCTCTTCTCTGGACCCGCTCCAGCACCTCAATATCTTTCTTGAACTGAGGGGCCCAGAACTGAACACAATACTCCAGGTGTGGCCTCACCAACGCAGAGTACAGGGGAAGGATCACTGCCCTGGTCCTGCTGGCCACACTGTTTTTAATACAGGACAGAATACCATTGGCCTTCTTGGCCACCTGGGCACACTGCTGGCTCATATTGAGCTTCCTGTCAATTAGTACCCCCAGGTCCCTTTCTGCCTGGCTGCTCTCCAGCCACTCTGTCCCCAGCCTGTAGCATTACATGGGGTTATTGTGGCCAAAGTGCAGGACCCGGCACTTGGCCTTATTGAACTTCATCCCATTGGAATCAGCCCATCTCTCCAATCTATCCAGATCCCTCTGCAGAGCCCTCCTGCCCTCCAGCAGGTCAACTCTCCCTCCCAATTTGGTGTCATCAGCAAATTTGCTGATGATGGTCTCAACCCCCTCATCTTAGGGACCGTGCCAGAGCCCAAAAGGGCTCAGCACCCGGCTGTGGGGCAGAGCAGCCCCCACACCCTTCTTTACTCCAACCCTTTATTCCTGCTTCAGACGAAAAGCCTCTCCCTCTCCCGTCCTGGCTCAATTCAAAGACAAAGCTCCCAAAGCAGCGGAAGGCAGTGGAGCTTTCCACAATCCCACATCATCCAGTGGGTGTCTCCCAGGGCAAACAGGGACCGCGTGGCAATGAGTCAGGGAGGCAGAAAGGCGTGAAACCAGGATGAATGGGAAGGCAACGGACCTGCAATCCCTCACCGTGGGGCTGAGCTCCCGCAGAACCTCCATCCATCAGCTCTGCCGGAGCCTGGGGCTCACCGGGCCGTGCTCCCAGCGGTGCCACCGGCACACAAGGGGCTGTGGCCATGCCGGTGCAGCGCCGTGCCACGGGCTGAGGCCACCGTGAGCCATGCCAGGGGCTGCGGCCACCCAGCCACCCACCATCTCCAGCCCCTTGGATCCTCCTCCAGAACGACGAGGAAAACACTCAAGCTTTTCCCAGCATCTCACATGAAGCATGGGAGAAAACTGATGGGGCAATCCCAAGGCAGCAAGTGCCCCAGGCCAGGAAAGTGATTGATAATGGATGCAGGTGTTGGAATGTTGACCTGCTTGGGGACTCTCCAGGAAGGAGAAAAAGGGCTCACACATCTCAGGTCTGACCCCAGCAGCAAACCAGGTGCGCTGCTTCAGGACGAGGAACCTGAGAAATACTTTCAAAAAGGAAAGTTGTTCTCTGCAGAAAGCTGGAAAACAATTCAAAGAATCAAACCAGCAAAAGGAGACCCTTCTCCAGTCAACCCCAAAAGCTGTAGTGTCCCTTCATTCCCCACTTCTCGTGGAGGCACAAAGTGTGGCACCTCCTCTTTGGGGCAGCAATGGGCACTGTCCCTTTAATCTGTATCTACAAAGAGATTACAAAAGCATCACTGGGAAGCAGAGGATGGGGGACTACCTCAATCCTTTATTTCCTGGAGCATCAAGCACAAAACACCTTGGCAGCCCGTTTTTAGAAACAGCCAGTTGTTTCTGCAGAAGTATCTAACGTTTGCCTGCACCTCCTGCCATCGCTGCCCATCCCTCACTCCATCCCAGGGAGAGATCCAGCCACGCTTCCACAGCAAAAAGCAGCTGGGCACAGGCTTTCCCTGCCCATCAGGCTCCTGGCACTGCACAGAGAGCTGGCACCCCCTGAAAAACAGAGCTCTGTGCCCCCCTCAACAACCTGCAGCTCGGACACAGGTTCGGCCCCTCCATCCAGGCTGTGAACAAAAATCTCCACTCTCTGCCCCAAAAGAAGCTAATTCCCCATCAGCACTGCAGCAAACTCAGGCAGTCAGCAAGAAGGAAGCTTTTTAAAGAGATACAACCAAGGATTTCTGTATTGAAACACACGCCACAGATGGTGGAGCAGACGAGGATTAATTCATGAATCATATTTCTTAAATGATACAATCTCTCTTTTCACTTCCATACTTTCCCTTTTTGACTCAGAAGCAGGGATTTAAGATGCCCTTCCCAGATATGAATTTTGCATGAACAAACACTGCAGGGGCAAGGAAAAAAACAAACCCACAGCAGCAACAAACCAGAAAACCCAGATGTTTAAAAAGATGATCTCACACGTAAGCAAAGGCATATCCTGTCCATCTACACAAGGACATGTGTGGAAATGCAATAGATGCAAGCACAGGGCTGGGAATGGGATGGGAAAATGCATTCCCTAACATTTGGAGCTTACTAATGCTTCAGCCAGCGTTCTGAATTTCACAAAAGCTGATTTTCTATCTCCTCCCATCTTATTCGCCACCCTTGCAGCAAAAGAAAAGCCTCAAGGCAAACATTTCCACCGAGAGGCCCTCCTCGCTCCGCCAGTCGGGTTTGTCCCTCCTCCAGCCCCCATCCACGCTTTCCCTCGGAAAATCCCGGCACAGGCACCGCCAGGTTGCACTCCAGGAAAAGCTCACGGAGCCCACAGAACCGAGGCACTGCAGAAATCAGCAGAGAGGCAAAACATCCTGCCCCACGCACACGGATCTCACCCCAGCTGAGAGATGCCTGAAGTGGCAAGGAGAGAAGGAAATGACACAAGAGCTCTACAACAGCAGGAGACTCCGATCTCCCGGCTCCCGCTCCGCTGGGAAGCTCCTTCAGACCAGCCAAAGCCATGCCAAGCCCCCCGCCTGCGTGCAGAGACACTGCTTCCACCCGGGCAGGAGAAGAGATGGATCCAGGGCGACAAGAACCAGCACCAACATCCCAAACTGCCAGCACTGACATCCCAAACTGCCGGTACCAACATCCCAAACTGATGGCACTGACATCCCAAACTGATGGCACCAACATCCCAAACTGCCAGCACTGACATCCCAAACTGCCGGTACCAACATCCCAAACTTATGGCACTGACATCCCAGTGTGCCAGCACTGACATCCCAAACTGCCAGCACTGACATCCCAAACTTCTGGTGATGGCATCCCAAACTGCCAGCACCAACACCCCAAACTGCTGGCCCCAACATCTCAGTCTGCTGGCACCGACATCCCAAACTTCCAGCATCACCATTGCAGTCTGCCGGCACCAACATCCCCAACTGCCGGCACTGACATCCCAAACTGATGGCACCGAGATCCCAAACTGCCAGCACCGACATCCCAAACTGCCAGCACTGACATCCCAAACTGCCGGCACCAACATCCCAAACTGCCAGCACTGACATCCCAAACTGCCGGCACCAACATCCCAAACTGCCAGCACTGACATCCCAAACTGCCGGCACCAACATCTCAAACTTTTGGTGACGGCATCCCAAACTGCTGACACGGACACCCTAAACTGCCAGCACCGACATCCCAAACTGCCAGTACCGGCATCCCAAACTTCTGGCGACGGCATCCCAGAGTGCCAGCACTGACATCCCAAACTGCTGGCACGGACACCCTAAACTGCCAGCACCGACATCCCAAACTGCCAGTACCGGCATCCCAAACTTCTGGCGACGGCATCCCAGAGTGCCAGCACTGACATCCCAAACTGCTGGCACGGACACCCTAAACTGCCAGCACCGACATCCCAAACTGATGGCACCAACATCCCAAGACATCCCAAACTGCCAGCATTGACATCCCAAACTGCCAGTACCGGCATCCCAAACTTCTGGCGACGGCATCCCAGTGTGCCAGCACTGACATCCCAAACTGCTGGCACCAACATCCCAGTCTTCCGGCACCAACATCCCAGTCTGCCAGCACCAACATCCCAAAATGATGGCACTGATATCCCAGTATGCCAGCACTGACATCCCAGTCTGCTAGCTCTGACATCCCAAACTGCCACCATTGTCATCCCAAGACATCCCAAACTGCCATCACCAACATCTGAAACTGCCGTCACCAACATCTGAAACTGCCATCACCGACATCTCAAACTGCCGACACTGACATCCCAAACTGATGGCACCGACATCCCAAGACATCCCAAACTGTCAGCATTGTCATCCCAAGACATCCCAAGCTGCCATCACCAACATCTGAAACTGCCGTCACCGACATCTCAAACTGCCGACACTGACATCCCAAACTGATGGCACCGACATCCCAAGACATCCCAAACTGCCGGCACCAACACCCCAAACTGCCGGCTCTGACACCCCAAACTGCCAGCACCGAACCTCCAGACTGCCTCAACGCTGCCCTTTCAGGCACCTCCTCACCTGCCCCACCTTTCTTTCTTCCCTCCCCAAACCAGCACCTCGGTCATTTTTCCCCACTTTGCACACAAAGCAGCCGTGCACGTCCTGAACGGGTTCTTTGCAGAGCCCTGCACCTGCTATTGGAGCTTTATGCACAGAACAAGGGGGACAAAAATTACTTACCCTTCAATTATTTCAACCTTTCCCTGCTCTGTGTGTGACGTGGGCTTCTCTTTTGGTTACTATTTCCAGATTTGGTCTTTGGGTAGGTGAATGGAAGAGGAGAATGAAAGGAGTTGTATTTGATGACGACGGAGACTGTAAAATAAAGAGAAGCGTTTCAGTCAGAACAGTCCTCTCTATACATACAGATCAGATTATATTAAATTAAATTAGTGACACCTACATAAATGCTTCCTACTGTTTTCACGCACACACACAAACATCACAACTGTCAAGGAGAATGTGGCTGTCAGTGATACGGCACGGGGGAAAAAAAGAGCAATTTCTAAAATGGAAGGGAAAAAAGGAGATCGAGGATAACGAGCAGCACTTGAGCAGCAGCGAAGGGGATGCTGCCAGTTCGTAGGAGGCCCTTTGGAGCTGCCATGGGAGCACTGGGAAGGGCCTGAGCAGCGTGGAAGGAGCACGGGCAGAGAACCTGCAGCAACAACTCTGACAGACACTGCCCTGCCTCCCAAAATACCCCACCAGACTGTGAGAAAGCAAGGAAGGAGCCGAAGGTTTCAGAAGACACAATTCACCCGTTCCCTGGAGCCATGGTAGGACTCCTAACACGGGAAGGAATTAATAATTTGGTCACTGTGCCAGCAAGTACCCCCCTAAAAAGCAGCCTAATCTCCCCCCACGAGCTTTAAAAGCAGAATTTCTGCGAAGTGGTTTCCCCCTGCACAGCCCCACATGTCCATGTCAACAGACAAACAAACCAGTTGGGCGCAGCTGCTCCGAGCAGGGCTCAATCCCTGCCATCCCAGTTTCTCCCACAGCCCTCCCCGTGCCCACTCCATGCCCCGTTCCCGTGCACACTTTAAGGCTTGGGGTACCCCCCACATCCCTGCCATCCTTAAATACAACGGCATCGCAACTGAGATAAAGAGCCAAGATGAGGGATGAGAGGAATGGATTTCCATGCTATTATTTTTCTCATGGCAACTCCCCCATTCTGAGGATGCCACTGGCACCTCCAGCACTGTGAGCCCCAGCCCAAACACTGAAAACACCCCAAAAAAGCAGGTTTACAAAACTATTCATAAGAATCCATGCCAGGCAGTGGAAAATAAACAAATCCCTGAGTCAAAGAGACAGTCTGTTTGGTTGGAAAAGCACAAAGGTCACCTCAAGGAGTATATAAAAATACATGCTAACATTGAAGAGGTATAAACATAACACTAAATAACAGTTTTTATACCCAGCTCAGCATTTAACACTTGCCCAGAGGCCTTTGATAAATCCCAGGTGCTTTGACAAAGCAAGGAAGCTTTTCATTGCTATTTAGCAGAAGAGGGCAAGTAAAGCACAGGAGAATAAAACTGCTCAAGACATCAAGGACCAAGGCAGAAATAAACAGCCAGGTCTCCACATCCAGCCCCTCCATTGGCAAAACACCCTGCCAGGCTGCTGGATTGAAATAGAAATACTATTGTTAGCCTTAAGCAATGCAGACTCATTAACACCTATTTTAGTGCTCGAAAATATTTTTTTAAATACTTGGAAGAAATAATCTGGAGGAAGTGCTAAAGCTCCGAGCGTATTTTCAGCTTCTGCAGAGAGATTTCGGACCTCCTGGAAGGACACAGACCCTCCTGGAGGCTGCGGCGTGGGAGCGTGGGGGTACCCTCAGCCCCCCGGGAAAGCAGCACACGCCATTCCCTGCCTTTGCTGCTCCTCCTGGACTGTAAAAATGTGGATTTTCGTTACTCAGGGACAGCAGAAACCCCAAACCATCGTTTTCCCTTGGGGGGTTTTTCACACGCACGGGTGTTTCTGCGGGAATAACACTCGGGAGCAGGAGGAACCCGACGCCTGGAGGGGACACGTCCTCGAGGACCTTGGTGGCAGAAACCCCCGAGCAGGGACAAATCCTGCTGAACGCCCTCCATGGAACCCCAGGCCAGGGCACAGGTCCCAGCACCTCATCCCAGGGTATGACAGAGACAAACAGCAGGGCAGGAGCACGAGCAGGGAGAGGTCAGGAGGCACCAGCCCAGTCCCACCGAGCCCACCAGTGGTGGCTCCAGTGGGATCCATGAGCGCATCCAGAGAAAAATAATGATGCGGGAGGATGTGGAGCCACGAAGGTGGAAGAGATTTGACACAGAGAAGGGAATGCAGAGGGAATCACGGAGCACAGCGCCCTGTTCTTACCAAGCCCCAACGTATCAAGAATGGGCAGGATGCTTTTTATCCTGTATAAACATTTTATAATATAGACGACTTCAGTTTTCCATCTGGCCCAGCCAGCCTCGCACCGCTTTGGATAAAATAAAATGGGAGGAGGCAAGGAGGGAGAAGAAATTGTTTTCTTGCTTTTTATTGTCCAAAAAGTTATCACAGAGTTTGCGTTTCACAGGCTCCTTGTGTTTTCAGAGTGGTCTTTAATCAGTGTTCTGGTGGGGGAAAACAAAGGACCGAGACAGTTCCTTCAGTTCCAGGGTGGGTTCAATAGATACCCACTGCCATTTGCCATCCCAGGCTTGGAGACACCTCTCCCAGGACCAACAGGTCACCAAGCACGGGGGCACCAGCCATGGGACAACGGAGCTGGAGGAGCCAACGCTGTGGTATTTGGAGCCACTCATCTCTTCCCCAGCGGGGAGATGCAGGGACGTGCTCTGGAGCTCAGCCATGGTGGTCTCTGGCACGGCGCAGATGGCAGCGGTTCGGATACCCAGCGCCGATGCAATCTGCATGAGCTGCAGCAGACACCAAGTTCAAAGTCAAAATGAACATTTGTTCTACAACAAAACACACTGCAAATGATCCTCGGCAAATTTTAGCTGTTGGTGCAGTCAGATAAGAGCGCGGGAGCGCAGCTCATCCTCGCTGCTCCTGCAAGCCCTGCGCTGCTGAACATCAGCGGCAATGCGGAGAGCGAGCCATACTTTGTATTTTGGTATAAATTACAGAGCAGCACAATAGAGCTGAAGCGGCAGCTCCGCTCTTCCCTGCATTGCTTCCCTCACATTTCAAAGCCCATTAAATTTCTTCCTGTTTAGTTGCTTTATTTTGGCTCCTCGCTGCATAAAATTGTTCCGCGCACGCCGAGCGTCGAAACCGAATAAATAATGGGAAAACTTCCCCTGCAAAAACTCCAAGAGCTGTTACGTAAAGCAGAGAGGGCATCAGCAGATAGAGACAACTCGGAGGCAACCTGAGGGTTGGGATTCTGTGTCAGCTCGACACACAGGGGAAATAACCCTTTAATCCAGTGCAGTGTATTTCATTTACTGTAGTGTTATCCAGTTCGAAGATGTTATGAAAGGAATCCCTGGAGAGACTTAAGACTTCAAAACCAGCCTGAGTTTGAACTTAATTCCACTGTTGCAAAAGGCTGGAGCTGTGGAAGATGACCTTTTCCGTACCTTGCATGCCAGGAGCCATCCTGCCTCATAATGTCACGCCAAATTAGAATATTCTCGTTTTGTTTTACTCGGGATTTTGTTTTGTCTATTCTTTTTAATTAAAAGCATCTGTCACTATTAATGAAACAGGGGGGGAAAAAAAGAAAAAAAGATCAATAACACACAAGAGAAAAATTAAAGCCAGTGATGTCCAGAGAGATGAGGAAAGCCAAAAAGCTGGATAATTAATGGAGGAACTTTCACCTCCACGTGAGCTCATCACCAGAGCCCAGGTCAGGACTGAAGGAGCTTCAGTGCCATCTCCTTGTTGCTCATCACCTGCCCAAAACACAGGGAGGCTCCTCACATACATCCCCCAAATCCCACCGGCAGCAGGACCTTGGGTGGTCTCTTCTCAGATTGAAAATGAGAGGGGAAAAATACCTTTGGAGTGCAGATCCCAACATTGCTGGGGTCTCGTCAAGGTTATCGTGAAGGAAAGTTCAGACACACTTTACAAAACGGACCACAAATGCTCCTCAGTGAACCAGAAGCTGGTGGAACCCCTGAGATGGCAGGGACGAAGGTGGGAGGTCTGATCTTGCACCAACTGCAGGAGCTTCACTGCCCAGGGAATATTTTTAAGCAATCCTGCAGGAATCTTATGGAACAAGCCATGAAAACCCCAGTTAAAGCTGTTCACTGCTGTTCATTGCCCCCATGGACTTTGCTGTTTGGAGGTGAACCATAAAAGGCCAGTTCTCACTTGCTGCATCTTCCAATTTGGATTGCGAGTGCAATTAAATGTACAATTATATTTTCCAAAAATAGGGTTCCCCCACAAAATACTCCATTAATTACAAAATGTCTTCCTAATGTGAAGTTATTTAGCCTGTTAAAGTGGTACAAACAGCTTTATTGGATCATTAATGGCTAGAAACGTTCAGTCAGCACAGTTGGAAAAAATGTAAACTAAATATGTCAAGGGTACATTGCTTTTTACTCTCACTACTTTTTTAATGTCTTATTTCATGGTAGATAAGTGAAAAATCTTTTTACCTGACTTAGTGAGAGGCTCATTTACTCATGCAAATTTAAAACCAAGTGTCATAATACAATGAAATTATAAAAACATATCAGAAAGGAGTTAGTGAGTCACTAAATTTAGCTACTAATGGAGTTCAAGCTGCCTTACAGAGTTGAGTGTGCTCTGGTGCTCCGTAAACACCAGAGCAGAGCTCAGAAACCATCCCATGTGCCTGGGCTTTCTGGAAAAGCCCTTCAGGTTTCCAGCCCTTCTCACCTGGATCTGAGGGAAACTCAGATTTTGATCCCCCACCCAAAGTCAATAAAATAAATTAGACCAATTAAATAAATTAGAATCCATTGTGATGAGCCCTGGGCCAGCGCCAGGTCCTGCGGAGCCACATTCCAAACTCCGGTACAGGAGCAGACCTGGGAGGACTTGCAGGTGAGAAACTCCACATCCATCAGGATTTTCCTGACCCACACAACACAGCAGGGCTGCCAAGGGGACTGGAAGATGCTGAGCAACTCAAGGGCTCGGCTCAGAACCCAAGCAGATCCACCTAACAAAGGTGCATGTGAAACAACTGCAGCAAACCAGGGGCCGAGGCAGGAGCAGGATCCTGCCTTCCCACCCGGAATCTCCACTCATCTGCAGTCCTAGGGCAGCACTAACATGAAGCCTTTATGTCCAGGGACCACCTCATTCCAGGAGTAAGCCAAGAACATGAAGGGGTTGTAAGAGAAGGAAAAGGGAGGGCCAAGGTTCAAACACGACCTGCCCATCTCACAGATCTCCATAATTCCCCCAAACCAAAGCACCCACTGGATCGAGTGAGAAAAAAGGTGTCTCTGCAGAGAAACTGGCTCAAGATACCAGGAGGAAATTCCTAAGGGTGAAAAAGTCCTTGGAGCCCCTCTTGGTACCCAAGGGGGCTCCAGGAGAGGGACTTTGGACAAGGGATGGAGGGACAGGCCAAGGGGGAATGGCTTCCCACTGCCAGAGGTCAGGGATAGATGGGATTTTGGGAAGGATTTCCTGGCTGGGAGGGTGGGCAGGCCCTGGCACAGGTTGGGCAGAGAAGCTGTGGCTGCCCCTGGATCCCTGGAAGTGTCCAAGGCCAGGTTGGATGGGGCTTGGAGCGACCTGGGCTGGTGGAAGGTGTCCCTGCCCTTGGCAGGGGCTGGCACTGGATGGGCTTCAAGGTCCCTCCCAGTCCAAACCATTCTATGATTCTACAACACCCCTGCCCACCAGGCCAGGCTCGAGTTTGGGTCCCAGGTTTGCATGGGGTGGCTGAGCAGAAATCACAGGAGGGGAGGGAGGGAGCAACACTGTCCCAGGCGGCCCCCACCAGCTGGAGTGTGAAATGGGAGCCCAAAGTCCCACGAAAGGAAGAAACAAAGATTCCCAAAGCTCCCTGACCCAGCAGAAAATCATGGAAAAGAGACCCTGTAAGGGGAAGAGGCAAAGGAAGCAATGGAAAACCACGGAGCTGCATTAAGGGCTGTGTTAAAGGATTACGACGTACTGGCCAGACAAGTGCACTGATGTTCCTGAAACCTCATCGATCCACAGGTCAAACAAAAAAATACCAGTTTCAGAAAACATCTCTGGCTGCGACACAATAAACCCACCCCATTCCTTTGCACAGGTAAATAGGGAGACCTTTCCACATGAGAATAAAATCTGCTGCAGAGCTCGACTGTAACTATAAAATCACTGACCCGTCCCTGTCTGTAACAGGCACAGCCTGATACAAGGGATTAGGGAGATGTCCTACATAACTGCTTTAATTAATTTGTGAAATTTTGCACCCTTCTTGGAGGCGGGCGACGTGGCACTCTGTGCTCCCTTGGATTGCCACCGCTCTCAATTTTATTTTTATCCTGAGTTCGATATGAATCAGGCTCTGCAAAAGACAAAACAACCCACTGTAATCATCCAGCATGCCAATTAAACTTAAAGATACCCTGGAAATTAAAATTAAATGCCATATCTATGAAAAGAAGCAGACAGCTTCCTCAGAAACAACAAAAAAAGCCCATATTATAGGAACATGACCATGGCAGCCCAAAATTGCTGCTGAAACTGTTATATAACTTACTACCATCCTTCACATCTGCATCGTGTGGATCTTCATCAAACGGGGTATGTTTTTGCACATTTCTCATCAAGATTTATTGAAGTTGATGCCATAAATTTCATTGAGTTGTTCACTGCTGCCATTTGTTTCCAAGGCAACAAATGCACTTTGCCCAAGCCGCACAGTAAATCACGGCTGTTTGGAATTTGGGGGTCCCTGCCCCTCGTGCCACCTGCACCTCCCAGCGCCAACAGCAGCGGATGGCAAGGATTGCCAAATCTGGGGGGGGGGGGTTATCAAAGGAAAAAAATCCCTATTTGGGGGGAAAAATGTCAACTGAAGCGGGCAGGGAGTGAGGTGATGGTGGGAAGGGGGGATTGGTGTGAAGCCCCCGCGCCCGTCTCATTTACACCTCAGTTGGCTGGAGCTTAAGAAATCCATTCGCGGCTTCAGGAGGAGTCAGAAGGCTCTTCCTGCACAAAATAAGGAAAGAAAGTCGTCTTCTCATCGTGGTCGTGGAAAAAGGGTCAACGGCAGGAGCGAGGGGAAGGGAAAGGCAGAGGATCTGCAAACACTGCCACAAGCCCACACCTCCCCATCCGATGGCAATGGCTCTGCAGGGACCGGGAATAGGAGTCAGAAGGCTCTTCCTGAACAAAATAAGGAAAGAAAGTCGTCTTCTCATCGTGGTCGTGGAAAAAGGGTCAACGGCAGGAGCGAGGGGAAGGGAAAGGCAGAGGATCTGCAAACACTGCCACAAGCCCACACCTCCCCATCCGATGGCAATGGCTCTGCAGGGACCGGGAATAGGAGTCAGAAGGCTCTTCCTGAACAAAATAAGGAAAGAAAGTCGTCTTCTCATCGTGGTCGTGGAAAAAGGGTCAACGGCAGGAGCGAGGGGAAGGGAAAGGCAGAGGATCTGCAAACACTGCCACAAGCCCACACCTCCCCATCCAATGGCAACGGCTCTGCAGGGATCAGGAATAGGAGCCCACGGCACAGAGAACTTGCAGGCAAGCTTGGAAAAGTCCAGCTTGGAATAGGAAAAACGAAGCAGCAGCACGAAGGAAGTGTTATTTATCACCCCATTTCATGCTATTCAAAGAGCAGCATCCCAGGTGTCCCGGTCCCACCGGCGCTGGAAAAGCTCAGGAGCCACCCAGGAGAGCCTCTCCTTCGGCAGCTCAGCCCTGCAGTGGCCACGAGGCACGGGGAGCACCCACCAGACCCCACAGAGGATCACCAAAGCGCCTTGGAAACACAGGGCAGGCACAGAGGGAACCTCAGCCACAGGAAAAAGCAGGAGCTTGAGGCAAACCAGGCTCTGCTTCTCCTGTGGGAGAAGCCTCCTGCAAAAAGCCACGACTTCAGCATTTCTAAAAACAACGCCCATCTCGGGCGCGATGCCGGCGCTTTAATGGGACGTGCTGTTTCTCCAAAGGCAACGCGGTGTTGCGTTTGTTTATCTGCCACAAGAAATAGCCACGGCTGCAACAAGAGGTGACTGCCACACTCAGCACACCAGCACAGACCAAACTGGAAACCACATGGCATGAATCAGGGAAGCCTGAAAACCATTCAGCTTCCACGCCCAGCCACAATGTGCCGCGTAGCTGCAGAGAAGATGTAGCCCCAATTATCCAGAGCACAGGAAGCCGCAATCCCTTCTCTTTTCCCCGTTTTTTGAACAAAATTGCTCTTTGTTGGGTAGCACATTCCCTTGGATTCCCAGAGCGCTCAAACAAGACAGCATCCCTGACGACAAAAGCCACTCGTTTTGCTGCTTTCAGCCCCAGAAACATTAAAGGATTGTTTGCTTTCGAAGTGCAAGTCCACATTTAAGAGGAATAAAGAATTTCTCTGGCAGGCTGGATCAATGATGCAGCAAACCAAGCATGCGACCTCCCGCCGGGCGCCGGGATCCGGCGCTCCTGGAAACAACCAAATAACCTCACGCTGCTCCGGAGCGACCGCACAGTGTGGGAAACGGGGGGAAACTTCCTCCTGACCCTTCACACAACGAGATAGCCCCTCCGTCCACGCAAACCCACGGCGTTCATTAGCCCTGCCATGGTCAGGCGTTCATTAGCACTGCCATGGTCNAGCTCTGCCATGGTCGGGCGTTCATTAGCCCTGCCATGGTTCGCCATTCATTAGCCCTGCCATGGTCAGGCGCTCATTAGCCCTGCCATGGTCAGGCATTCATTAGCACAGGTGTTCATTAGCCCTGCCATGGTCGGGCGTTCATTAGCCCTGCAATGGTCAGGCGCTCATTAGCTCTGCCATGGTCGGG
>VWZG01003804.1:0-23397 GCA_013396735.1 Grallaria varia
AGGAGGTGTCCGTGGAGAAGACTGACCTAATGTAACCAATAACATTTGAGTCATCTACAAACAAAGTAATTTTGTGTTTCAGCTGCTGAAACAAAGGTGTTTAAGAACACAGAATCATAACATGGCCTTGTTTGGCAGGGACCTTAAAGGGCATCCTGGTCTAATCCCCTACCATGAGCAGGAACAACTTCCACTAGACCAAGTTGCTCNCAGGTTGCTCGAGCCCCATCCAAGCTGACCTTGAACACTTCCAGGGATGGGGCATCCACAACTTCTCTGGGCAACTTGTGCCAGGGCCTCCACCCTCACAGTAAAGAATTTCTTCCTAATATCTCATCTAAACCTACTCTCAGTTTGAGACCATTCCCCTTTATCTCATCAGTACAGGATCTTGTAAATAGTCTCTCCATCTTTCTTGTCAGCTCCCTTCAAGTACGGGAAGGCAGCAATTATATCATCTCAGAGCCTTCTGTTTTCCAGGCTGAACAATCCCAATTCTCTCAGCCTTTCCTCATAACAGAGGTGCTCCATGCCTCTAATCAACTTAGTTGCATCCTCTGGACTTGCTGTGACAGGTAGAGGTAACATTCAGGACATGATTGGACACTCTCCTTTGGCATTCATCCCACATTCTGTTTTATAAGGCTGTATTTGTTTTTATAAGGAAATGCACCTTGTAGGACAGATTCACTGTTGTATCTCTCTGTTTTTTACAGAAGGAATAACACCTCCTGGTGCACTAAGAACTTGTATTTAAATATAACTGAATGGTGCCCAAGTTGCCATCTCCCAGAATGAATCAATCAAAACCAATAAACTTTTATAACGATCTATCTCACACAAGAGCAAATACAAAAATAATGCTATACCTCAGAAATAACTGGTTTTCTGTACAGATTATAAAGATCTGAAAACAAATTCTGTGCCCATCCTAGGCAATAATAGAAATTTCACCTCAATAGACAGCCAAGTGTTTTTCTTATTACTGTGTTTCCCTCTATCTGTTCAACAGTGGCCTTCACCAAGTCTGAAGTTTTACAGAAAAAACTTCAGGATGTTTACCCAGACATCACTCAGCAAACTAACAGCTGAGCAAACAGATTCAAACACTCTGGCTCTCTTCCCCCTTTACCATCTATTTTTAATAAACTAGAAACTCTCGCCTAAATAGAGATGCCCTTGAAGGATGTGGGAGAGTCTGAGCATGTTTGCAGTATGTGAAGAGACCTATCTGTGTTTGGTCATTCTGACGAAGCTGTGGTTTGGGGAGACATCCATAGCAGGACATCAGGTTTTCTCTGAAATCACAGAAATGTCCAGCTCATGCTGGAGCACATGCTCTAAAATAGAGCTTTTTGGCTTCAGACACAAACCACTAACAGCAATGGTAATAAAATGGCTTTTTAACATCTTTGGTCTTTTAAAATGTATTTCATATTCCAAAGAATAATTGAGATACTGAAACAAGAAAGTAATAAAACATGCAAGTTTCTAGATTTTTTGGTTGGTTTTTTTTCTCTTTTTAATCTAAATGAAAGATCAACATTTTACCATGAATGGTAACAGATCAATTTCTTGACAACTGCTGCTTTGTTCAAATTTCATTTTTTACACCATTTGCTGAGAAACTCAGTTCCCTTGCCACCACATCATAACGGTATCCCCAAACAGATTAACATCATGGCAGGATAGCATGTCATGTAATAATTTTAATAACATTTATTCATAAGATTGTTACTCCTCCCAGCTTCTGCCTCAGGGTCTGCCACAATGCTATGTAGTTCATTAGCAATAACACTGAGAAGTCAATGAGGCAGATACAATGTGTAGATTAAAAACCCCACAACATTAAGTTTAACTCTTCTCTAACCTTTTAAAACCCATTTGTAGGCTTATTTAATACTAAACTTCAATAACAGTGCATATTGTTTCAAATTATGTGTATTTAGGAAGAACGTAATATAAACAAGTTCTGTATCATATGCAGTCATTCTGGGACTGGGAAATCTAGCAAAGAAGAAAAACCAAGAGCAATCAAAAATTAGGAAGACCAAAAAAGGAAAATATGATGAGACCATCCATAGAAAAAATATGTAATTTTTTCTGTAATTTACAGAAATGTACAGAAAAATATTTATCCAGAATAATTATATCATTTTTGTGAGTTGTTACATAGTTTATACTATTTTTCTATATTGAGGAATATATTTTCTTAAAAGGTAACATGGGTAGCAAAAGTGCAAAACAGACAAAAGTGAAAAAAACACTTTAGCCATAGAGAGATATGTATTTATCTGTAAGAGTTACCTTCTTTAGTGTAAGGCAGTTAATGTTACAGTGTGCATGCATAACCAACCTGCCCCATATATTCTTAAATGCAGGATAGACAGATAGATAGATAGATAGATAGACCACTTATGCATATCATATAAATATTATTTTATTGTAGTAATGTATTTTCCAAACTAAGGAGCAAGGACTTCCAAGATGAACAATTTTACTACGTCTTCATGACAAAATTATCAGAGGATAAAGCCATGGTTCTAAATCAGTCCATTTGATTTGGTCAAGGGTTTTTTTTTTTTTTTTCCACTAGGAGTTATGTAAAGGGACCTTTCATACCTTTACAGATATACTGATCAAGTCTTATTTCTGTCTAATCAGCTTTGGGGAACTAAATAAGAAACAGAGCCAAACAAAACTCCAAACCCCTTTGCCTACTCAGTTTCTTCATCCAGCATGAAACAAATAAATTGCCCAGATTTAAAATGACCGTTTAATCATGTTTTATGCTTCACAAGGTTATGCACCTCTTTGTGTAGCAAATTAGGTAATTGTTCATGGAACATTACTTTTTTCCAGGTTTGATAAAAGCAATTTTTCTATGCATGTTGTTTCCTTTTCCCTTGGCTTAGATTAGGTTACACTTGTTAGACCTTCATTTTCAGGAGCTGCAAACAAAGCATGCCCATGTTTGTGTTAATGAGAATAGCAAAGGTACCTGCTCCTGGCATTCCCTGCTGAAAAAAAGATCTGATTGGCCACTTCAGGGAATGATCCATGGAAGGTTATTTCTGAGCAAGCGGAGTGCTGAGGGGGCATTCAGATGTTCCACTTCACCTATGAAGACAGGCTGAGAAAGTTGAAGGTTTCTCAGCCTGGAGAAGAGAAGGTGGTGTGGAGACCTCATAGCATCTTCCAGTACCTGAAGGGGACTACAGGGAAGCTGGAGAGGGACTGTTCATCAGGAACTGTAGTGCTAGGACAAGGGGGGATGGGTTCAGACTGAAAGAGGGAAGAAATTCTTTACTGTGAGGGTGGTGCGGCACTTCAGTTGTTTGTACAGGGCTCTGAGCAACCTGGTCTAGTGGAAGGTGTCCCTGTCCATGGCAGGGAAGTTGGAACTAGATGATCTTTCAGGTCCCTTCCAACTATTTAATGATTCAATGACTCCCACCCTGAATACTGAAAAGTCTGTTAGGCAATGTTTGGATGTGGGAGTTGAAGCTGATACCTCCTGGTATACAACATTATGGTGACCTAATCCATTCGAATGAAGAGCACCATGTTGCTGTACAAGCCATTCTGTGAGCAAGACTGATGTAAAATATGAACCAGGTAGAGTGACTGCCACCCCCAACCATGTTGGAATTATTTAAGTAAAGGCAACAAAATCTGAAATGAGAATAAGCACGAAGCCACCAGAAAGAGGCTCCAATGCTGGATGAAGATTTAGTTTCAAAGCTTTCATGTGCCAAAGGCTGAACGAATCAAATCTACGAAAAACAACATAAATGAAATCACCTAACATTTGGCAAATACAATTTAGGTTTTGAGTTGGCCTAGAAAGCAGAGGTAAAATATAAATAGAGAGAACAAAGAGTGAAACCAAGCCAGTGTGGCATCTGCCAAAGTATCACATTGACTTTTATGGTCAGCATGCACCATTGCTGTGCTTTAGTGGAAACTAGCTGGAATATTTTGTACCGTAGTGATAGAAATGAGTAACCAAACACGTGTCAAGATATTTGTGAGATGCCTTGCTATGAGTTGTGCATAGCATGCTGCAGATCCATTCAGGAAAAATGTGCCTGTCTTACATTTGACTAAAAGGAACAAGCAGTTCTGATGAAGACATCTCAAAAAAATTCTTCAGAAAAAAAGACAGACCTATAAATCAAAGAAATAAAGCAATTTGATGCAATAATGTAGAAAAAGGAAATATTTGTTCCAAGCTCATCCAGGTGGTATAAGCTAGACAGAAGATCTCAAAGTGTTAAATCAAACAAATTTTGCAGATTATGACTAAAATGCTATGTTTTCTTGTGGATTAATAGCAGACGAAGTTAAAAACAAACAAACAAACAAAAATCCCCCAAGCCTTTCCTCCTGTATTTTCCATTTAAAATGATACCAAAGTATTTCAAAGCCGCTGGCTCACATAAGCACTCCTGTGTGTCAATGTCATTTGGTTTACATTTGTATGAACATACACAACACTCCTGCATTTCTTCACAGGGATGCCAGAATGCAGAATTTACCACGTGAGGAACAAACCCCTTATTATTATCTTGTGTTACCCTGAGAAGGTTAGATGCAGGCATCAACAACATCAAGTGTTGTTCTTACTAGGCACAGCAATAAATACATAAATAAATAGAAAAATGCCAGTCTTTTCCTCTATTAATTATAATTCAACAAGAGCAATGAAAAGCCAAAGTAGCCAGGATCCATCCAAAGCTTGAAGCTTTTCATCCCGGGGGACTTTCAGACCTAGTTTCAAGTGTTTTTCTGAGAAACCACAAACTTTTCCTTCTCTTTCTACAAAATCAAATGATGACTCTAAAAATTGCCTCCTACCCATCTGTTCATTCAGCTGGTGTGTGGCTTCCTTCTCCTCTTTTATTTTGGTGTTTTTTTTTTTTTTGGTCTTTTTATACAAAACGCAAATATTCTAGTCAGGAACCTGCAATATTTAGAATAAAAAAACCACCTTAGGCTCGACAAAAGTACTGACTCTCAGTAAAGGTGTGTTCTTCATTTAGGTTCTCAGAGATATAAGCAGAGTAAGTTAATATGCCACCCATGATGAATTATTGAAAACATCAGCAAAGAGCAATTACTGTATGTCTGATCTTAATTTGGCTTCCGTTTAGAAATACGATACCTTATGTAAGGTACCTCAGGGAACAGATGCCACCAAAGTGCAATGAAAAATGTTAAATATTCTGTGGATGGAACTCACTGCTATAGCAGTTTCCCATGAGAGCAGATGCAAGTTTTCAGGCATTTTCTGAACATTAAGGACTTGGCAGTATTTTCAAATCCCACCAGGAGAACGCTTATCTTACCCATCATTTGCTTAACATCATGTTAGATTGCAGTGCCCATCTCCACAGAATGGAGAAGTCTGGCTGCTTCCTTGGACTGAAATAAATATGGTTTTATTGTGCACCCTACATATTGTGTGGAAGGAATACTTCTTCAACTAAGCTATTAAAAACATGCTAAAAGTATTCATAACTGCAGCAGCAGCAGAGAATATGATAAAAATATGCAGTTCTCTTGAGCACCAAAAGCGGTTGTTTTGGGAAATATTTGGTTATGTGAGTACTAAAGCACAAAATGAACATATTTTTTCAAGTTAGTAGAGCTTCTGAGCTCTATAATTTTTCTTATACTTTATTTTTTCCTGCATAAGCTACATTTTTAGCAATGCTGAGAACCTTTCACTGGTGTGATTTGGACAAATAATAAGAAAGAAGGTGGAAGGACCTTCAGGTTGGTCTTGTCAATCTGAGCACCATGCTTTCATAATTTTTTAAAAGCTTCAATTTTTCAGAAAAAAAACAAAAACAAACCAACAAAAAACCAAGACCCTAGATTTATATTACAGCAACAGATGTCTGGCTGCAATGATTTTGAAAGAGTCAGAATTCAGTGCTTTATAATATACCATAAACCATATACATCAACTAAAAGGAAAAAATCCCTGTATTCTCTATAGCATTGCTACTTCCTTTTCTCCTTTCAAGAAAATGACTGGGAAAACATCCCACTTTTGTTTTCATGAAACAATTCAGCTTTCTAGATCTTCCTTAGACTAAGACTGAGATCAACCAAAACCTGAACGAAACAAAGTGTGCAGTGTTGTGAGGGCTGTCGTTGTGCTCTGATGTTGGCAAATTACAGCTGATACATCTGGTGCTCCACTTCAAAGGCGTGATTGGTCACGGTCTGTGTGCTGCGTAATTGCATGCTCTGCTGTACATAATAATGTTTTTCAATTGAGTTTGTTCTGCATAACAAAGATTCAATTATTATAAAATTCCTACCTCTGCAAGTCAGTACATTTCTATTTTCTGGTTGATTTAGAATCAAAACTTCTTACAAATTGCCCAGGAAATTTGGGATAGATGGAATATCACTTTCCCTCTTATGTGTTTCCCTACAACCTCCAGATCAAGGACAAAGAGACCACATTAATGAAGTTTGCAATAGAACTCTTCCCAAACATTTCCCCATAGAACTGGAAGTAGATGTTGGGTTGGTCACTGTTTCTAATGGAAAGTTGTCTGTTTTCTAAAATATTCAATTCCTTTTTATTTTTTGGCACCTCATTGCAGTTGGATAGAGACTGGACAAATTGAAGTAGGTCACTAGTATGGACTGTAAGACTTTTTAAAGTACATTTTGTCAATTAGAACCATTTATGAAAGCTTTCTACCTAATATACTGCATAACTAAATTCCACTATCCCCCAACATACACCTGCAATCAACTGCAATCAACATTTTAGACTACACATGTGGGAAATAAAAGAGAGATTTGAAAGGACAGTCCTGGAACTGAAGAAAAATCAAACAAATCATTTAACAAAAAATGCTATTGCTTAAAAAATCTGTCAGGAAATAAAATGCCATTGCAGATAGTGCAACTGATATATTAAGTACTCAGGGCATGTCTTAAGACTCAAAATTCATTATCAAATACCTCAGGAGGAAAAACTTACTTTCACCATGAAAACAAAATGTAATCAATTCTCATACTCTGTATGTGTGCTTTTAGGTTAAAAAAGAAAAGGTTGACTTAACAGAATTTGGTAAATAGAGCTAGGTTTAAGGTTGAGTTCTCTATGATTAGGTTATGCTGGTTAATGAGGATATAATGAACTGAGAAATCCACTTGCAGATGAAAAGTTCCCCAAAGATGTGATTATATGCAACAGTTTTTAAGAGTGGTGGCTAGTGCTTAGTAAGGCTGATGGCTGGAAGAACTTAAATCTACTAGAAGAGATCCTTGAAGATACACAGACATGTTAGGAACAAAAATATAACTGAATCATGGGAAGATTCACCACAAGTTTTATAGAGCCTACAAGAAAGATGGAGAGACTACAACATCATGTAGTGACATGACAAGAGGGAATGGTTTCAAACTGAGAGACTAGGTTTAAATTAAATACTAGAAAGAAGTTCTTTGCTGGGAGGGTGAAGACATTGGAACAGGCTGCCCAGAGAAGTTGTGGATGCCTCACCCCTGGAAGTGTTCAAGGTCAGGTTGGATGGGACTCTGAGCAATCTCATCTCATGGAAGGCATCCTTGTCCGCAGCAGAGGGCTTGGAATTAGATCATCTTTTAGGTCCCTTCCAACTCAGCCCATTCTATGATTCTATGTCCCTCTAAACATAAAAGGTTGTACAGAGTGCTTTCATTAATTCCAGTTGATCTCCTTTGTAGGCCACCCATGTACCACGTGCTGTGATGATGTGCTGAAGCATCCCACTGGGCAAGTGCCTAATAGAAGACAGTATCTCCCTCTCTGAACCAGGCAGGCATGCCAAGCATATCTTCAGAGGGAAGACAATAATATTTAATTAACATAGCATGATTAAGACCAAAAAGTTCTTCAGAGCAGGAATTTTGGATAGTTAAACTGAATAGCCATCTCGACCAACAAGACACTACTGTATTTAAAAGAAAAGAAGACCTTGAAGAAAAACTAAAGCCTAAGAAAGCAATAATGTAGGATATCAGCTAGAGATGAAAGCTTCTGTTGTGGCTGTCCAAATCCCAGACTCACTTAACAGATTCAAACGAGTAAAGCCTCTACAAGATGTGACTCTTTAAGCTGTAGTGTAAGCAGGAGAGGGAAAATGTTTCCTAATTTTATTATCTGATTATTGGAATCTTGACATTATCTTCACATCAGAGACATTCTTATATGAATCTGACTTCATGAAACTAGCGAGGTAGATTTTCTGACTTCTGTCAGGTAGAGATTTGGCAGAAACAGATGAAAGGTTGTACATTAGATAATGATATACATTGTGTTTTAAAATCTAGGGGGGGGGTTTCACCTGCTCAAACTAAGTATACGTATAAGACATGTTAGAAGTTGTTTATATATAAGCAAATATAATTTACAGGTTTGGAAAGGAAATAGAATATAAAATAAATTATTAAATACTCTTTTTATGCTTCTTGTAAGCTTACGATGTTTTCTGCAGTGGCTTTGCTGGTGGAATTGCCAATAGTGAAGCCTGGGTTTTTCCAGATATAATCCTTTCCCTTTTAATAATCCAAACAGAGATGTACATGAAAAAAACTACATAATATGGGCATAGACAGAGCAAAAATCACATATCTTCCTTCCCTCCCATATTATGAATTTCCAGCCAGGGCTCACAAGATGATGCATTATTTGCATGAAGGCAGAAAGAATTCAAATGAAGCAATTATTAGACAAGAATACTTGATAAATGGTAGCAATATGTTCAGTAAAATGTACCCGATGCAATTATTTCTAGACAAGCACCTCAACAGTCTTAAAATTTTATTGTTATGAGAGTTTAAGAGACAACAATGCCTTCATTTCAAACACAGAAGGATGAAGTGACACAAATATTTCCTTAAATACTCAACAGTATGTATTTCAACAGAGGCAAAACCATGGTGCAACTACTCTGCTGAGTATCCCTGCTCCCCCTGAAATCATTTAGGTCACCTGATGGCAGGCTCTGCATTTGCACTCATAGCCTTACAAATGTAATAGCTAAAAGACATGTATATGCATTGAAATATTGTGTTATACTTTTATTAAAAAGGAACACAGATCTTGCAGTACCTGTAACCTGCTTTCCTACAGTTTGGGAGCCAAATCAGCTCTTTAAGAGTTGGGTAATTCTGCTGCTCTCAGAGCAGTACTGACAGTAAAAATAAAAACATAAAAATTAAGTCAGCCATTCAAACATCAGCCAGGGAAATCCAACTAATTAGTTTTCTTTAATTTCCCAGTGGAACACCTGTGGTCTAGGTGGGTGTGTAGATATATATGTGTATAAATATATATATCTCCTGCTGTTTTGGGAAGTCCACCTTTGCTTCAACTCCAACCAAAAGAGCAGATTCCCTACACTATCACTAGGGATGAAGACCATCTGCAAGAGGTAGTTTGCTTCAAATTCTCATCCTGTCTTGTCAACATACTGGAGATAACAATCACAGTAACTTTCCTCAATCGCACCAGGTGCAAAACCCTGCGACTATTTAAATCTCTGCTAACCTTGTTGATAGTTACTTACATGCTAAGGAGTTATTGTGCCATGAGTCTAAGTTAAAAGGACAAGAACATCATGAGCAGAGAAAAAAGTCACAAAGCAACAGCAGACATTTAAAAAATGCTCTTATTTTGAGATGGGTTTTTTTGCCTCAGTGAAGATCACCCTTTCAAGAATGAGCACTCTTCTGACAGATAAACCCAATACAACATTTGTGATTGTCATACTTTCTCTCTGTAACTACATCAGGCAGAAGAGAAGTTCTGCCAGCCCTGAGAATTCAGTTTCTGGTAACATCAAGAGAACTGACGAATCATTTTGATTTTTACAGCACAAGCCTTGACCATGGTCCCAGCCAGTGTTTCTGTCAGCCCTGGCATCACTGCAGTTCTCCTTGTCATTGGCACTAAAGCTAAATATATTTATTCTATTGTGTAACAAATAGTAAATTTGATGAAAAATGTAGCCTGGGTCATTCCAACGCTATCAGGAATTTCAGGAAAAGATCAAATGCTTGAGCTGATAAGGAGAAGAAATGGGAAGACAACACAGAGAGAAAAAGCTGTGATAGCCCTCTTTTGTCAACCAACTAAATATTGCAACATATAGGTCTCAGTCTCTGCTTGAGAAAATCAGGCAACACTTCCCAGTTCCTAAGGAAGGGTTACACAAGGATATTACACAAAACATAACACAAAATATAATATCATTATAAAAAGTATGAAAAAAAAAAGAAAGGGTTACTCTGTTTAACTCTGTTTTACTGAAACCATTCAATATTTGAATCAGTTTGATCCCAAACAGTTCTTTTTCTAGTTCAGCAGCCAAGCAACCAAATAGAAAGATCAATACAGACACAATTATCAAAACAACTTCTGGAAAAAGATGCAGAATATTTAAATTCCCTGCTTAAAACACTATTCGTTACTCTTGTAGAGGGTGGAATATTTTTTTATTCGTGTCACATCAGTAGTTCTTGCTTTTGTCCAAACAACTAGCTGATTCTTTAATTTTTGGATGCAGTGAGCACAAATGTCTCAACACCCAAGCAGGCAGATTTCTTTCTAACCTCAAGTATGCAAAACGATTATGGCAAGCCACCTCTTTCAGAGGCAGAATGAATAAATCTATCAAGCCAATGAATGTTGTGCCATCTGCACCTTCTACAGCAACAACATTAATCGCAGCAGACTTCCCAGCTGGGTCCATCTCCCACCTTTAACCAGATCCATGAATCAACGGGACTGGAGTAAGGAGCGCATTAGACCAGACCAGTGATACAAGTTGCCCAAGGTGGGTTCATGTATGAGAACTCCCACAATACCATAGAAGAAAGTTGGCTCTTCCTGGTTGTTTCATTAATGCCAGTTACACTGTGAGGTGAAACGCTCTATTTTGAATAGGCTCGCAGTAAGAGCCAATGCTGTTCATAACATTGACTCCAGCTGAGGATAAGAACCATCCACATATTCATGCTAAAGCTTGGGCAATAAATTACAATTTCATAGAATCCTTTTCACTATATTATTTAGTTTCCAGACAGAAATTAATGAATAAACACGTGCACATATAGAGATAAAATAGATATGAGTGGCTTCCTGAAATGTACTAAGAGTGTACTAAGTCTTTTTAATAAGAAATTGGTCTGCTTTCATTGTCTTGTCACTTCATCATCCTCCTAGTTTCCTTAAACTAGTCATTCACAGAGGTTTTCTAGCTCTCTCTCATCTTGAAAATCTGTGTTAGACTAAGCAAGCCTAATGAAAGACAATAAGTGCCTTAGGCAAAAAAGGTATATTTCTGTATGATATATCACTAACCTTAGTTTGCAAGATTTGCAAGAATACAAACCCTCTTTCTTCAATTCCTTCTCTGTGAGAATGCATGAGTGTATCCCTTGGTAATCGAAGTGTCACAGAATCAAAAAAAAAAACCCGACTTTCGGGGTAATGGCAGGGCTTATCAGATAGTTCGTATGCAAAAGCAGGGAATTTGTAAAGAACATTGTTTACAAAATCAAAGCAATTTCATGTTTCCCTCTGATAAAGTTTGCTTGGAGGAATAAATATACTTCATTTTAACTTTATCACTTTGTTGGTCTATTAGATAACATCAGAATGATTTATAGACTGGACTGTAAATCTCTGCTCTTGAACCTCAGTAAAATTGTTTTGGGAGGCTTCTATGGATCATATGGCTTGATGATATTTCTTCTTTCCCTACTGTTCTGGAATATTCCTGTCCAAATGATCACACTTACTAGGGAAACATTTGAATACAAATATTTGGAGTTTTCAGGGTAGCATTTTAGGATTTCAAAATTTCAAATGAGAATATGAAATTTTGCTGAGTTATTATAGATCAATACTTATTAGCTAAAAGTATGTACAAAGACAAAGAAAATATGCATTCAATGGCACATAAATCATGTCTGATTTTCAGTGACACAAGGAAATAGAGATGCAAGAAAATTCACTTCCCTTTTTTCATGACCACAGCTGATGATCCTTGCATTCTCACTTGCACTATGGCAGCCAAAAACACCTAATATTTTTCTGCATATTCTGTTTTTATTGCTTATTGCAGTCTATAGAACTTTTCATATTCTTGCTCAGCTATTTGCATCATTAATATAATTTAACAGTAAATTTCACAGTCTAATTATTCATTACATTAAAAAAAATCCTTTTATTAATTTGAAACTGTTTACCTGATAATTTTATCAAATGCCCTTGTGCTCATTTTATGAGCCAACCTGATTTGCATTCTCTAGAACAATAATTTTAATTATTTTCCCTTTTTCCCCTGAGGAAAAAACAGAACAATCTGGAGTTCCTGATCTACTTTACTACCAACTTGGGATAAGCAGATGCCTGGCTTCAGTGGGGACCAGTCACATGGCTGCATTTGCAAGATTACAGCCTTAGTAAATGATAGTTGTCATTTCTACAATTAAGGTTTTGTAACTTCAAAGTCTGTGCACAATCAGCTGATGGAAGAAGGCTTCTACTTTTGAATTTTTTAACCATAGATTTCAGATTATAAAGGTCACCAAAATCTTGTTCATGTCTCTCTATATAACTAATTTTTATGTGGCCCACCAGTGATTTTTGCTTATTTCATAAAAAAGTAATTTTTGCTGAAAAACTGTGTAGGTCATAAACCAGCTTCCCCCTTCATATCACAATCCAAACTGAAAGAAACTTCTGCTTTTTGAAAGCACCTGATAATAGAATATCCTTTCATGCTTTGAAAAGTCCTTATTGCTGCTGTGCAATACCCATTTAGTCAGGTGTGGGCACCTGTGGCTTGAGATGAGGAAGGCAAGGGCAGTCCCACTCCCAACATTGGGCCACTGGCGCCTCCAGCCCCAGCCTGGCTGAAAGGAGCCTTGGGAAGCCTGGCCCTGCCATCAGTAAGTGCTGTTTGTAGCCTCAAATGCTCAAGGATACCAGCATTCAGGCTCCCTTTTATTATTTTTGAAGGGTTTTCTTGGTATAAAAATAATTGAGATAAATCAAGACTCTCCTACTTTTTTTTCNGCCATACACAATGTAAAACTCTTTAGGGAAAAAGACAAACATATTTTGTTGCTAGGGCAGCAACCTGCTTCCTAAATCCTCCTCAGTCCTTCTTACTCTTCCCCCCCTCTTTCTTTAAACACGGTATGCATTTGTGTTTTGCTGTCACTAAGCAGCTACGAGAGCTCTATTCAGATCAATTAGTTGCTTTGGACCACTAATTTACTGTCTTGATCAATTACACACATTAAATAAATAATATTCTTCAGCATGATAAGGAGGAGAGAGGAGAAAAACTCTTTAGCAGTAGTTGAGTTTGAGGAACCTTCAAATAGTTCACAAGGGTGCTGGTACATCAATCCAGGAGAGCTTTCAGGCATAGATGAAATATAATAAAATACCTGCATGCTAACACAAGAGGCATGAAGGACAAACAAGGAGAAATTGGAAGCTGTGACTAACACGGAAAAATGATATAGGAGAGTTGACAGAAACACAGTGGATGTACATCCTCACCAGCTCATAAACATGGTGAGTTAAAGCCCAGCATTGCTAGCTGAGAATGAAATACAAATGTATAAATTTGCACAATAGAGAAAATGAGAGTTGTGCCGTGAGAAACAAAGTAGAATTTCAAAGGATTTGTATGAATCCTCTCTAAAAATCCTTACATTTATTATGAGGGGATCTAGCTGGGATAGATCCCAGAGCTTCTGTTGAAAAGTAGCATTCAATTTGAAGACCAGTTTGTAAAGAACTAAGTAGAAGGGATGAAATGATAATAACTCAACCAGAATGCATAGATGTACAAGAAAGATAATAACAACCTGCAAAGATCACGGGTTCAAAGAGGAAGAGAAAGAATATTAATCTGCAGAGAAAGTTACATATTGACATTCCAATTCTTCTAGAATACTTGTCTGTAAATATTACACAGGAGTTAATTATTGGAACAGTTTAACTATGGAGAACTACCACACAACTACCCTGTTAAATACCTTCTGTCACTTGTATTTTTATATAGCATCAGGTAAGAAGAGACTTAAAAGTAGAAACAGGTTAAAAACATGCCAAGACCCGGCAAGTGAATTTGAGCAGTATATATAACACATCATAGTAGGTATAATCATTGCTACGAAATACTTTTAAATCAGTTTATCCTGTTTTTTTTCAGTAAAATTAAAAAAACTGAATGGAAGATGGAAGTAGTCAATAATATAGGCAAAATACACAAATATTATTGTCAAATAGTGGTGCGACAATTTTAACAGAAATGTCTAATTTTTTTAAGGACAGCCTTTATCATGAGTACAATTTTTTTAGCAAATCTGTGGAATCAGATCTGCAGAGAAAAAAAATATATTAACAAACCTGGTGAAACACTTAAAAGCACAACTTGTATACCTTCTTCAATTCTTTAACTACATTAATACAAATACGTTTTTGCAGTTAAAATATTTTCTCTTTTAACTTTTAATTCAAATATTTTAGCAGTGCCGTATTGATTTTCCCCCTTCAATTTTCTCTACCTGTCACTTACTGTGCAATGAGCCATTTTTGAAATGGTATCACCGGAAAAGACAAAANAGGATACAAACTCAGATTCTGGGAATTAATAAATAGCAAACCAAAATGTATGAATATATTTCATAAAATGCCTAGAAATTAAATATATATATATTGGAAACATTTTCTCATGGTGATACAGATTTTTACAAGATCTGAGAATATTTCATAACCTTTTAAATAGGAAAATTTAAAAATAAGACAAAGTTGAAATCAACTTATTTTTTATACATCCTCCAGGGGACTGAGGAACTCCACATTATGCTAACAGCAGATTCACAGGAGTATTTTTAATGTGTTACTGAAGTACTTGTTACACTATATCTAGACTAAATGTATGCAATAATCAGTTAGCACAAATGATGAAAATTGACATATCTAAAAATCTAGAGCCAATAATATTTTATATGTTCCATCTAGAAATGTCTTGTACATTTATTAACAGGCCAATTAGAAGAAAATATACAGTCCAGTGGGGAAAACAGAGCTTTGAGACAGTGAATTGTGCTTCAACCAGGCAAATACAATCTTATCTTGTAAAGAAACGTCTGCATATATCTTGGAAGTGAAAAAAATTAAAAGGTTTCTTTAATTAAGAAAAATACCTACACACTGTCTTCTGGATAAAAATACAATAGAGTGAACTTCCAGGGGAAATATTAAATCTGTCTGGATTGCCTGAAAGTTTTGAAAAGAGAACCGTCTATGAAACTGACGTATTCCACTGAAGGGAAATGAGTGTATGGCCTCAAATGCAGGCTCGGGGCGCCTGATCTCTCCTTGCCAGGGAGAGAAAGCAGCAATGAATGAAGAGACACTTTGCTAATTTAATTACTCACGTCGAGCCTGTCCTGGCTCTCCAGAGTGACCCTGGTTTTTCCTTCCTTCTGGCACTGCAGGCCTTCCCTCACTCAACGCTGGCGCTCCTGTGGGGAGGGGATGCCGGTGGCTGAGTCACCACGGGTGCAGTCAGGCACGAAGCTATCTCATAAGAACAAGGCGGGTAAAACCAACAGGAACTGCTCGTAGATGTAGTGCAATCCTGGGTGATGGGTGATCCAACAGAGCATGTCCCAGCCCTTTGGCTTTGCCACACGTGTACAGCACCTGCAACTTTAACAGAACACGGGAAGGACATGGACCTGGGGGAGCGAGTCCAGAGCAGGTCACCAAGTTGATCAGAGGGATGAAGCACCTCTGCTCTGAGGAAAGACTGAGAGAATTGGGATTGTTCAGCCTGGAAAAGGAAGGCTTTGGGGTGACCTAATTGCGACGTTCCAGTACCTGGAGGGAGACCACAAGAAAGATTTAGAGAGATTATAAGCGCATGTGGTGACACAATAGGGGGGAATGGCTTCAAACTAAAAGAGAGTAGGTTTAGGTGATATTTAGGAAAACATTCTTACCTGTGAGAGTGGTGTGGCCCTGGTGGAGGTTTCCCAGAGTTGTGGATGCCCCATCCCTGGAAGTATCCAGTGTCAGGTTGGATGGAGCTCTGAGCAACCTGCTCTAGTGGAAGGTGTCCCTGCCCATGGCAGGGGGATTAGAACAAGATAATCTTTCAGGTCCCTTCCAATCCGGGCCACTCTGTGATTCCATGATTATGGGGCGGTAAGTGCAGTATATTCCATCATTTCGCTGGAGAAATCAACCTACTTTTATGCTGCTGACATTCTGCCGTCAAGAAGAGCCTGAGCCATTATCCAACCAGATTGCAAATTCAAGTACATCTTCATTAGTGGAAATAGGTTATGCTTTGAATGAACTGACTCACAAAAAAAAAAAGAAAAAAAATAAAGCAAAAAACCCATTAGAGACCCTTCAGGAGTAAAACTGCTAGGTGCAGACCTTTCTGATTTAAATTATTACATGAATTAATCCCGACTAATTCACAACAGTAAGAATGAACTTCAAACAATTTTTGAAGCAGTAGTAAAAGTAATAGCAAACTATTACTAAGATTAGAAACCAAATGAGTGAGGGGATAACATCTATAGAAAAGGCAGACAATGTAAGATAATAAAGTATTTAGCAGCACCTGCTTAATAACACCTTTCAACCTAACATACCCAAGCAAATGTACTCACAATCTGACCTTTGAGGGGTGCGAGACATGAAATGAAATCAAAATATGCTTTGAAAGCCTAAGTTTTGAATCCATTGTTTTGAGATATTGCTTACAGCATTTTCGTAAGTGTTTTTTGGAATGGAACAGAGCTCATTTTCTAAAGATTTTGCAGGTGTGAAGAGATCTAAAATTGTAGGCATCATACTACATTATTTAAAAAAAAAAATGGTTCCATGAAGGACTGCAATAGCAAAAAACTTTCTTTCATTTTGTTCATTAGGAAAACTAATCATGACAAGATTTTAAGCTAAGCAATTGGAGACCTGAATCCAAAATGGATTTCCTTTGTACCCAGTCCTTATTAAATACACACAATTCTCAGGCAGACATCATCCAGATCTGGAAAACGCTCAATATTAACCCATCTGGGAGTAGATTAGAGTAGCAATTTGACAGGAAATAAGAATACTTTGTGCTATGATAGGAACTTCCAATAAAAAAAATAAAATATCATGTTACACTCATAAAGATGTTTTTCTTGACCAAATTCTCTTGCAGAAAGCAGAATATTTTAATGATTTCTTATTTTCAAAATTATGTATTTATTTAGTGAGAGAAATTTTCTGATATTCCAGTTTAGAAGGAAAATGCCCCTCAAATAAAAAGTCAACACCATGAATTACTGAGTCAGATTATATAGTGTCTGTAACTAAATCTCCATTCTGGTTTTGAAAAATAATCTCTATCTCACTTTTCACAGTATGTTCTGCTTTTAATGCATATAATTACGTATCCTAATTACTTTAAAATGCCACATTAAAAATATTATGAAAAAAACCCTTTAATAAAATCTTTCCATTCCTTGATGTATTTTGGTGGGTTTTTTTTAAATGAATGGTAGTAGGAGACAAAATCAACAGTTGTAAATCTAATACCATCTATTTAGATAGCAGGTTGTGAAATTCAGTGTACGTGATGAGAGGATTCCTGAAACCAAGAGAAAATGAAGAATTTTACTAAAATAGAAGAAATCTTCAACTCTGTCATCAGTGGACAGGAATTATGGTACAAGCACCCCCTAAATTATCCTGAAAACATTTTCAATAGTGTCATTATCAGTCACTGGTTTCTGCCCAAATTGCAGGGAGACATTGGACTATGGGAATCAATTGTTGGATAAAGTATGTTCATAAAATAAAATTAATTGGACTTGCTGTTTCAATTTAGTGCAAAGCAAACTTAATGGAGGGGTTGAATATGGATAAACATTTTATGGTAATTGCTTGTTTTCTTTTTTCACTACTAGGAATATTGTTCCTTAAATAAATTTTACTTTTTTTCTACACTGGCTATATTAAAATTATTTTTAGCTGTTGTTCCCTGGTCAACAAAAGCAATAAAAATACACAAAACAACCACACATATTATCTTCAGTTGAGATAATTGTAAAGTTTAATGTTATTTGTTCTCATTTAAATGAAGAATTAGCTTTTTTATCGGGGTTACAATGTCATATATTATAAATCCACAGATAGCAAAAAATGCCATATAATTTCTTTGCTTATCTAATCACGTAGTGAATTACAGATTCTGTAATTAAGGTCATCAGCTGACTAAAATATCACATATACCAATATGCCATGAAAGGGAAATGCCATTTACAGGTGATTTGAACCATGGCAGATAAAACAAACCACAGTAAAATGTCTGCCTTCATAATTTCACATTATTTGGGCTAAAAGTTCTGAAGCAAATTATGTAACCAATTCTGAAACAGGGAGTCGGGTATCTTTCGACATAAAGAAGTAGACGCTTCCATTTTCCTTCACAGTTCAAACACAGGCAAATCTAAGAAGCAGAGGAAATTCAGATTTCAATGCAGTGAAAGTGAGGTCTGGATTCTGCAGGGAAAAAAAAAAAGATCATCATTATTTTTAGTTGAAAGACATCGTAGTCTATTTCTTTAAGGAGGTGTGGTGCGTGTCACAAATTTTATGTATATACACGCCTCTGTCTTTCTTTGCTTTTTAATTTCAGAAGTTACCACTAATCTATGTCACACAGATTTCACTGAGAATACCATTCTCACAATTTTTATGGAAATAGGCTGCTGAAGAGAGCAAACCCTTCTATATTTCATGACTGAATAAAAGACAGCACCATGAGATTGTGCCATTTTGGTGTCACAGAACTTCCTGCAAGACATGAATTTTTTAGCTGGGTAGGAGTGTTCTGAGAGCAGTCATAACATTTCCTTCCTACATACATTTTCAGAAGGCTTGTTATATTTCAGTCAAAAAGGTAGCTAAGGACAAGATACAGGAAGGAATATGAAGCGCCAGTAATACATGTGATATGAAGTTGCCTGATGATAAGCAGACTCTATCCATTAAAAATGTATGCCCTCAGCCTTTTGGGGAGTACAGACAAAATCCATATTGGTCCTTTATATCCCTCCGGCACTTCATCTCTACCTGCAAGAATTACTAGATGCAAAAGACATTAAAATAAATTGGATTGAAAATACATCTGAAAAGTGGTAACCCTGCTTATCTAATGATTTTCTGTTCTTAACTTTTATAATTATTACTCACCTCTTCTTCCTGTTTATAAGGTTTTTTCTCCATTCTCTTTTATAAAATTCTCATATCCACTTCTTCACCTGGTTTCTGAGCACATGGCACAAGAAATTAAATAGTTCATGTGTAGCACAATTTTCTAAAGTAGAATGAAACTATGCCAGAAGAAGACCTTGAGCATTTGGGTTTTTTTCTGTCAGCAGCTCAATTAATTTCACCCATTCTAGAGAAATGCCCATCACTTTCACCTAGTTTGTAATTCTAAAAGAAATTTTGTAACTTACCTAAAAAAGAGGAAAACAAGTTATGGAAAGTTGTCTCCCACTTAAAAGTCCTTAAAAGTGGGTTTTCTTTGGAGCACTCACATCCACTTGCTGACAACACCTCTTTGTCTTGTGAAACCTCAGTGGGGATGCAGCTGCAGGAAATGACTTGCAGAAGTATTTGACTGTCCTTCTACCATGCCTATAACCTTCTGCCTAAAGCTTCTTCTAACAAGCTAGGAAAGTCTAACAGCATAAACAAAGGAATCTAGAGATGTTGTACAAAGAAAAGAGAGCAAAATCATTTATGGGATCTGACAGATAAGATGTTTTTGTGCGATGGGTCTCTCCTGACAGTTTATAAGCAGCTGAATGAGTGTTTGCACGGCGACCATCTCCTACGTAGGAATAACCTTGTCTGTCTTCCCTACGCACCACTGGTCAGAGTATATTTTTAAACTGTTTTACAAGCACTAAATAACATCCAAAGCTTAATGGTAAACTTTATTCATAAGGTGCTTTGTTCCAGAAAAAATGTACTGTTTTTCTTGAAACTTTCCCCTAGGTAAAAAAAAGAGTATTTTCTCATTTTTCACCAGCCTATGTAAGCAGCTTGAGTATGTTAGTCAATATTAGCTCAAGGATCAGTAAGCACAGGATTGATGCAATTATTTTCACCTTTTATTTTAATATATATAAAATATTATAATAGTTGATATCAACATTATTACAAGCACATGAATCAAGAAGTGACCTAGTGATGTTCTTTATTTTGGCGCCAGTGGGTAGTACAAGAACTTGCTAACAGTTGTACAAGGTGTGAAACACACAGAAATGGCCCTTTTGCTTGTTGTCAAAGAGCTTGACAGACTAAAATGTTTTTTTGTTTTTTTTTGTTTTTTTTTTTCCTGAGGAAAAAGAAGCAGTTTGAGTTTTACAGAAAAATAGTACTCTAGCACTTCTGTTTACTCTGGTCTCAGATGGGTCAACAACTTTCTTTAGCCTTAAGATACACTGGAGTATTTTATGATGTATTCTCATGTAATGAAAAATTTGTGTATAAAAAAATGTTAAAAATGGCTGTAAGTGAAGACAAATCAAATCTACATGTAATCCATGCTAAATCCAAATAAAGTCAATAACATCATAAAATAAACTGAAAATGCAAACGTGAACTACTTTAAATAATCTCAGAAGTTTGCAATACCATACAAAAATCTTACTTAAATATATTTACAAATATATTTCATTCTGTATTGAAATACAGTTTCCTGTGTGACTGAAGTTCAGAAGTATTGATGGATTAACTGCTAGAGCTGAGGTGGTGGTCAGTTGACTTTATAATGCCTGACTGGGGTGACACTGTCTATTTGATTTCAGTCAGTCCTTCCTAAAAAAATATAGTTTTGTTATTTCATTGGAATAAGTTTTAGTTTATATTAGTCAGAAGCAAGAGGATTATTACATGAATTTTTCTTGATAAATTTTTCCTGTGTCTTGCAGCAAAGGCTTTAAGTGTCTGTTTGGGTTTTTCCATGTAGATTTGTTGAATCACTATACCATCTTATGTTTTTGCTAATTAACATGACCTTTATGCTTTCTGCATTTACGTTTTTAGCAGTTTCTTTCTCTAAGGAACTTCTGACAATAAGTTTTGATCTTCTGCTCTCCTGATCTGTATCTTTTCAGTTGGGCAAACCCTTAGTTATGAAATAATGAGTTAGTCTTGTTAAATTTTTCATGGTAAGATAAAGCTATACAATATATTATTGTAAGAATTCAAAAGCCTACTTATATATAAAGAGGAAAAAAAGATGTGAGAGGAGAATGAACACTTGAAATTGAGAGATAAGAATGCAGAAGGAAAGCACATGGAAGGAATGATAATACAAATAAGCAGCCTGAGCACAGAGGTGAACATATCTGAACTCTGGGGGGGGGTTTCATGCTCCCACACAATTCACTTGTTGAGAGAGTAGTTGATTTGCATTACATTTTACTGCTGCATAAGAGACTTCTATACCTATATTTCTCTATCCCTACAGTTTTTAATACTATTTTTCCCATTCTTTTCAGTTCTCAGGTGTGTTCTTATAGATGCATTTTATGTAGTTGTTTTAAATTATTTACTTGCATTAATGCATAATTTGTTAATTGCTAAATTCACATCACAGATGAGCTTTATACTTTTCAGCTATCCAGACTATTCAATAATCATGAATAATATCAAGCATAAGGAAACTTTTGAGATAAATACTTCATATGAAAGAATAGCTTTTGTGTAATAGTACAAATAGTACAAAATTATGAGAAAGTAGTTTGGATGTATATAAAAAAAAAAACCCTCTGTGGTATACAGGGAAAATCATTACTCAGTTTTCCTGCTCAGAATTTGATATTTATGTGGAAAGTTCCTGCAGATTTGTACATATGACAAGTCTTTAATTTTGATTTGTTCTCGAGTGTAATATTGAAAAACATATGCTGCTGAAAAATGTCAGTCGGTGGAAGAAAAATGTCAAGCCTTGATTTTCCTTTGGAGAGAATTGTGAGAGGTTGACTGTAAACACAGTGGTAACTCATCTGTACATGACTGTCAACTTATTTCCTGATAAGTGAAGGTAAGAAAGTGGCAGTCTAAATCATCATGAGAAAAAAGAAAATCTAAAATTCCTTAAATAGAAAAATAACTACATTTTAAACATCTGTGTTTTCTAAACAGATTATATAGACACGTTACTCCTCCCCTCTTCCCCATAATATCACAACCCCACACAAATCCAAACCAGCACAGAAGCTGAGATCTCTCAAAACACCAAAAAATCCCTGCAGACACAAAATGTATTATGATTAAATGTCTAAGAATCTCAAAAATGGTAACAGATGAAAGCAGAACAACTGCTTTTGAGAACTAAAAAAATGCTCTTTAAATACTCTTTTATCAAGTTTATTTGGTGCAGACACAGAAAAAAGAAAGGCAAAACCAAACCCAAAATCAAACCAAATTAAACCACTTAAGTGATACAGTTCTCCTGGATTCAATTCAACATAATGACTATGAATAATACCAACAAGCATTTAAAAAATGCTTATTCAGTAATATTTATAATATTCCAACAGCCACAGAAGAAACCCAGTAAAACATGCAATCCAATAAACTTAAATCTAGACTTAAAATATTTATAATTTAAAAGATCAGTTACACAATGATATATAAATAGAAATGCCCATATACATGTTTACAAATACTGGCGCTCATGCCACTCTCAAGATCTACACAGGTAGTGAAGAAACAGGAATAGCTTCGAAAATACACGTTAAATACTTCAATAAGTACCAGCACGAATACCGAGTTATGTATTCTCCTTGTACCAACTCAAGAGTCTGCTTTGCTTTTAATGATGCCAGAAGATGTTTGCCACAGAAAAGGCAAGCATGTAATTTATTAAGCAGCATCTATTTGGGAGAAAACAGAGTAGTAAAAGCCAAACGGAGCAAACTGACTGTGTCTTCCAGGTGATGCTTCTCCAAAGTGTGGGAGGAGATCCAATGTAGTTGATCTTACAGGTGCTTTTAAAATAAGACTTCTATGCATCTTCTAACATCTATTTTCCAAGACAGCTATAGCAGGTTAAAAGCCTGGCGTCAAATCTTTTATTTAATTTAAGGCCACAGAAACTCAAAAATTAGGACTCTGTTTTGTCACACTATCTATTATTTGTGCCAGGCATAACAATAGAAACTCCTGGTTCCCTCCTCCTCAAATGCAGCTCTTACAGAAAAGAGTAATCAGAACTCTACCTCCAGTGTCTTTTCCCACTAAAAAAAAAAAAAAAAAAA
>VWZG01003804.1:31309-43187 GCA_013396735.1 Grallaria varia
CCGCCCTCGTTGCTCACACAGAAGCAGCTCTGCAGCGCTTAACATCCTGCTTTGCAGAGGCTGCTGAGCTTTTTGGGCTGGAAGTCAGCTTGAAGAACACCCAGTTCCAAACACCCTAGCAATTGACAGGGATACCTTTCACTGGACCAGGTTGCTCAGAGCTCCATCCATCCTGGCCTAGAACACTTCCAGGGATGGGGCATCCACAGTTTCTCTGGGACACCTCTGCCAGTGTCTCAGCATCTTCACAGTAAAGAATTTTTTCCTCATATCTGATCTAAAGCTACCGTCTTTCAGTTTTAAGCCATTCCACTTTGTTATGTCACTACAGGCTCTTGATAGCCCTTCTCCATCTTTCTTGTAAGTTCCTCAAAAGTACTGGAAGGTCACAATTAGATGACCCCAAAGATTATGAAATGTCCAGCTCAAAATGAAATACTTTGGTTTCAAAATTAATTTATTGTCAGAAATACCTAAACTCTATTTAAAAAAACAAGTACACAAAAAATAAACAAGTCTCTAAAATTAATGTGTTTCAAAAATCTTTTTTTCTGAAATGCTAGCTGAAAAATCATCCTTATATTACTCAGAGATTTTCAGGGACCAAGAAATCATGTTTGCCTCTCTTCTGCTACCCTTGTTCATAGTATACAAAGCGAAAAACACCATGAGAAAGCTGAGCTCCTATGTGTCTCAAGGGAAAAGGTGTGTGTCTCTGGAGAAAGTAAGCAGGGAAGGTAAGGAATGAAGAATCATCCCCACAGATTTTCTGTGGATATGTGTTCAATTACACAGGGACACACTTTCCCTCTGTCTGATCAGTAGTCTGGGAGCAATGTTTGGAAAAGCACACAGATTGTGGTCTACAAAACCGCCCCATCTTACAAGATTCTCCAACACATGTTTTAATAGCCAATATTTTGCAAACACTGAAGTGAAAGGTTAATATTTTATGTTACCTGAAAACTGAAATTCCAGGCTTACTTGTGGCATTAAAATGGGCTTCTCTAACTCTAGGACTTCAGAAGGTAATGCATCTTCAAGCTGTAATGGTTTTTTAAGTATACTTAGTTTCTACTGTTGGTTTTGAACAAGCTTATTCCCAAATCATGTCAGAAAAAGAAGAGAAAGGGTAACGAAACCAGAAAGCAATCATAATACAATTATCTTAAGGTCTGATCTCAAGTCTTTCTGACATAAAAAATAAATGTTTAAAGCTAAAAATGTCATCCTCAGTGAGCAGGAAAAAAATCCCATTTCTTGTAGGTTGCCAGATATTAAATCAGAACAAATAATAGCTTCATGGTTTATCAGTACTTTTCGCCCTTGTAACAGAAGTAAATACAGCATGAACTGGTCTTTGAAACCCGTGTATTTTTCCCCATTTTCACAACAAAGAAATAAAACAGAAATGAAAGCACTTTATATTGCAAACAACCTCTGAGCCTCTGCCTGAAGTGCTGTGCCTCCTGTGGGGCTGCTGGCAGCGGCTGGGGCAGGCACAGGGAGGGGGTGCTGCGGGTCCCAGGAGCACCCCAGCATTCCTCTCTCCAAGGCAATGGTACATTAGGGATCGAGTGGGAATGATGGCTTGTTTGCTGGCAAGCAGTGAGATCCCATCCTGGCGCGGTACAAGAGGGTAATAAGGCAATTTATAACTTGTCATTTTTTGTTGCTTTTGGTAGAACCTTCCAAAAACAAAGTGACATTTCTTGTTTATCTAGGTATTAGACAGGTAAATGCAGCAATATTGGATTCTTCTGGCAAGGAGGGATATGCTGCTTTACAAACATTAATGGTTTGACAAATGTCTCTAAATAAGGACTGGAAAATGCTATCTAGACGTAGAATTCTTCTTCATCTATTTTTCCCCTCACCATTAAGGTGATTCAGAGTAGCTCAAGCAACTTTCAAACTTTGTCAAATTCGTTGACTAAATTACTTGAGTCACAGAATCATTAAGGTTGGAAAAGACCTCCAAGATAATCAAGTCCAACCTTTGACTGATCACCATTCTGTCAATTAGACCAGAGCACTAAGTGCCACGTCCTGTCATTTCTTGAATACCTCCAGAGATGGTGATTCCACCACCTCCCTTGGCAGCCCATTCTAATGTTTAACAACCTTCTCCATGAAGAAATTCCTCCTGATGTCCAACCTTAACCTTCCCTGGTGCAGGTTGAGGCCATGTCTTGTTCCTGTCACTGGTTGCCTGGAAGGAGACACCAACCCTCACCTTGATAAAAACTCTTTTCAAGTAGTTGTAGAAAGGTGAGGAGAATATGAAAATAAAGTTTCAGATCTTTCATGTTGAATTATGCTACTTGAGATTGTACTGAGGTTTGAAATAAATTGTAATACTAGAAAAAGAAAATGTCACAAAGGATGAAACAGATCATTTTCTTGGGTATGAAATATTTTTTATGTGGGCTCTTACAGGATCATACTGACAAAGTAAAGAAATAATTTAATATTAATAACCAGCTACCCTCCCACTCCAAAACATTCTGTTGTGAGAAAAAACAGGGGAGAGACAGAGAACAGTGTAAGTCAGTCACACAGCCCTCACTCTGGCTCACTCCCACCTCAGAGGGCCATGATAACCTGTGCAGTTTGAGATGTGTAGGCATTCAAGGTTTTCTGTCTGCTGTTCCTTCCCTGACAGCTGTGAAATCTAATGGTTCAGGGGTATTTGCCAGCAGGGCTTCTACCCGTAAATGAATTCTTTCAGCTCATGGGAGAAATAGACATCCCTCAGAGATATGCCTTAGGGTCCCTGAGGGAAGACAGGCACCTCAAGCAGTGCTTCACCATAGGAACATGGTTTTATGTTCTCCCTAGAAGGTCCATTTCTTTCTGTAAGCTATAAAAGGAAGTCAGGGAGGCTATTCTGCTTAGGCTGCAGCTGCCACTCATAACTTCCAAAAGTTTTCACTTTCCAGCCTGGAAGGTATGTTTGTACACTATAAATGTTTAAGAAATTTTCATATTTTTCAATTCAAGAATTATTAAAACAAACAAACAAACAAAAAACCACCACAAAGCTCAAGAAGCGAAAATTGTATCAACTGTGAAGACTCACACTAAATAAAGAGCAGAAGTGTCCTTTACCAAGTAGGATACATTCATGAGAATGGAGAGGCTGTGCATATGAAATAACATCCCACATAATTCTTTCCTTTGCCTTCTAGCTTGTATCCTGTCCCCCTTTTTATCACCAGTCCCAATGCTGGTTCTGGCTGAGGTATGGCTGTGTGTCGACTTGTGCTGTGAGTACAAAAGCATTCTAGTCAAGTCCTCATTGACTCGTAGTCTTGCATAAGCTTGGTAAGAAATGAACACAGGAACACTCAGTAATTTGCATGGCATCGTGTTGGTGATCCAGGTACACAGTGAATTCCATTAGTCACTGAAGATCCAAATTCTCTTCAATACCGGTTGTCCCACCTCAGTTTGTTCGAACCCATGGATGGCGAAGTGACGCTGCAGGATTATTTCCAAGTTCACACTCAGCTGTCTGCACACTGTTGGCTCTGATATGAGTGATCCTCACACAGAAGAGGCCCTTTGGAAGAAGTTTTCTCTCTTTTGGCACAGGAGATGTGGCAGCAGCATTCACTTATATATCAGCTGCTGCTCTTTCAGGGCCGGGCAGATGGCACGTGAATCCCCTGAACTTCACAAATGAATCTGACCAAAATCCCAAAGTCAAGAAAAGCTCTGTTGATCACTGTGTTGCCTTCGCATATGTTTTAGGACTCTCCCAGGGGAGCAGAATTAGTAACAAAAATGCATTTGAGAAAGGCAAGAGAAGGACAGAGCTGACTGTGCATTGCCCAAAGAGTGCTTGATTAATGTCAATGCGCCTGACTTGAGTCTGTTCCAGCTCACATTGGGCAAGGTGGAATATTGCTTAATCCAAGGCTAAACTTAAGGACACCTGCGCCTTCAACAATGATTATGGCTGATTTGTGTCTGTCATTTAATGTGCCGGAATAATGAAAAGTAACACCTCTGTCTGCCTCTACATTAGATGACTTGCAAAGGTCAGTTTCTTCTCAGTGGTCATTAGCTAACTTGAGACTAAAAGGACAAATTATGCCAGTGTGTCTCTTAAATCTCTGATTTCTTTTTCTTTACCTAATAGCTCACTGAAGCTTTAGTTATGGACAAGCTATGCAAATTGCTCATCTTCTTTTTCTCGTGACCTACAGCTATGTTCTTGAAATGAATGTTTGTGTTGGATTCATTGCCGCAGCTCTCAGCACTTCTTACAGTTATCTCCTGGTGGCAATGTAGCATTCCATGACCTTTTGCCAATCTAGTGACATGCAGATGTCCTTTTGACTCCCTTAATTCCCTAGACTGGCTCCATCCACCTCAAGAAGCAACCTACAAAAATATCAAAATTAGCCCCACAGTGACTCCATAATTTTTCACATCCCCAGATGTTTCTCCTGAAATTTGCACATAGAAAAGGATCATCACAAAGCTATGAGAACACTTGTATTTCTGAATTTGGTAAGACCATGTTTGTTTTGCCACGGACATTAAACAGAATTTTACTAAGTTTCTTCTTAGCACACTTTAGTAATACTAAACTTCATAAGGGCCTCTATATAGAAAACAAAAAAAGAATTTTTTTTTTTTTTTTTTTTTTTTTTTAAGTATTAAAAGCCTTCCATAGTGACTAATCACATAGGGTGATGGGAAACAAGCTGTCACTGATCTGGCAGAGAGATGACAATAAAAACATACACAGAGTCATAGAATATCCTAAACTTGAAGGGATCCTCAAGGATCATCAAAGTCCAAATCCTGGCCCTGCATAGAATCACCCCAAGAGTCACACCATGTGCCTGAGACCATTGTCCAAATGCTTCTTTCGGGCTTGGTGCTGTGACCACTTGCCCGGGGAGCCTGTTCTAGCACCAGCCACCTTCTGGGTGAAGAACTTTTTTCTGATTTCCAGCCTAAACCGGCTCTGACACAACTTCAGACCATTCCCCCGGGTCCTGTTCCTGGTCATCAGAGAGAGATCAGTACCTGCCCCTCCTCTTCCCTTTGTGAAGGGGATTTGAAAATATCCTCCTGGAACATATGAGGTGTTTATATATTATCCTCAATGACTTGTTTAGGAAGATGTACGTGGAAAAATAATAAAATAAGAGAAAATACTAAGTAAAGTGGGTGATATATGCTGCTACAGGTATCTGTATGATGAAACGCCTAACTGTCTAAAGATTCAGAGGTCAGAGCCCCAGCTAAAGAAAACAGGCATAACTTTTAGTAGAAAAATCACCCACGGTTTCCTTTTAACTGAAGGTTTTCTTTTGTTTTTCTTAGTATTTTACCTCTATATTTTTTCTTCAGTAGTGCCAATAGACAGCTTTAAAAAAAAATTAATGCATGACTAGATAAAGATTTCTGGTTCTGTTGTTTTACAACTTTCTATAAATGTTAATTTTTCTCGCCTTAAATAGTTTTGTGGAACTCTAAATGGTGAAACTCTTAACTTTGCTGTGGAACTAGTAAAGCAACAGTGCATAGAATATTATAATTATTTTAAAAAGTGTCAGAAGAAAGGAATAACAACCTTCTTGGGTTTGTAATCTAATATTACATTATAATTGATAATAAATGTATTAATTTATCTTTCCTGAGCTGAGTTTTGTTCAGTATGGCTATTGCTAGCTGGCTACTTACAGCGCAGAAGTTTGTATTGAAGAGCAGTTGTCATAGCATTTTACTTCAGCATACATTTAAGAATTGCTTGCTGGAAAGACAAAGATAAAATATATCCCACTGTTTTCTCCATCACATATGAAAATATGCTTTTTGCATTGTGATGAGTGCTTTTAGGTGAAAACATCATAGAGGGAGTCAAAGCTTCATTTTTTACCGTTCCTAATACTAGTAATATGACTTTTACAACTTCTTTTGTTTAGAGGTGCCTAAAATTAGATAGTCAATGGCAGTGACAATAACAAACTACAAAAAGTTCATCTTCTTGACCTTCTTCATCTTCTGTGATATGAACTCACAGGGGATATTGAAGATCATGGGTTTCCCTGTCTTACCTTTAACTGCTGGACAAAAACACACCCCTTTCCTACGTCCTCTGACAGAGTTGGTGGCTTCTTATTTGAAATCTGCCATTTCTCTCTATTAAGTAAATTGGCCTCTTCTCCCCACACCACCCCCACCTAATAAAAGTTGTACGGAAATAAATAACACCTAAGTCAGGATTAATGACAAAAAAGTCTGATTGTAAGTATGTGAAGAGTGTCTTTTAATTGTGATTCTATTTGCTTGTTCTTATGTGGTTTTTTAGATTTCATTGAATATACACAGTGAGAAATTTCATTTTCTAGTTTTAAAGCATAAACACCAATATAGCAAAAACTGACACCAACATCAGCTGTTCTGCATTTTGGTCATCTGTCCCTCATCCTGATTCCTTCTGTCATATTCTGTCAGGTGAAAAAACTGAGTTATGCTCAATCTATGAGGATGGAGTAAGTTAATACACAGGGGAGAGAGTATTCAGGAATATGGTCACTTTAGGTGCTATTCCAAGCATGAGAATAAGGAAGACCACACATTTTCTAGCTGAACTCATAGAAAAATTGCACTGTTGCACATTATATGAGAAGATAAATTTTCCACTAAATTAGTTAGGGAAAAAAAAAAAAAAGAGAGAGAACTACTGTGAAGCATTGCTAGGGAAATAGTATTTTCATTTAAACATTAAAAATACAGAAAATTTTATTCATATTAGTCAATTTAAAATGTTTTTTTAAAGGTCCACATCATTGATGATTTTTAAAAAGCCAAGTGTTGTTTTTAAAATTGCATATACTAATTTGCATGCAGATTTGATTTAGATGTAAACAGTTGGCAGGAAATGTGTAGAAAAGTTTTCAGCAGGCATATATAAAGCATAAGAGGAGACTACTAAATAAAAAATGCATGCAATACTGCCTTGTTGTTTGTTGGTAGTTTTTGTCAATGCAGGGGTCAACTTTCACCAGCTGCATGGAGGCAAGTTGGATGTAGCCCTCTCTGTGCATGCTGCTGTAGGAGTTTACTCACGGAGGGGTTTTGCTGCCTACATATAGCAAATGCTTTAATATGCAGTAACCATCTGCCAGCATCTGAAATAGGGCCCTTACTATCAAACTCTCACAACTCCTTCTTTTACATCCCTTTATCTGTCAGTAGCCATGCTCCACCTTTCCTGGCAGCTCTGACAAAGACTCAGTATCAGGAAAAACTTACATGACTGCACTGCTGCCCAGCTCACAGCTTGTCAGTCATCCTGTAGCAGCTGTGCTCCAATGCCTTCTTTAGCTGAACCTTCCTTCTCCTCCCATCGGGCAGCACCTGAAAGCTGAAACTAGATATGAGGGTTTGTGTCTGCTCTCAGGTCTCCCGTCTTGACACACAGAGTAGGAAACCCCCAAGGTTTACTTAAAAAAGAGGTTGAAATGGCTCTGTACCTGATCCTGAAAGCATACACAATTATTAAGGTGCAAGACATGTTTCACGGTAGTGCACTGAACACGATTTGCACCGACAAGTTAAACATGTTTTAGGCTTTGTTAGGAAACTGAAAACAGCTTTCAAGCGTGGTTCTTGCTTCTTTCACCAGCAGACGCTATTGGCTGTGGTCGGTGAATAACACGCTCAGTGAGCAGTGAATATGAGATGAATCACCACCCTGGGTTTTTTTGAGGTTATGGTCTATCATTCTGGGCTTTTTTTTTTTTTTTTTTTTTTTTTTTTTTTTTATCCTTCTCTAAGACTAACCCTTGCTTTTAAAATCAGTATTTACAGAGAGTTGAAACTAAAAGTTTAAAGAACTACTAGATATCCACTTATTTCTAAGAAGGAACAAAAGTGTTTTTCTGTTCTGCAAAGGACCTGATTTTGTTTATTTTCTTGTTAAAATCTTAGTTTACTGTGAGGGTGGGTGAGGCCCTGACACAGGTTGCCCAGAGAAATTGTGGATGCCCCATTCCTGGAAGGGTTCAAGGTCGGGTTGAAAGGAGCTCAGAGTGACCTGATCTAGTGAAAAGCATCACAACAGGGCATTGGGAACTAGATGGACTTTAAGGCCCCTTCTCACCCAAAGCCTTCTATGATTTTTGTAATTTGAAAATATTTTACATTTCACGTTTCATCACAAGTACTTACTATGGAAAAGAACTAAAACAGCCAAAACCCAAGTCCCTACAGGATCGTTTTCCTGAATATTTGGGTGTAATCTTAAGAAACCAAAACCAAACCCAAAACCACCAAAAAACTCAGACAGGTTTATATGTTTTAAATTTGAGGTCAAAAGCAATGAATAGAAAAAAAAGAAAGGTGAAGTGTTTTTTAGCAGTTCTAACATATGCTGGAAAGTATTATCTTTATAGAGAAAGGCACTTAAAGATAATAAAATTTCTCCCATGCCATAAAGAAAATGTCATTAAAAGATTGACATTATCTAATATTAAATTAAAATAAATATAATTTTCTCAGTCTTTATTATAGGTGGTTGGGAGCTCCTAATTTTAATGGGAAAAATTGACCTAAAATAAATATTTTTTCTCATTTTGAAAAATTAAGGATATGTGTTAAGGGATATCCCTGAGAAAATTTAGGGAAAAAGGTGTCTATTCCAAAAATTGTGTTATCCATACACATTCACTTTTCTTATTTAATACTGTTTACTGCTGGAGATCAGACATTAAACTGTGTTGTTTATTGCAAAATGGCAATCATTGTGTATTTCCTTGAAGGAATATTTTGTAGAACTAGACGTTTACCCTCTTCTATTTTTACGTTATTGACTGATGCGTGTCTTCACTTTTAGTTTCCCTTTCTGATGTAATAGAACATGACACACTGAACTTGATAAAATGTAATGAATAAATGTTCACAGTGCAGAATTATTTAAAGTGTTAGAGTATTAACAGGGCTCCAGTAAAAGGTGTAGGACACATGCCAGCTGCTAGCACACACTCTGAAATAAAAACCTTTTGACTCTTTATGCTTGAAATAAGGAACATGCTCTGGGTTTTTCCTCGTTCTTCCCAGTCTAGTTACAACACTCCTGTCAAACTGTGCAGCGTAGCACTTACATGTTTCACCAGAAAATAAGGTTAAATGTCTATCTGCCACTGCAGCATCACCGGTCATAAGGGATTGGTCATAGCCTATTTTGAAGAAGGTCAACAAACAATTCAAAAACCAAAAGGAAGTTTAGACTTCTTAAGGGAAGTATTTTTCCCTGTGGAAAAAAAAAAACCACGACAAAACAAGACAACTACATTTTAAAGAGGAATTTAATTTCTGCTACTAAAGGCTCAGATGGTGAGATGATGTTAATTAGTCTTTGGAAGTGCTGTGTGAAAGGTCGAGGAGAGGCACTTTGGGATAACATTTGGCTATGCTTTTCCAGTCTGAGGGCAGGAACGTGTTCGATGGCTGTGGCCCAGTTGACATGGACCACACACGTGTGACTTAACCAGCTTGCAGTGGGAAGTGGAGCCAAAGGCAGGGACGAATTGTCAGCCTCGTGAGAGGCTGGGAGGGCAGCATTTGCTGACAATAAAGCACAGGCAGATATTCCAAGACCTAGTAACCAAAAAATCATTCAGAGGGAAATTCTTTTTAGCATGGCAGAAGGGAGAGGTTTCACCCGAGGAGAAAGTTTCTGTTATCTGCCTGGGAAAAATATTCAATGCAAATTATAACAGTAGACATTGTAAATTACCAAATTAGCAAAGAGCTGCCTGAAAGAGTAGCAACTGCACTGTAGAGCAAAGGCAGATGTGATTTGTGGGAACAGATGCCAATTGAATAATCATTAATAAGAAACAGTTTTTCTTCTCTAACTCGCCCTTCAGCTTGAGCAATACCTAACATTGCTGTTGTTTTCAGCTAGATCACTTGAGAAATAAAGAGCAATTTATGTAATTTATCTTTTATTGACATAGATTGTGTAATCCACAGACCTATATTATGAAATCGTTTTCAACATTGCATTTATATACAAATAAAATTAGACCAACTGAAACAGAGACAAGGAAATTAAAAATTAATTAATTCTGCCACTGGAATGACAAATTAGACAACCTTCCTGGTTAAATTGCAGCTGTAGGTGATGCTTTCTTAGAATTAAAGAACAATTTGACAAAATTATTTTGCTTTGTCTCTAGAAACAAGAACAACCAACATATTCCCACTTCCAATTTCCTCTGCATATCTAGAGGCTGTCTTTAAAAAAAAAAAAAAAGGGTTGGAAAATGAGGGTTTTCCAAATTAAAGATGATATATATATATATTATTGTGGATTTTATGTCAAAAGTTGCAAATATAAATTATTTATTTTTTTCTCCTAAAAATAAAATGCCATCTGAAAATAAGGGAAAGTACCAAAAAAGAAAAATCAGTGTCTGAGCAACTATTATCTGCAGGTACAAAAATATGAAGTGTCTTATAATGTGTTTGAGTGTTTGGGAAACATTTTATTGTGATTAAATTTAATCTAAGCCAAAAGGAAACATTAAAAAACTGTCTGCAGGCTTTTTTATCTCTTTAAATCTACTTTGCACTTTAATTGCTTTACAGCTATACCATTTTCTAATGCACATACTGGTTTTGGATGCACTTATTTGTTCAATATAGCTAAACATCACTTCCTATTAGTTTCAATTGCTGAATACAGATATTATGGCTTAATGTCTGTGCTTCTGGAAACAGGGCTACGAGACCAATCATTGCAGTTCCTGTATCTGGAATATTTCAGCTCTCATATGTCAACTCTGTAAATCTTAGAACAGTTTCTTTTTCCTTCTTTTTCCTCTATAAAGCAAGAATATAATTGCCATTTTTATTCCCTGCTCCATAATAACTGTCATTGGATAATGGAAGAATCAATCAAACATCTTTTTTTCATGTCCCTGCAGCAATAGAACTTTATTAATTTTTTACTTCACTGACACTGAGAAGCCTGAATCAATATTGACAAAACATCAAATCTTTTTTAAAAGTTTAGCTATGATGTTTCCCTAAACTTAACCATTTCACTTCAGTCACAAATGCAAAAACTGAAGTCCCAACCTGCTTACAGATGTATGAGTCCCGTCTGTAATTCATATTCTGGAAAGGTATCTGCAGTGAAAACAGGGTAATGAGACAGTGTGAAGATTTCACTCATTAATAATAGGGCTATTTAGCGTGCTTACAGTGTCTCTTTCCCTCTTCTCCACACACCACACACCTTCTTCTTGGTTGTGTCACTACTGTCACAATGCCCCTACCCACATGTACTGGGAGGACTGGGGAAAAGAGTGGTTTTTTAGTGTCAGAAAGTCCAAGATGAAGTGATTTTTGAATTTTTTTCTATATAATTCTTCTAGTAGCTGCAACTCTGAAGTTGCTTTCAACAGTAAATTTCACACTCTGTAGGAATCATAGAATCGTAGAATTGATTGGGTTGGAAAAGACCTCAGAGATCATCAAGTCCAATCCCTGGTCCAACTCCAGTCCATTTACTAGATCATGGCACTCAATGCCACGTCCAATCTCAGTTTAAAAACCTCCAGGGACGGTGAATCTACCACCTCTCTGGGCAGGCCATTCCAATGCCTGATTACTCTCTCTGTAAAGAATTTTTTCTAATATCCAACTTAAATTTCCCCTGGCAGAGCTTAAGCCCGTGCCCCCTTGTCCTGTTGCTGAGTGCCTGGGAGAAGAGACCAACCTCCACCTGGCTATAACCTCCCTTCAGGTAGTTATAGAGAGTGACGAGGTCACCTCTAAGCCTCCTCTTCTCCAGACTAAAGAACCCCAGCTCCCTCAGCCTCTCCCCATAGGACTTGTG
>VWZG01003804.1:43464-64685 GCA_013396735.1 Grallaria varia
CCAGCTGGATGCAGCCCCATTCACCAGCACTCTCTGGGCCCGGCCCTCCAGCCAGCTCTTAACCCAGCAGTGAGTACACTTGTCCAAGCCATGGGCTGCCAGCTTTTCCAGGAGTATAACATGGGAGACAGTGTCAAAGGCTTTGCTGAAGTCTAGATAGACCACATCCACAGCCTTCCCCTTATCCACCAGGTGGGGCACCTGATCATAAAAGGAGATCAGGTTGGTTAGACAGGACCTGCCCCTTCTAAACCCATGTTGGCTGGGTCTGATCCCTTGTCCATCCTGAAGGTGCTGTGTGATTGCACTCAGGGTGATCTGCTCCATAACCCTGCCAGGCACTGAGGTCAGGCTGACAGGCCTGTAGATGCCAGGGTCAGCCTTGCAGCCCTTTTGTGGATTGGGGTGACATTTGCCAATTTCCAATCATATGGGACCTCCCTAGAGAGCCAGGACTGTTGGAAGATGATGGAGAGCGTCTTGGCAAGCTCTTCTGCCAGCTCCCTCATCACCCTAGGATGAGTCTGGTCCCATAGACTTGTGAAGGAAGGAAGAAGTGATGGAGGTGAAAACATTTCCACAGAATGCCAGCATTTCAGATATGAATAGCCCTTACAAGGGGTGTTGTGCCCCTTCAGTACTCTTGCAAACTTGTAACAGCTGGTTATACAGTTCAGGAACAATGACAAGAGACACCCACTACACCGGAGCCCCTGTAACACAATATGTGCCTGTGCCTGTGCTAAACCTCTGCCTTGTGAGCTGCAGACAACCTTCAGCACCACCCACTCTGTGCTCTGTCACTTGGTGCTCATCATGAAAAGCATCCTTACCTTTTAAAGAAGTCCTAGTAATCAGATTACCTTTCTGGTCATTGACTTAGATAATCTGTACCTGAAATGTCCTACACAAGCACTTCCTATTTAACAAGGTAAAATTGAAAACAACCAGGAAAGCAACTGCAGACACCCGTTCCATGGGAGGAAGAGGGGACAGGGACAGTTATACACCTGTGAACAAACAGGCACAACCAAATGTTTCACTGTTTGTGCATTCATCACGCAATGAAAGGAGGATGTGTGTATTGTGCATACGGTAAATGCAGAATGCAGACATTATCATGAAATGTGTCTATGTGACCACCTGGCACACTGAAAACATACTGCCAACTTCTACTGCGGCCGTAAATTCCTAAAGTACAACAAGGAGCTGATCTGCCCTGGGGTAGCAGTATGTACGTTTGGTCCAATAATGTATACATTCAATTAATTGCATTTTCACCTCTGAATTTTTTGTTTCCTGAATCATAGAATCATTAAATCATAGCATCATTAAGGCTGAAAAGACCTCTAAATCAATGTTAAAAAACCAAGTAGACATGGCACTTTGCAATATGGTTTAGTGCACATAGTGGTATTCAGTTGAAAGTTGGACTTGATTTAAAATGTCTTTTCAAACTCTTTTTAAACAATTTTAATGATTTTATGATTAGCCCAGCACTGCCAAGTCCACCACTAAACCATATCCCTAAGCACCCCAACTATGCATCTTCTGGATACCTTCAGGGATAGTGATTCCAACACTTCCCTGGACAGACAGTTCCAGTTCTTTACCACCCTTTCAGTGAAGAAATTTTTCTTATTATCCAGTCTAAACCTCCTCTTGAGGCCATTTCCTCTCATCCCATCACTTGTTACCTGGGAGAAGACACTGAATCCCATCTGTCTTCAACACCTATTCCGTACCAGTAGAGAGAAAGAAGGGAATAGCGGGAACTGAAGTCTCTTTCTATGACTCTTGGAATGATAGACCTTTCTGTAGTTTCTTTATCTAGGACTGGTGCAAAATATGAATTGTCAAAACTCCCAGACAGGCCTGATGGGTATGAAGCACGTGAAAAGGCAGAGGAGCATTACACACTCAGCAATCTTGTGAAACTGCAATGCCTTAGCTCACACATGTGCATTTGCAAAGGTAATATATTCTCAGTATATTTTTCTTGAAGACTCCAGATATTTCTTAAATCATTGATGATTTGCTTCCGTGTACCTATTTTTGCAAGTGTTCAACATACATACATGATATCTATTACCATGTCTTTAAATTTTTTTCTGTAGTCTTCCAAAGTTGATAACATTAGTCAGAAAAAAGATAGTCTTTGCCTCATTTAGGTCTACCTAGGAAACAGATATCCTCCTGAAAGGATGGCATGCTGTTTCAGGTACATGTGAAGGTACATATTGTAAATTAGCATTCAAGGGAAAACAATAATATTTGTCTACAAAACATCTTCTTCCCTTTTACTAGGCACAATGTCTCATGAGTTTCTTCTTTTATTTGCAATATAGATCAAAGTTGGTCTCATATCACTGATGCCAATGACATCTCGCGTAGTTCTCTAGAACAACTCCCAAATGTTTTGAAGGACTGTTTCCTGAACCTGTCTTGCTCTTCTGGTAGAAGTGTTCTCAGTCCATCTTGCTTCTCTCAAAGGTTAAATAGTTTCTATGAAGCCAGAATTCACTTATTAAAGTTAATTCTACAAAGGCTGGTTAGTAACCTGTATTTTACTTTTTAGACTGGACAGCACAAGAATAGGTTTTTCACCACTCATTCAATCTCTCTCTCAGGTAGTATTGACTGCAATGTCACATACTTGTTCCTGGCTGAGGAGATTTCTTCCACTGCTGCTTCATTTTCTCTGGTCATTGTTATCAAACTTGTATTTACTGTGTTAAAGTAAAGGTACTGATGTAATTTCACTTGCTTAAAATGCAGTGCAATACACTATGAACTAGTAAAAACTACCTTCTCCTTTCCCCCTTACCTTAGTGTATGTCCCAAACCAGTTTGAAAATTCAGGAATTCAATCTGCCCCAACACGATCAACTTGAGAAATTATTTTGAATCCACATGAAACACAACTTACTAGTCATATTGGTGATTTTAAATAAATACATTAAACTTTCGCTTGTGAAAAAAAATGTAGAAAAAGACCAATAATAACTAAAATTATAGTGATGTTTATCATATATTTAAAAAATCTTGGAAGAGTACAGACCATTGAGACTTTTCAGAAGTATAAAATTTTACATTATACTCTATAAGCCACAATAAAATTTATGACCCTCCTTAACTGCATTATGATTACAGTATTTAAACTTTACCAAATAATAGTTTTAAGCCCTAGGATCATTTAATAGAGATGTATTGCAGGGAATACTTTTGCTTTTTCCTTACCACTGTGATAATGGAGCTCATGCAGTTGCTTGTGCTGCCTACATATATTTAGTATATATGTATACATAGTAAATTTAACACCTCTTATTACTCAGTGTGTTTCTAAACATTGTTCATTATGTGACATGAAGACTTAGAGCTTAAAACATTTGATTTGATTCTTGTTTCTACATCGGCGTTCTGAGCATCAACATACAGAAAAAAGAGCAGGGGAGCAAGCACTGTGCTTGAGAGTTGTGTTCTAGAGCTGCAGAAAATGTTTCACTTGTTTGATTGATGAGGCCACAGCGTTTTTCATGGTGAAGTCAACAAGCCCATATTACATGTAGAGCACTCAAAACCAAAGGGTGGTCTGGATAAATCAGCAAAGCAGGACTCAGGAGAGACAATTAATGAACTTAGGGAAGTAACTTGGTATGTTTCTACTCTAGTTTTCAATCTGCAGAATGAAGGAAGAGAGGAAGTTGACTTTATTTCTTCCATCCTTGTCTACCTTCTGGGGCAGAGAATTTATTTGATGTATATTTACAGAAAAACAAACATGAATCTGTCCTTGGCTGCATCCTACCAATGCTGCAATCATTTAATTACTACTCAAGAAAACAACAAAAATAATATAAAGTCAGTCATTTAAAAAAAAAAAAAAACACAACAATTTAAAATTGCTGTTAAAAACGCAAGTTAAAAATATGTTACAATTTGCACTAATGTTTCTGCCTGAAAGGTCAGTCATTAGAAAGGAAACTCTTAAAAGGCATAGCAAACCATGCAATTCACAAGTAATTAACAGTAACAGTGATGGAGATAGAACTCCCTATTATGAATACAGCTATATTGTGAAAAAGAGTTTTGAAAGACAATAAAAAAGACTAAACCAAACTGGGTTATAAATAAAGACCATGTAAAAAGAGATACCACAATTAACAGATTTTGATGCCATTATGTTTGTGTGTCTGAAAACATAAATTGTTTCATAAATGGAGGAAGGAGCATGATTTAAGCACTTCTGAAGCAGAAAACTCATTTAGCTATTTTATGAGGTAAAGGCACTTACTGTAAATCATTTCCACACTTGTAGGAGGGCAATATAAATTGCCTTGATAAGATACGACTGATTTAAAATACACTTCTTGAATAGCATGGGCTGAATATAAAGCACCTTATAACTGGATGTGCTCCGATTTCTGAAACTGGAAGTTCATCAACATGTGCGAGAGCTTGAAAACTTTTTCTTGGTGAAAGTAAGAGAGAGAAAGACTGAAACACACTTCTAGAATCTCTTTCATATTAGTGTAATGATTGGATCAATCTCCAAAAACTAATTTCAAACAAATCTAAATACATTAAAAAAAAAAAAAAAATCAGTTGGGTGTTTCCACATATCATACCTTTTTCCAGCATATATATATCCAGAACAGAGGCCTATGACACCTGCAAATTATAAATATACTAGTCAGGACAGCTTGCCCTGGCTGGACCCAAACATAAAAGTCCTGTGGAAATAGAACAAACAACAGTAAGTATTTTGTACCCCTGTGGTGACAGCATTTATTCATAAGTGTGTCACATAAGCATGTGAGCAATGTGACTCCTGAAGGAGCCAACAGACAGTGTGTCATGGCACATATGAGATGTACAAGTCCAAGGGACAAACAGGGAGGCCATGCTGCTGAAAGCAGAGGATGACTGGCAACAACAAAGAATAGAAGATGCAGGGAGCAGATGACAATTTCTTCTTTTGATAGTACAAAACATCAGACATCAACAAGTAAAATTAGGGAAGATGAGCCCACCTAGGTTTTCACTTCTCCCACTGAGAAGTTTGTGAGCAAACACAAATTTGGCAGTGAAGGACCATGAAGGACCATGAAGGATTGTTTTCATCCATGCTAACTATGTGACACTACGGTGGCGTGTCCTTACAGCTAATTTAAAGCGTAACTGTTAAAGATGAACAGTTTTGTACAGATTGTGAAGATGATTAATAACATGTAGTATGACAACTAGAAAGGAAAATGCTGACAACAAATTAATTTATTAAAATTTTACAGTTTAAAATACAGTTTTGTCAGTCTTCAAAACATTCCCATCACATCAATTTCAAATTCCCTGCTACATATGTGTATATACATTCAGATGCAACACATGCAAAAAAATGCGTTTTCCTTCTGGAACAATTTGATTTTAAGCTCTTTTATTGGTTTGAGTTGGGTTGAACTTTTGTGGGGTTTGTTTCTTTGTTTGTTTGTTTAGTTCCATAATATTCATATGTCTAATAAAGGCTATCAGAGTTAAATATTTGTTTCTCTTTACAGATGAGGTATAGCAACAATAAGTGTGGGTAGAAGCGACATGACAGTGTTAAAGTTGTACTGCAAAGTAAAATTATCTTTCTGCCACTTTCTTGCTTGACACCAGTGTCTGTTTTCACACTCTGATGCTTGAATCTTACCCACAGTCACAGCTACAAAATTAATGTACTTTAACTGACTTTGGTAGAACTACACTTATTTATCTTATCTAAAATTCTAGCTTATTTTTTCTGATAAGAACAATAGGTTATTCAGTTAGACTTCTAAACAATCCTTGTCAGTCTTCATTGTAGAAATCTTTTCTGATACAGGTCCTTCAGCATTAGCACAAGTGTGAAGCTTGAACAAGTTTCAGAAAAAACAGATTTATTAGTTAAAATATCATATGAATATGGCAATTATATTCAATTTTATTATATAGTATTGAAGAGAATAGAATAAAACTGCTGAAGAACAGTAAGATTAGACTCAATAAGATCTGGGACAGCAGAAAGGGAGGAAATAAATCATAGAGACTTCTTAAAGCAAGGAAATAAATATTATGTAAAAGGTCTATTCAGTATTTTGTATGTACTTTGCTAGTTGAAAGGGCATTGGCTTCATTAAATAGCTGGTATTTATAGTATGTTCCCCTGCATATACACTAATATGATTGCTCTTATTTTGCAGAATGGATGATATCCAAAGACAAAAATTTTATTTAAAGAGAAAGATAATGTGCCCTAAAGTTGTTAACCCAATTGTTGAGAACTCTTAAAAGGTTTTCATCCCCTTTCCAAGCTATTTAACTACCTGTCCATCTTTACCTACCCTCTTCACAGAGAAATGGGTCTTTGCAATTAGGTGAGATTTTTCAGCCTGTTTCTATCTGTTTCTGCAGATGTCAGAAAAGGCCAGAATAAGCACACACAGAATCAGCAGCTATTTCTCCATTTCAAGATTTATAGAGAATGAGAACACGCTACACATGCCATCGCTTCCTTCTGAACAAATATGATATGACAACACAAAACTTTTCCTACGTTCTTTTGTCAGTTCTGGTTTGGGATAATGTTGGAAATGAGAAAGTACAGACCCGAATAAAAATGAGGTAATAGGGAAGAATATTCAAACCACTTGTTGAAAAAGTTTAGTTTGGATTGGGTTTAAACCTCTGAAATGAGGAACAGACTTCTATTTTGTTGTGTGCATAATTGGTGATGACCACTGAGACACAAAGTGATGGAAATGTTATTTTTCCTGTAGAACGGGAATACTTTCTGCCCTGCTATGTAGTTCTCCATCACATGTGTGTGTCCTGTACTGTGCTCAAAAATGTTTTCCCTGGTGTGGGACAGTGTGAGGCCACATCTGCTGTTAGCACTGGGATTCATTGGCTGGGCAGCATTGCCATAGTCTAACAGGAATAGGCTAGACTGAAAAATTGTCCTTGTCAGTTTAAGGTTTCATATGACATAGTACATAAATAAAAGTGAGAAAACTTCTGAATAAAGCAGAATATGCCAAAACAGTCAGGTTATTACTCTATTACACTATATTCAGATTACTAGTATTGGTGGAGACATGAGATAAAACAGAAAAAAATAATTTGGATAGTGTTCTTATCATGATTTGCCTAAACTAGTTTTTACCTGTGAATTAAAAGATCCTTGCCATTCTGGATATGGTAACAAGGAAATTAAGAACCCTTTCAATTTTTTTCAGAAACATGAGTATGAAATTATCCTATGAAGAAATAACTTACTTTACTGGGTTTATTTATTTTATTTTCAAATCTGTCAAAATTTTAGCATCTCTGAGATTTTCTTTGAGCTTTCATAAAAGAAATTAACTTCATAATGTATTGAAAATATATGTAATGATAATTTCAGCATATTTTCCTTGCAAATTGATTTTCTAATATGAGCCAAAACTGAAAACTAAAATATCAGCAATAGATTCTTCAACCTGAATATATACCTGCTAGAGCATGAGGTACCTGAAATCTAAAATTACCCATCTGGAAATCAAAGGGAGTATTAAACTGAATTAACAACCTGTCATTACTCAGTTCCTGTATGGAACTAACAGAATAAATGAGTCAGCACAGCTGCATCTTCTTATGTGGAACCTGGGTTTGGTCAACAGACTGACAAAATTACTCTCCAAGACCTCTATTAAACCCTGCAGAGTCCCCTCTTGGAAGAAAAGATAAAAGAGATGGTGAAATTAAATGAAAATACGAGAGAATAACCCTTTCTCAGTGGTCCTGAAATTAAGATGATGATTCAGATAACTATTACAAAGATTTTCAGATTACTATATCAAAATTATACATTCATCAGCATATAATAGAAGACTGAAAGGTAAACTTTTTCCTGCTTATTTGAAGGCAGATAAGGTAATTTTATTTGTATAGTCTATATTTTTTTAAAATTACTGCTACATGGGCTAAAGATTTCAAACACGTATTTTCATAACAGTTTCTGCACTCTATGACATGTCATATTTCAACTTCTCTTTTGGATTATATTTTTGATCATGTAATATGTACTGAGTGGAATTTAAGTGAATCCTCTTTATCTGAGCCTCTTTTATTTCAATTACTATTTTTTAATAATTGTTGCCTGTTTTGAATCTTGTTTTATTCAATAAATACCCAAAGAATTTATAAACAGAAACACTATGTGAAAGTTGATTTTTTAAAAAAAAAATCTATATTTTATGAATTTTTATCTGATAAACCTGTAAGTCTCTTAAGTATATGATAAGAAGTAAATCTCTGCTAATTTAAGCTATCTCTGCCATATTAAAATAAAGAATGCAAATGAGAAAAGAGAATTTGCGTGCTTTTTTTCTAATCCCATTTTTATGATGTGTTGAGGGTAGTACATGCTGGGGAACCTCTGAACTGGGCAAGTGCCAGAGCAGGGAAGAAGTTAATAGAAAAACTTGCAAGAGACATTTCTAATATATCATTGGTGAGAGAAGGCCACTGGAAAGGAGGAAGAGCAGATGCTGGTTCATGAAATAAAAAGAGAACATAAAATAAAAGCAACAGAACCCAGTAAGAGCAAAAATAGAGAACTAAATAACAAGACAGCAGATCACAAACTTCTTGGATAACAGCCCTGAGCTTCAAATCTGTGACTGAATTTAATTTTTTAATACCTGTCTTGATACAGGCTTTGGTGCTTCATATTTTATTGATGTTGTTTTCTGTTTTCACATGAGAAAATACTGAAGGTGCCTTTTAAAAATATGTTATAAAGGGAACCTCACACAATATTTGTCATCATTTCAGAAGAAAAACATGAAAGGCTGAGAAAAGATACAGAAGTTCTGACTTTTACGAAGTGGGATGTTTCAACTCAATTCAGTTCAAATTTTCTAAGCTTTTCATATTTTGTGTACATCACAAAGGGCAACACATGTGCCTCTGTTGTGTTTTTTTTAGGAAATTTCCTTGAGGGGTGATTTGATAGCTTTTCATTCACCGGAAAACTGCTAAGCACAGTCTAGAAACCAATTGAACCTTTAAGAAAAGATGCACAAAATGGCTGAAATGTATTGAGAAACCAAATCAGGAAAATTTAAAATAATACTTCTGCTGGTTTCATAATTAAATAACCATGTTTTACTCATGTAAATTGTGGAACCATAGAATTACTGAGACTGGAAAAGACTTCTAAGACCAAGTCCAGCTGCTAGCCCAGCACTAAACCAAGTCCCCAAGACCTTATATGTCTCTGTCAGTGGCAACAGTGTCTTCTTTTCCCCCAAAGATCACCTGAGCTGTGATGTCTGTTATAGGGTGGACAAGAGATGTCACAGACCAACAAATCTTTGGTACTCAGATTGGCCGCAAGTCATACGGATCCTACCCAGTAAAGGACCCGTTTCTGCTGCAAACTAGAAAATACAGAGAGATTGTCTTTAAGCAGTATTTCAAAATAAACCCCCCCACTAGCTTGTTACTCCTTTCAGAGTTGCTCTCCTTTGAACACATCCCAGTTCCGCCAGGAGGTTAAGAAGGAACTAATAAGACACCCTTCTGGAGCTTTCTTTTTCCAGAATCTGTGTTCTGGGTTTTACTGTGAATAAATCTGATCCTACAGTATAATTTTTTATGTTAGTGCACCAGCACTGCCCCATTGGTGGGCTTCAGCTGAACATTTTAAAATAATACTGATCCCAGGTGATATTTTCATCACTAACAGAAGTACAGAACTCACCAAGTTCAGAACCAAGGAACAGAACTGAGGCCAGTTTGGTTGGTGCTCTGAGCACCCTGGTCTAGGGGAAAGTGTCCCTGTCCATGGCAGGGGCATTGGAACTAGCTGATCTTTAAGGGTCATTACAACTCAAGCCATTCTGTAATTCCATGATTCTATAACTGCAATCATATGGCTTAAACTGTAAAGGTTTAGAGCAGCAAGATCCAAACCCTTCACCTTCTCAGAGGATCCCTCTCTTTATGGGTATGAACAGAGACTGAGCGTCCATAACCCCTCCTGAGGGTTCATACCCCCTCCTGAGTGTTAACTTTTTTTGCATCATCCCCTTCTCTCTCCTGTCAATCAAAATTTTGTAGTCTGTAATTAAGAACATTCTCATCTGGGCTGATTTTGGCTGGCATAGAGTTAATTTTCTTCATGGTAGCTAACTACCTCTTAAGACAAAAAAACTCTTTCAGGAACTGCAGAGCTCCGTGTTTTTGTCAGATCTGGAGAGATTCTCCTGCCAGTGATGTTGCAAAACGGTCAGGTTTGGAGACCGGATTTGCATTTTATGTTATTGTGGTTGTTGGTCTTGGCTGCACCCGTTGGAAGCTCCGATTCCTCCTGCACAAATAGCAAACATCCCTTGAGCTTCCTCTGCCTTCTCTACCCTCAGTTATTGATAAAACCCAGGATATCCTAATGGCTCTAGAGAGCAGCAGGAAAGGGGGACCTTGTAGAACAGTCAGAATACCATCTGTCAATTCATGCAAGACACCAATTCAAAATCACTTAAAGCAGTGTGGGCAGCAGGGGAGGGAGGGAATTGTGCCCCTCTGCCCTGGTGAAACCCCACCTGCAGTGCTGCCTCCAGCCTGGGGGTCTCAGCACAGGAAGGACATGGACCTGCTGGAGCGAGTCCAGAGAAGGACACCAAGGTGATCAGAGGGATGGAGAACTCTGCTATGAGGAGAGGCTGAGAGAGTTGAGATTGTTCAGCCTGGAAAAGGAAGGTTCTGGGGTGACCTAATTGTGACCGTCCAGTTCCGGAAGGGACCCAACAGGAGAGATGGAGAGAGACAATTTACAAAGACATGGAGTGACAGAACAAGGGGCAATGGCTTCAAACTGAAAGATAGTAGATTTAAATTCGATAGCACAAGAAATTATTCCCTGTGAGGGTGGTGAGACACTGGCACATGTTCCCCAGAGAAGTTGTGGATGCCCCAACTCTGGAAGTGTTCCAGGCCAGGCTAGAGGGAGCTTTAAGCAACCTGGTCTAGTGGAAGGTGTCCCTGCCCATGGTAGAGGGCTGGAACTAGATAATCTTTTAGGTCTCCTCCAACTCAGGCTGTTCTATGGCTCTGATTCTATGATTTTCAATACACTGTTGGCAATGCTGATATAAATGCACATCTGCTTCTTATTTGATTTTTCACTATGCAGCCTAAGCTAACCAAAGAGGTGATCTCTGCAATTGACAGAGAGACTGATCTGGAAAACAGATAATATTCAAGATCTTGAACTGGGAGCAATTAAAGAGTCTGGAAGGTAGGCTGAATTAATCCTTCAATGTAATACTTTAATGCAGACATATCTTACAATATATCTAAGCAAGTTAATCCAACAAGATAATGGGGAACATAGAAAGTAGGAAAAAGGGAAAGTATGTGACAGGTTAAAAGTGAAGATACACCTGAGGAATTTGCAGACATATTTCCCATCATCTTTTTACTGTTATTCGGATTTTTTCCACCTAAAAGTCTGAATTTCTATACTGCTATATACTGTTGCCAGATGAATTAAAGATCAAATTTTGCATGTCTTACTCTTGGTGAGAAAACAAATTCTGTTTGTAAGGAAGCAGTACATGCTGATTTTTTTTTAAAAAAAAAATAATCTGAGCTATCACTTTTAAAAAAATATTCAACTGCTGGTGTGAGATTTATTATTTGAAAATGAATCCTGAAAGCTTTCAATATACAATTTGATTTTCTTCCAGAGGGAATAAAAGTCTTTGAAGCATACCTTTTGCTATCAGTGAGCCAGACTATAAAATGTTGATTATATGTGGTAACTATCAATACAACACCACCCTGTAACAGTTGAGGTATTAAGAACAGGAAAAAACTCCAGACAAGGAAGAGGAAGAAGTATTTTCTAGTTATCATTAATGGCTAATGTAAGGCTGTAAGAAGAAAGAGTTATATTTTATAAAGGGGTAAAAAAGGAAAATTATATTCATGGAATACTGGAATTTTCAAGATCAGATAAGCATTATTAAATTATTTAGGTTTTGTACTCAAGTTTCTCCTTTCCTTCATCTTTCATAATGAAGATAAGTGAACGTGGAAAGTAAAAGGCCACGGTGACAGGGTGAGCTCTAGGGTTTGAATAGAAGTGAATTTGCAAAGCTAAAAGGCGATGAAAGAAAAACTAAAAACTTTAATGGTTTCCTTCCTGCAGATCTTCTCCAAATGCTGGATTCTGCCTGCAGGTCAGAAGACGAGAGCAGTGAGAAAGAAACAAAGGTCTTACCGACCTTGTTCTGAAGTGGAGAAATGGGATGCTGAGCCTAGGAAGGGGATTTTATCAAGTCTTGAAATTAATTGCCACAGAACTGGCAATTCAGGCAGTATCTATGTCATATCTGTGTGCTGTCTGTCTGATGATCATCGCGGTTATTGCTCCTCAACCCAGTCTCCTCAAGCACCTCTCCCTTGTTCTGAACACTTTTTTTTTATTATTATTTTCCAGATCCACCAGCTCTTTCTTGCCCACACTATTCAGTCAGGGCTGGCTTCAGAAATGGATGCTCATTTGTCTCAGAAATTAGTGAGATCCCTGCAGCTAAGCATCAAAGATTCATCCATTTACTCGGTTTTCAAAGGCTCATTTTGTCCCCTTAAAGCTGCCTCCAGGGAAGTCTTTACAATCAGAATGGGTCCCATGATCTTTGCAGTCACCAGTGTTATCAAACAAGGTCTGATTCTTGTTAAGCACTATTAAAACCCCATCAATCAACATATCTGGGCATGATTTTGACATGTGCATGATTTTGACATGTGCATGATTTCGTTAGGAATAGTACTGTAGTGTTCCTAGAAATTCTCAGCAGAAAACTTTAAAAAATGGGAAAGAATTAATTCCAAAGAGTTGGAATTAAAATAGTGTATCATTTGTAAGCACTGAGATTTACCTAGAGAGCAATAGTTCCAATTTTTGCAGGAAGATGGTTAAAAATTGCAGTTTAAATTTGAATAATTCTATTGACGCAGGCGCTATGGATGAAAACAAAACAAAAACAGATGAAAGAGTGACTTTTTTATTGCGAAGCAGGCTTTATATGGAGGTTGTTTTCTCCTGTGATTTCTAAGAATTAGAGTTATGAAGACAATCCTTACTTTATCTTAATATATTGTCATTTTGAACGTGATCTTACATTTACAGTAATTTGGAAAACATGTTTGTTTAGGCTTTTGTTTGTTTTCTTTGTTTTTTTTTTTGTTTTGTTTTATATTACTGTGAAATAACTGCATCTTTTTCTGCTTCTTAAAAATTGAAGAGCTTGGGGAATTTTATGGTCTCATTTTGTTTTCATTGCAATTCAATTAAAAAGCTTCCTGTGCTCTTCTGTTAGCCTCTTATACAAAGTGAATTTGGATTAATCCACTGATTTTACCAACGTTTATTTCTATTTTAAAAAGTACAATATTTTTTTCTGTCATTAGAAGCTATTACATGACACACTAAAACCTTTCCTACTGGTAATGTCACATACTTCAATATTACTTACAGACTTCTAAAACTTTTTCAGGGCTATCCGAACTTAAACATGTTTCTGAAATCCAGGGGCAAATAAATGTTAAATCATGTTCTGCAATTTTTCATCTTCTGTGTTATTTCTTATATTCCATCTGACTCTGGCAAAAATAACAAGAAATATAGAGTGGAAACTTTTGAAAAAAATTCAAATTTTTCTTCTCTTGGGAGTATAATGCATCATTTAGAAACTGAAAAAGTACTACTTATAAATAGCAACCACAATAAAACTTTTAAGATCACCATACAAAGAGTCCAAATGAGCAACATCTAAGTGGACTTAATTTCAGACATGGATTATTCTCCAATGAATTTTTAAAAAAACTCAGGTTATTCCTTTGCATGAGGGAAATAAATAAATAAAAATAAATTACTGCATTGAAATAAAATTGCAAGTATTTTAGGGGAGAATTTTACTTACTTTCTGCTAAAATGGAGAGGTACATGTTTTTCAAATCAGCTGAAACATCTTAGCCATATTTCTTACAGCTGCTGTATATTTTGTGCCGGTAACCTTATATCTTGATAAATGGTTTGTTTATCTACTTGCATATTTGGCATCGTACACAGCCATTGCTTAAATAGATGGTGATACTAAATCATCTCTCCTGACTTAAATCAAACATTGCCCTTCGTTATAACAGACTGAATAATCTTTTGCTACCTTACCATAAGAAATATAGGAAATTTGATGAGATTTGATTAAGAAAAAAAAATTCAGGAGGAATTGAGCGTTGTCAAGCTCTAAAACTTCCCTGGCCTTTGAGGAGTTTACCATGATGGATGTGATTTTATTTTAGTTGTTCTATGGGTGGTAAGAGAGTTATCAGATTAGAACACAACCCACATATTAGGTAATTCAGGTTTGAAAACTCAAACCTTTACTGCCCTAGAAGCCAAAACTGTTTACATACTGTTTAGATGTGTTAAGGGTTAACTTAGATTTCCTACAAATTTAGTTTCCAAAACAATAAGGGTCTATTTGACTCTTACTGCAAGTGTTTAAACACGATCAAGGTCTGTTGTCATAGTATTCATGACTGGTTTATTCCCCTTCTATAAATCGGACAAGAGAAAACCTGTATGGCCAAACTGAATAAAAAGACCCTTAAAATAATCTTCTACTCTCACACCCCATCCCTCAGGAATTCATTCAGCATTTGGGAAAGAGAATGAAAAAGGGAAGACAGAAGGAAAAACAATAAAAAAGGAGTGGATAATGTGTGAAAGTCTCACAGTTATACATAAACTGCAAGTTCTTGGGACAGATGTTATTTGCTCTGGGATTATATTATGCCTAATACAACAGTTTATGATTATAGCACCAAAACACCAACAACACTACAAAGAGTAAAATTGTTACATTAATAATTCTTTAGAAAGAGCAACAGAAAAGGATTCATAGCAAAAGATAGCATTAAATCATTAAGTGATAAATTCCTCCAAACTGCCTGTCATTGATGTGAAATCTTATACAAATTGCAGGAGCACATGCACAGTATAAAGCAATTTTTCCTAATTTTCTCTTAATAGAGAGAGACAACTATTCAAGCAAAGGGCATGTTGATATAAGCAAGCATTTATTTTGTTTAGTGCCAAAAAATACAGCCAAAAAAACCCGCAGCGTCTTGAAACTTGCTCAAATACCTATAGAGATTTCAAACCTAACCTAATGTGATTGGAATGCATACTTTACCTGGTTTTTAATATAAATTATTTCTGACACAATAAATAAAAAACTGGGCTTTTGTAATCCTATAAAGGAATTTTTTATACATTATGCCGCTATTAATAATCCCTAAATCGTCTCACTTTTAGACTAAATTGCACCATTTTTTGGAATTTCTGTTTTATAGATATCTACAACAATAAATACTGCTAAGGGTTTTGGTTTGGGAGTGGGTTTTTTTTGTTTGTTGGGGCGTTTTTGCAGATTTGATTTTTCTTTTTTTTTTCCTGTGTGACAAACTTGTTTATATGCCCCAGCAGGAATCTGACCTGTCTGGGGCGAGTGTGGAATAACTTATGTGTGTCCACTCTAATGTCCTTATTTTTATTAGCTTTTAGTGTGTCATTCCTTTCATTTATTATTTCTACCAAAATGGAGAAATATAAGATGCACATCCCATATTTCCATACAATGACCTTCCATTTGCATGGATAGCTTTCAGTTTGAGTTCGGTCCTCTGATGGGTTTATGTCTTATCCTGTCTTGTCATTATCTGAAAATATAAATATTCAAATGGAAAATGGATACATTAAATTGTAATCATGGTCGAGCTAGAACACAGAATAAAATAACACAATATTTCACTGCAAACAATGGAGAATAAACTACACTCCAAAACCACAATGCTAATCAGTCGAACAGCTGTTTACTACTCCATAGAAAAACAAAAGTCCCATTTCTTTATTTCCATTTTGTTTCATTTAAAATTGTTTTCTAAAATCAGTTCAAACTCATAAATAGTTATGCTTTTAATAATGGATCTTTCATGAATAAATAAATATTTCAAAGATAAATAACTGTTTACAATGACTATCCAGTCTACTGAATGAAACATTAGTTGTCACTTATTCATCTGTCATCAGCATCAAAACTTGATATTTCCTCCTTGCCTCTTTTTCTAATGTCGAAAATTATTTTTAGTCATTTGGCTGCTTTAATATAAAACTTCTATAAAACTGCCTTTTATAAACAAATGTGTCTCATTTATGCATAAAACATCAGCTATTAAAATATGGAAATTTACAGAGTTCATTGTTACCATAAAAGTGACCAAAAGTAAAACTCAGGCTTTGCACTTACAACAAGTATATTAAATAAAAGGTTTTGATCCAATTAAAATTGTCAAAATAGCTTTTCATCTCCTTTCTCAAAAAAGATAACTTCAGATCTGACACCAAAAAATATTATATTGCATCAACGTAGATTGCAGAAAAACATCACTACATTAGGAAACAAATCCAGCAATACTTGTCATAATGAGAAAAATTCTGTAACAAATACATTAAAATATCGTGTAAATACATATATGTAAATACAAATTATAAGGGAAAAGCATTGCAGATACATGAATAATGATTGAAGTAATAATGAATTAGACTGCCTTTTGAGGTAAGTTAACTTTACAATAATAGTCAGGAACTGGATCACAGAGCAACTTAAATCACAGCACTCTAGTTGTAGGTACAAGGAGGAGACCCAATGAAGCTTTAAGGGGAAAATAGATCATTTAATTGTCGATACTGTGAAAACCTCTCTCCTAATGAAGGACAAAAACAAAGAGAGAATTGGGAAATTTTTCCATTGCTGACATTTAGTCCACAAGTAAAGGCTTCAAAATAATTTATATGTTCTTAACAACTTCCTCTTCAGAGTTTATTTTCTTAGGAGATCAGATTCGATCTCTTAACAAATTTGGGGGAAGCTGCTTCAATTTTAGTTCCAGAATAATGCACCATTCCAATTTGACATACTTTTATTCTGAAAATGTTTCTAAAATCTATTGATTATGATTATTCTTTCTCTTCAGTGACTGAGTAGTTTTACCAATTCAAAGCAGGATGCAAAAGTGAACAGACTTCAGAGACGCAGTAAAATAATTTGAAATTCTCTACATGACACCAAACAAGGTTTGGTTGCAAATATACGAGGTAGCCCCTTTGCTGGCTCTTATTTTGTATGAGCTGAATAATTCAGTCACCATTTAATGACATGAGAAGGGAGATCAAAATATGCTGTTAAAATGCAATCTATTCCAGCGTCAGCACCCTCTCTTGATACTTTTCATCTTCCTCAGTTTCTATGATGTTGACTAGAAGAGGATCTGGTAAATTCCATCTGAGCCTTTTGATTAGATTTTGGAAACCAGTTATTGTATTTGTGCCTGAGTATAGAACTCAAGAATATAGAACTTAAGAGTCAAATTTCATTCTGTTTGATTGAAGGGCTTAAATTCTGTCTTACAGCCAAGAAGTTGGTTGTACATGAAATCAAGACTTTCCTGCTTCAGAACATGGTGCAGAAAATAAGTGTGTTTTAAATTATTATTTTGAAATCTTCATTGTGAGCTAGAAATGTAATTTAGCTCAGTGGGTTTCTTTCCTAATTTGTTAGTTCTTTTGTCTGATTTATAGTACTAGGTATAATACTGGGAAAAGAAAATATCTTCAGTCCTCTGTCCTTAATATAACAAATTTATTACCTTCCACTGTAATCCCCAGGGCTTTGTAGCCTTCCTTGGGTCTGCTCATGCTCTGTGTCTCCACAACTTTGAATCTTGGAATCACAGACTGGTTTGCGTTGGAAGGGACATTAAACCCAATCTCATTCCAGCACCCTGCCACAGAAAGGGGCACTTTCCACTGGGCTTGGTTGCTCAGAGCTCCATCCCATCCAGCCTTGATCATTTTCAGGGATGGGGCATCCACAGCTTCTCTGGGAAACCTCTTACAGTGTCTCACCACCCTCACAGTGAAGAATTTCTCACTGATATCCGCTCCAAACCTACCCTCTTTTAAGGTCATTATGACTTGTCCTATGACTACAGGCCCTTGTAAAAAGTCTCTCTTCGTCTTTCTTGTAGCCCTCCTTTAGGTACATCTCAGACCTTACCTCCTGGATGGCAGCACATCCTTCATGACTTCCCGTCAGGTTGTCAGGGGGTCATCTCAGTGTCCCTTAGTAAGAGTGTCACCATTATGAGCACTTGTGTTTCCTTTTTGTGGTATCCACTGTGTGTCCCGGTACAGTGTCTCCCTGCAGATCTTGTCTACAGCTGTTAAAGCTTCATATCTGGTTTTGGTTGTAATGCTGCAGGGTGGTCATTCCGTAGCAGAGTCCAGCTTTTGTGGGTCACAGGCTCCAAGGTGCCTCATGCTCTGGTCTTCCATAGGAGCACGGTACTGAAACCACCACTTATCTTTCTCATCTCTGTCCCTCTAATACTGCACAGCCTTTTAACTTTCCTGCAACTCTGCCCCCTGACACCACAGATCACCAGCGTGTGCACATCTTTTGAAAGGTTCCCACCTTCTCCCCGGGAGAAATGTCTGGGCAGTCACGGCCAGCAACCATCTGTCTCTTTCCTTACCCTTTCCATCCGGGTGGAAGCATCAGACATCCCAGGGGATTCCCCTGTAGGAATACAGTTTTGAATTCAGAGGTGGGTGCCCACTACCCAGGCAGACTCCTGGAGCATTTCCCTGGGCTGTGAGCCCACCAGCAGGGTGCCCACCCCTTCTTACTTGTCCTCCTTACTTGAACTGCGGTGCGCAAATGGCACTTTCCTCTCCGTGAGCCCCCTTGATCCCTGTTCGCACACCCAGTTGGCAGTGCTCCATCCTTCAGGTCTCTTCCAACCTTTCACTCTATGATTATTAGGATCTATGATTATTGTTATATTACCTAATTGGTTTACCCCATTTTAGAGAGTAGACTGATAAAACAGTAATTTTCCATGCTAATTGAAGTTCCGTTTACTTTGAACCACTTCTAGCAGGTAATTATATATTTCTACTTTTGATGTTACTGTAATCCTCTCACCAGAATAAAAATTTCCAAAGCCAAAATGATAATTTAGAATGTTTTTAGTTTAGTTTTACTTTCTTACATGAACAACAGCTTCTGATGGAAACCAGTCCCAACTGGCAGAAAAACACAATTTGTTTTGCTAAAGGAACTGAAAGTAATTTGTGTGTATGTGCTTTGGTAAATATCACGAAGAAGCATAATCACATTTGGTCGTGAATACTTTCATAATGGCAATACAAATCCTGTCATATTAACTAAGTCCTAAATTTTGATGACTCCCTAAAGTGAAGATTAAAAATGTCATATTCTTAATATATTATGAAGCATTGCACAGATTTGCATTGCTACAGGGCTCTGAAATAACCTGAGAAAAATTAATCTGAAAATTGGCTCATCACTGCTATCAACATAAGATTATAAATCACAGAATGCTTTGTCAAATCCTTTAACGCACTTATTGCAGGTATTTATTTAGAATAAGTTCCCTTGATTCTTAACATATGGAGCCACAGCACTGAAGCTTTGCAGTTTCATGTTAGCTGAAGAAAATTATGATAACCTATATCTCTCATCTGCAGATGGCCACAATGTACTTTTAAGAATTGAATTAATGTTAGAAATCAGATATCAACAGAGAATAATTTTTTTGATACATAAATTTGTAAAATATTTGGTTGAAAGCTGTATGTGAATAACTGATGTGCTGAGCTCCAAGGCATTACAAAGAAAAACACCTGCACATTATTTAAATGATCTCTATGGAAAACATCTCTACGAATATCAGAGGAAAACAAAATGCTGTAAGGATGTGCATCAGTAAGACAGTCAGAGTTTAAAACAAAAAAAATGGAACATGAAATGGTGCCAAGAGTAAATTAACGTCTTTTATAACCAAGTGTTTCAATGAATTTATCTAATTTGGAAAACAAATACTGGGTTCAATTCAGATATTTCAGTTATGCCTGTCATATTAGATGAACTTAAGCTTCCAAAACTCTCCAAAAAATGTTACGAATAACATTTCTTTCAAAACACATAAATTGGTCACATGAAAAACAATTTGGAGACTTACAATTATGTTCTTTACCAGACGCATGCCTGAATTACAATGTTGTTACTCCTTGTTAAATTATTTATTGATTGTAAATCTTTCCAATGATATCAAATTGGCGGTTGAATATTTAAATAGTGATGTGCTGATTCAGGCAAATTTGGGCCTATTTAACTATGATTTGACTTTCAAGACTCTCTGATTTAGAGGAAGCATCACAAGAGTTCTTTGTCTTACTTGGATCTGGTATTTCCTTCCTCATGATGAGCGTTGAGTGCAATATTTTAATGTGAATTTCATGACTAACATCGAACTGATTGATTTTGATTTAAACAGCAGTACTAGGCCTGAAAGACCCCTTCTCACATCATCAATTTGACTTCAGTCAAAACTTTCAAAACTATTAATTTCTTGTTTTTTTTAGCAGTACTTCAAAACTAAAATCATAGACAGAAAGGGGTGAGACAGCATCAAGATTGCAGTGATTTTAAAGTCTCAGCTAAATGTGAATAGCCCAAATTGCCTGTTTCAGATGTTTAGTAGAACAGTGTGCATTTACTTGAGATGTCCAGGTAGAAAATGATTCTTTTAAAGCTCTTACACCATACATGTGCACATAGATATTTTGATAAACAGATGCAAATTATCCAAATTTTTGTAAGAACTAGAACATCTTTTCAGTATTGTTCACACTGCAAAGTTTATGATATATGCAGTATTCATAAGGTTTGAAAGATACGTGTTATTTGTATAGTTATGTCTGAAAATACCAGTGAACTTGTTTGTGATTTCTTCAGAGCAGACAACAACATTTTGATGCAGTGTATTATTCCTATAGCTGCTTGTCTCTGGGTTGTCTGTAAAATAGACTGCAGTGAGTTTTAAAATGGAAAATATTGGATTTTACTTGGTCTCCCTTCTATTTGTTCCTGCTCCTCTATGGCTTTAGAAGGTCCCTAAATAAATAAGGATCTCTTTTGAAGCTTTTGCTGACTTCATTGTAGGCCTGACAGGTGCAGAAGCTAGCCAAGATAGCTCAGATCTGGGATATGCTCATTCTA
>VWZG01003812.1:4708-18460 GCA_013396735.1 Grallaria varia
GGAACAAAATGGAGCTAAATGTTTCTGCTTTCTCTAGTGGCAGCACTTAAACTATAGTGACCTTTAACATAATCTGCTTGCTACTATTTTGCAAAGAACATGATTGTCGCAAGAGTTCCTTAACAGCTGTTTGACCGATCTGCATCTTTGATACTTTAAGGGTAGGGCAGCAGTGGTCTGATACTCCTCCTCACATACCAAAATGACTTGCAATATAAATTTATTTCCTTGTGGTTATGGATTTTGTGATTTCTCCTATGTTTTTTGGTTTTCAAGACTTGTAAATACAAAACAAAACAAAAAAAAAAAGAAAATATATTTCCTTCTTTCTCCCTACCTTCTCTTCAACAACAAAAAAATTTGAAAAAAGCCCTATTCATCTATAAAAGTGGTTTGGCACATGGTATTTTGTTTGTTCAAAGGGAAATAGAGTCAAGTGTTTGTGTTACCTAGTTTCAGGGTCTTTTCTTCTGCAAGGTGCAGATCAAACAAAATTTTCAAGAAGAGAAGATGAAGAGTGAACAGCAAAAGAGAAAATGTGCTCTGTGTGGAAACCATTGTATCCACGGAAAAGTCTGTGGCCTTGGGAGAAGTGTGCAGTAGCAAATCTTTAGTACACATATGGGTTGTAAAGGTGGTTTTTTTTTTCCGTTGTGGGTGGGCATAGACCGCAGTTAATGGCTAAAGACTGTGGTGTTGGTGGTGTTAACTGAGCCTGTGTCTTACTGAGAGCTTATTTTCCTTGTGAATTCAGATTTCATTGGAAATTCAGCAATTGTTGTGAGGATGCATTTGCAGAAAAAACCTGCCACTTCAGTACGCATCCAGTGTGACAAACAATGAACAGGGCTTGGGGAGGGGGAGGCAGATCACCTGCTATTGTTTTTACTGTTTTAGCATTGCATTGAGGATAGATAGGTTTTAGAGCAGAAGATAAATATATAATTACCTTTTTTTTCTTTTTCTTGTCCTATAAGGAGTGTAAGTTCTGGAGCATTGTGCTTATACTTTTTCATTGGTATTAGGCCTGTGTTACTACTTAATTTACATACTGATGTAACCTCCAGCCAGCTACCTTCAGACTAAAATGCCTAGCATCCAGGTTACTTCTATAATAGTACCTGAAAATACTCCGTAACACACTACGGTGGGGTAGGACACACTGAACTAATCTTGCACTTGAAAATTAGAGCTCTACAGTTCTGATTGTTTCTGTCGTTCAGGCAAAGCAGGACAAAGACAATACAAGAGAACTGACTCTACAGAAAGTAATTCTGAATTATTGTCCCAAATTTTCACTATTTATTTATTTGTGTTTATGTTATTTTAATCTTCTTATCAGTTTAAATTTAGGTGATGATTTCTGAAGTGGTGTCTAGGCTGTCAAGATTCAGTTATAGCCTTTTGATAAAATAGCGTTAGCTTTGAAAATTTTACTTTTTCTTGTCTGAGATTCTCTCCTTTGTTCTGGCTTCATAAATCTTGCCCTGAATGTCTGGCCACTTCAACTTATTTTTCCAATGCAATTCTGAAATACTGAATATACTGAAATGTTTGAATTGAAAATATTGGAATTGGGCTTTATGTAGCAAGTTGAGTGATAACTTGATCCCTAGTTCTCCTGTGAATTAATCTATAAGAAAACCACTGGGAATTCTCTTCTGCTGTATTTTAGGATTTTCCCTGCATGTAAGGATCCACAGAATTCACTTCAATGAGCAATAGGTTAATATAATTAGTTGAGTAGGCATAAATTTACCTTCTGCATTTGAACTAATGAAACTGGAAAGAGGCTAATTGTAATCTCGTGCTTCATCAAGAAAAAAACAAGGTTTTTTTGTGATCTTGAAGAAAATGTTGTGTAAGTGCAAAAAATAATTATTTTTACCATAATAGAGGCATTACAGATGCTAACTTCTTGTTAGTATGATATACCATAAGGGATATAGGTATGTATATAATGCGTGCTGACTTACCAGTGAAAATTCTGAGCGCTCATGCAGCATCCCAGTACTGCAGTGGATAGAGTGGAAGAGGACATAATCAAAGAAGTGGATGGAGTGGAACAGGACAAAATGTGAAGCAAAACAGAGCCGGATTTTTGAACAGAAGATGACTCTCGAGATTTCTCCTGTTAAAATACTGGATGCCATTTGCATACTGTGTGACTTAGTCCACTGCTGAATACTCACTCATGTTTCTTAAGAAAACTGAAAAACACCAAACCAGAACCAAACCTACCACCGAAGTTCTGGATTATTTTTATTTACTTGCTTCAGGAGGTTAAAAAAAACACCCAGCTACTCCCACTTCTGCACCAGGAAAGGAATCTATATAAACAAATACGGAGGGAGCCAATAAGTGTTGGCAATGCATTCTGTTTATTGACTTGAGATATCAGACTGGAAATGTTAAGCTTTTTAAATAGAACGTTTATTATCCCATTATCTTGTTTCTTAATTAGACTCTAAATCAGGAGTTGTTTTAATTACCCCTAGAGATTTTAAAAATACGATACCTTATTAGTGTTACAGGTCTGGTAGCACCAAGTCCAAGCTGTAGAACCCCATTCATTATTGAAGACAAACTTTTTAGGTCATAAGAAATAAACACTACCAGTTTCCTTTGTCATAAAGTTCAAGTGTAATCCATTGTGCATGTTTTAGAAGTACCTTGGCTTTGATTAAACTCAGCCTGTAGGTGGAAAGAACTCTAAGTAAGGTAAGAGGAAGAAATGTACAAGTGGTTCTTCACAGTTGCTAAATTTGTCTCTAAGTACTAAAACTTGTTTTCTTATAAACTCACAAAATTAAATAGTCATGAACAAAGCTTCAAAAAGACAGCAGAAAGTTTATCTTCATGTTCAGCTATGACAGACTTAGCCTCTCTTATGCCTTTGTTATGCTGAGCTCGAAGAACTTCATGTTTTTACAAGATAGGTGGTTTGGCTTTTTTCACATTTGCTGGAATATTGTACCATTTAAGTTCTTTTTTAAAGCAGAAACAACCCTCTGAAGAGTAACTGAACATTGAGGACTAAGGTGACATTTGTATCTGTGGTCTTTTACTTCGTTTTACTACGTTTGGCTTTGGAGGCCTTTTTAAAAAAATCCTTATATCAGCGAATCCTAATTTTTGCCCTAATTTGAGATTTGTGCATGGGGCAAGCTTACCTTGCTGTGCTTGCAATTTACAACTCAATGTGAGCAGATGTGAGTTTTGGAAACCATGCAACACTTGCATTAAGTGCTGCTTTGGCAATTTTAGTGTGAATTTTCCAATTTGCCTTTTTCTCCCAGGTTTCCTGTAAGAATCTTAGGTTTCCTTTATTCTGAAGAGGGTTGATCTCTTTTTGAAATGAAACCTAAGTGTCTTTTCTTGTTCTCCAAAAGGACAGCCTTCACCAGGGCTGCCAGACATAAATAGGAGCACCTGTGTACTTGTTTCCAGTGTTCTTTTGAATGTCGACATCTGCATTGCTGTAACTGGATTACTCATAATGAGTAATCCTTTGCTGGAAAACAGGTAATCCTTTCTTTTATGAAGAGAATGGTGGATAAGAAAATGGTAAAGTTCAGATCAGGATTTATTCAATCTTTTAAAAAATTGAAACTGTTATATGNCAGCATAGGTTAATATAATTATCTGTATTTTTTTATTTACAATTTGAAGGGATGGTATTTTAAAGTGCAAATAATCTACACATAGAAATCTGTTCTTGTGGAATAATGTAGTCTTTTTAAAAGAAATACATTTTTAATAATGGTCAAGACAGTATCAAAAAGTGGCCTCTAGCCCCCTTCCTTAAAAAATAAACCAATCACTCTGTATTAGCATTTTTTCAGCAAGTGAAAATAAACTAAAGCTTAAAAAATGCAAGTGTTCGTGTCAGAGTAAGGACTTGTGGCACATATAGCCTTCAAAGACCAACAAGCATGGTCTTAATATTGTGAAGTGTAAAGCTTGTTTAGGTGTGAGGGACTTCTTATGTACTGTGAGTTTGAACTGCACATGGGAAATGCTGAACAATACATAGAGAAAACTGCATGTTATTAGTAAAACCCATTTGCTTTAGTGCATCTAATTATTTGCAGATACAGAGAGTGATTTTAGTCTGGAGTACTGGAATTCACACTTACCATTGTGCATCAGATACCTGTCTGCTGTTTCACTAATGCCTGTTTCAGGCAGATGTTTTTTCTCCTTGTTTTAGCCCTTACTATCACTACCCTAGAGGTGGTAGGGCAGTAGGAAATGAACTTTTATCATATAGAGCCACTAAATATAGGAAAGAGAGAGAATGGTGGATTTTAAATGCTCCTGTTTAAAATATGTAAAGCACAATTAAAAGTTGTTTTCTAATCAAAGTGTAGGGCTTCAATGCCTGAACTGACTCCAGAAATAAAGCAGTATATGAAGCAAAGCCACTTTCAGGCAGGTTTAGCAAAGCACACTTAAGCTTCTTGTCTTGGTATCTGCCTTTCACAAATGCATACAGTCGTGGCCTACTTAATTCTTCCAAGAATTTTAAGAATTTTCTAAATGCCCATAAGCCATGGATCATGTGTGGAAAAAAGATATACTCCTACAATGTCCCCAGTTGAAATCCAGTTATAGGTTCATCAGCTTTTTCCTATTGTAGCATCCTTTACAATATTTCAGCTTAATTAGTTTCAGAACTCTCTGGAAGAACAGAGCTATATTTCATGTCTGTTGAAGCTTTCACATTTCTTTGAAGTTTTCACAGTGTCTAAAGAGTGGGAAATTAAATGCTTCATGAAGTTTTGCAATGAAAATAATATACTGAAATTATAAGTTCTTTAATGACAGGAGGAAGGATATTTTTTCTGGTTGTTTCAGTTTCATGTGTGCTTTTTAGGATTATACCTTAGACTTCCACAATGCTATTATTAAGAGTGAATAAATAATAGAATGGATTTCTGAAATACAGCACGGACATCCAGTGTTGAATACAAAACTGATTTTAATTTTATGGTGTTTTTATCATGCATCTTATTCCAGCTTAGCTTCTTATTAATGTTGTAGTTGTTGGAATTTAATTCCATACCACATTTTATGTAGGAAACATAGGTTTGATTTTAGGCATTTTTTGGTTTGTTTGGTTTCCTTTCATTCTCTAAGGAACAGCTTGGTGCTCCTAGTCAAATCTCATGACTTCCATATTATATTTTGTATGAAGTATAGGGAGGAAAGATCATTATAGTCTTCATGTTTTCAAAAGGAAGAATTCTAGGAGAGAAGCATTTTTTACTAACATCCAGGAAGCAGGGGGTATTGAATGCATTTGTTTTTTATTGTACCATATACCTTTGTGCTGAGATATTTGTTCTCAAACAGTAGTAATCTCTGTCAAGGGTTGTGATTTAAGATTACTGGTCTGGGCTGTTTGCAACATACTCTTCATCTCCATTATCTGCTATCTCAAAAAAGTGTCACACTAGTCTTTGCATCAGACAGATAGTCCTGGTCAGGACACATAGTGCAGTCCAGTCATCTCCCTCCTCCTGGTGAGGATGTTGTGCTGGTGCTTCCTGTGGTTTCAGGTGATGCCCGGAGACTTTCATCTGCCTGATTGTTTTCTGTGCTTTGAGCCAGTGCAGTTTGTAGCAGCTTTCCTTCTCCTGGGATGAATTCTCTTCCTTTTATATTCCAGTTTGAGAAGGAGGAATATTACTAAGGAAGATGAGAATTATTATATGTTTTACTTCAGGCTAAATATTAAATCATGATCTTAATAATAATTGAGAGTTGAGCTTTACCACAGGGAGTCATGTTGGTCTTGCAGAAAAAGGACATTATGAATTTTTTGTGGTCATGTGCTTTGCTAAGTTATTGAATGATTGCTTTTGTAGAATGGCAGTAGAACATGGCACCTTGCTGTGTATTTCTACTGCTTATAACAAGTTGTCACTTTATTTGTGCCATAACTTCATCTGAAAATAATATATTTTATTTAAGCTGAATATTGAAGTGGGATACATAAGGTAGTACATGATCATTTCCCTTCAGGCAAGCACTGAAACTTGAAAATTGCAGTGGAAATGTGGACAGTTTCTCAGAACATTTTGCTGGAGTGCTGCAAATCTGAGTTTTGTACACAACAAATTGCACCTAGAAAAGAGAGCCAAAAAAGGAAGTCTGTTGGAAGGCTGTCATCTTGGGGTACAGATACTTATTTTTAGGGAGCTAGTCTGAGACTGTCCTATATGTAGCCACAGTAACTGGTGGAGATTAATACCTTGGACACTTTTAACAGACACTGTGATGAGATAAACATGTCCAGTGGTTGTATTGCACAGTTCTCACTTCACTGAGAAACTGAGGCACTTGGAAGAAACCACCGGAGGGTGGAGCTCACTCCTGATGCTACTGATCCATACTGTGATTTAAATCATTGTAAATGCCTAGTTGTATTTCCACAGGGCAGAGCGCCCATATAGCCTGTGTTTTTAACCGTGTGGTTCTTCAGCTTGTGTAAATACTTTTTAAACGTACTCTCTTGCATTGGTATCTTTGTGTTTTCTATCTGCAAATGCCTGCTATTCTCTTGGAATTTAGGGAAAGAGCTTCACAAAGAATTATTATATTTTCAGTGTCACATTTGATTTAAAAGTTTGCTATATTATTTTAGCCGTTTGCCTCAATCATCATCTCTTTTCAAAGACTGACATTAAAATAAAATCCCACTTCTTTATCTGTTTCAAAATTGATGAACAAACCGTAAAATGGGAAAATAACATGTTGTCTTTTTGTAGCTCTTAAACTAACAGGAACATCTTTCCCGGGTCAATAGCAGGAGGAAAAATGACTGTGAAACAGAAAATTTGTAACGTTGTTATTTTTTAAAGGTAACTTTAAAGTGACAATTCTTAGGAAAAACATTTTCATTTTAATTATCATTATATTCTTCACTTGTTGTCACAGAATCCTTCATAATGTGAATTAATAAGTCAAATAATTTAAATAATCATTTCTTGTCAAATGAGTGATTTTTAGAGAACCAGGGAAAATTTCAGTGTCTACTGAGATTATTGCATACTTCCAAAGAAGACTAAATATGTTTGAGCAGAGAGTGCTATTTAGCCTGTAAGGACAAATCACACAGTGAAAGGTCAGTGCCAAAGATACCTAATATTCCTGTTACAGGTGAAGGGCTGTGTGCTGACAGAGTTGAAAAGGAATTCAGCATGTATGCTGTTCAGTCTAATTATAACATTACAGATGGCCATTACATAAGGAGTGCCTCCAAATCAATATGATCCATGCAGAGAGACTTCTAAGTGTATACCTGATCCTGAAAGAGCAGCAGCTTGCTATTTCACTCCATGAATGTAGCTCTTGAAGCAGCAAGGAGCACCTTCCCTTCCAAGTTGCCTTCTTGTAAACTTGGTATTTACATTCGATTTTCTCTCTCTGATCACCTCCTTAGTATCGTTCTCTTTTTTCTGTGTACATGCATCAGGCTGGACCCCATATTAAGTGGAGGCCATTCTGCTTTATTAAAAATGAATGACATATACCCTGGATTAGAAGTAAGAGTATGGTGACACAGAGGCTGAGTTTAGCTGAAAGGGAGTAAACCGAACTAGCAAGGGAATAACACACAGAAGCTATAATTGCTCAAGCTAAATTTGTCCTCAGGTGCCTACAGAAACTGGCACTGAGCTTTCAATAACAACAGTAATTAAGATCAGTGTGTTAGCACAGTATCTGCAAGTTCAAGTGCTAGCAAACTGAAAGGAAAAGAAACTGTTCATGTGAGATTAATATAACTGTGGCTGAAATTGGGCAAGCAAGTTACACATTTAAGTGACGTTTAGGACTAATACGGGATTAGATATTAAATAATCTATCCTATATTCATACTGAGTGAAAATACCTTCCTCAGTAAAGAGCTCATCACCTTTCCTGCCAGCCATGGGCAGCGCCTAAAGAAGAGCATTGTGTTTGTATTAGTGGTCCATATAGTTCACATTTGTATTGAAGCATGCACTTCTGTGATTAGGTATGTTTAATTCTATTGCCATCCACTTTTAAAATACGAAAATGCCTGCTAGCTTGACTGTGCAGTCTGCAGCCAGGTTTACGTAGTATACTCTTCTACTGGTGTCTCTGCAGTTCTGGGATATGTATGTGTTTTTCTAAAGCTGGCTGGATAAGAGTCATGAAGGGTCTGAACACAAGGGATTTGGAATGTGCCTATACATCTGCTTTGCTGGATGCACATTCCTAATCTAGCCAGATTAATGTAAATACCTAACATGCTAGATGAGTCAAGGTCATAAGTTATGAAGACCATTGCTACTTTGGATTTCTGTCTGTGGTCTTTTATAACATATGTTTTTTTATATCATAATGCTCTTCATTAGGATAATGTGCAACTTTTGGGTAAGACAAGCAGTGTTCTGACAGTCTGCTGAAAACAATGGCTGCCCTGCTAGGTTGCTAAGTATGGATTCATATACATATTACAGGTCTAGTATATAGACTAAACTGAATTTATTCAAGCATGATACAGATTGCAACAGCACATAGCAAGCTATTATCAGGTCTCTGTAATTGTTGAGTTACATGATCTTAGCTGGTTCTAATTGTGAAAAGTTAATACAAAAGTTGAAGACTACTAACTCTTTTCAGGTGTTACAACTTTTATTCATCCTTCTTTATCTTTAAATTGGAATTTTATTTTTGAAATATCTTTTTAGTATTTAAATACTGAAATTTATTGTCAGTATGATATAGTTTTTGTATGTAATGTGACATGCATATTACATGACAAAGTTGCATGTTTTTTGAAAGATGGAAATCCTTACAAAGGATGCTCACAATGCCAGAAGCTTGCTTTTGTCAAATAGTGTGGTTGGAGTGGTTGACTAGTGATTTAGTTTGTTCTACAATGACACATGGAAAACCTGCCAGTTGGTTTCCAGCTTTCTGTGGGATTACAATAGGAGAAAAAGCTAAACTGGCAGATCTATAAGTCTAGATTGGTTAATTACGCAGAACAGCATGATACTGTCTGGTGCATTGGGATATATTTCAGACATTAAAATTACTCTGAGCTTTTGTTTAAGAAGAACCTGACAAAACCATTTCTGCAGTTTTAGGGGTTCTAGTAGTTATGTCAAAAAAGGATGATGTTTTAGTCTTTCAGCTAGAGTCCCTGAGCTGATGAATACCTCAGAGAGAGGAGATTTTGTAGGGAAGTGCATGCAAGTGATCTTGTGCTTCTGCACTGTATGTAGGAAAAGAGAAAATGTGAAAGGAATAACAGTTGAAAAAGTGGTGCCTGAACTTGGAATATGAGTAAGGCATAGGCCTGTAGAAAAGAGGACTGCTGAGATGTTGTGGCTTTCAACAATAGCAGTACTGTGTATAACTAAATAAAAAAGCTTTATGTGACATTCCTTGCCCCTGTTACTGCTGGGAAAATCCATTCCGTATACTGTTCACCTGATGATGAAGGCTTCCAGTTCCCAGCACTGCATTAATATTCACTTCCTGTGTGCCAGTGTTGCCTACAGCTTAAGAGTTTCTCCCCTTCCCTGTTCTTACATCCCTGATTTATTTCTAGAGAGTGCTCATTGCCTCTCAGCTTTCATTTAACTGGGCTAAATAATCAAGCCTCTGTTGGTATCCTCTTCATACTGTCCTCTTCTTACTTCCCTGGTTATTCTCATAGCTTTTCCGTGCACATGCTTGAGTGTAAATTTTGAATTTTCTAAGACAGGTAATCACAAATATTCTGAGTTCCAGTTGAGATCTTACCAGTTTTTTGTAAAATGGCTTTAATACATTGCCATTTCTACTGAAAAATTCCTCCCTTGATACAGGCAGATTCCAGTTGCCTTTTTCACAGCTTTTTCTCTTTGTCAGTTTGTATTCATCCCGAATTATTCATTCATCCAACTTATTCTCCTCCTCTGTTATTTCGAGTTGATGATTAGCTGTGGGGGGGCCCCAGCTGGCCTGGGGTCTTTGTGAAATAGTTGGACTAAAGAAGGAACTTCTGCACAGCGAGAAGGTGTCATACACGGAATGAAAGACTGTAACACAGAATGGAAGTCCGGTCTGTAAGTGCTGAGTCATTGTTGTCTGACATGCACTGTCTGTGTGTCCAATTAAGAATTATTTATGTATAGAGAAACCAATGGTGCGTGGACATGTGTCAATACTAATGTCTATATAAACCGCATCTTCTGATACAATAAAGGTCCTGTTTTCGGAAGAAGAGGTGTCACTCCTTGACCTACCCTGACAGTGACAATGTGCTAGTAGAATTACCGTAGAAATTCTTCCTGTTCCCAGAGTGCTTGACCTTGACTTTGTGCTATTGTACTGTGTTGAACCTATCACTTTGGTCCTCAAAGGCTATTCAGTTCTTGTAATGCGATATTCTGATGTTACTCTGTATTGATACCAGTTCCATCATCAAGTGTCATTATTATGATCCTTTCTTTTTCTTTTTTTTTTTTTTGTTTTTGTTTTTGTTTTTGCTTCAAGGTCGTTTCTCATAATAGTTTGCAAGGACCTCCACTTGTAAACTCATTTTTAGTTCAATAGTTTCCTTCCACATTGTAGCCTCACTTTTTGTAGTAAAGCCTTTGCTGTTTTGCGTTCAATATGTCTTTTTGTTCCTTATTTATTAGTGTCCCTACAGTTTGGTATTGTAAAACTTAGTGAAGTATCTATTTTTATAAGACATTAATTTAAATTGTCTAAAATATTAGTTGTCTCCACCGTACAGGAAGTTACCTTGGACTGTCTTCTACTGAATGTAAATCTAAGTCCAGCCTTTTTTGTTTGAGTGAGAATCTGTCCATTAAAATGCAACATGACTTGATGAAAATGCCAGATGAAGAAATTATGTTTTTCAGCGTCAGAAGAATGATTAGTGACTCTTAGCAGTCTCCCTGAATTTCTTATGAACTTCTCTAGACTTGTGAACTTGTTATGAACTTGTCTAGACCTTTTTATAAAGAATTTGTTTTATAAGACTGTCCAGGCTATTTTTCAAAAAATGTGTTATGCAGGTAATGGGGAAGCCTGACACTTTATCTTTTGATTCTAAAAATTAATGTATAGGCTCAGAACTACATTGGATTCCCCTTTTGGTTCATCCTGTGAGAAAGAGACAGAGGATTTTACAAAAGTTTTTGTAAGACACTAAGTTTGGTTTTTATGATGAAAAAGAATATCAATATGTTACAAAAAAATCCAATAATATTCCACTAGCAGACAAGCCATAGTATTACAGAACAACTTAATGAAATACAGTATTCAAGCCTGTTTTACTTGTACAGAAACATACTGTGCAAATCTGGTGGAACAGGCCTGTAGTGGTGTGTGCCTTCCTTAACCGGCATGATTGTTAGACATAAATCCTACCTGTGTCAATCTTGCTAGCCTTCATCTTGATAGTACATGACTGTCTCCTTTGTATTTAAAAATAGAAATGACAATCTCTCTCCCTCTGCCTTTTTAGCATTAGTTCATAGTTGAAAGTGTGAGACAGTTGAGGGAAAAGCTAAATTGAAGGGTTGAGGCTCCCATTCTGAATGTGGTTAAGATCCATTGTTCTTCTTCCAGGAGCAGTGGCTGCTGTCATGTCAAAGTCACATGAAAGTCTTAATTTCAGTGCTTTTTATTGTTTGTCAATTGTGCTGGTGTAGAAGACTGTGACTGTTGTGCTGGCAGAGTAGTGAACAGGGATGGATGCTGACCTTTCCTGCATCTAGTGCCATAGGCAGCGCTGGGTAATGGGAGATGCTTAGGGCTGTGCTCAGAACACAGCAAAATCTACCCCAGAGCAATGGATGCTGACCTTCCTGTCATTTAGGCGTTCTAGGCTCAGTTACGTGTAAACTGGATTCCTGTTAATGTGCTTGCATTGGTTTTTCACCACAATGATTTAAATAATTCAAGTGGAGATCAGGTGTGTATGTGATACAGTTTTTTTTTTTCTCTATCATGGGCAACAATGGAGTGAAAGGTTGCTGGCTATAGATGGCCGTGAGTGATTTTCTCCTGTTGTTATCTTAGTGTTTAGTGGCACTGACACCAGCAGCAGGAAAGAAAACCTTATTTTCTTTGGAGACTGTAGAAGCATCCATGAATTATTCAACAGAAATTGATGGTATAGGAGTTGTGCTAGATAAGAAGACACAGTATTAGTACTGAATACTATTTAAGGGGAAAAGGAGTAGGACTTCTTAGGGGCATGAAAAAACCTCTTCTCTTTCCATGCACTGTATTGACCCTATCCAAAGAAAACAAAGTGTGTGTGTGTGTGCTTTGTTCTTTCGCACGGTTCCTCACTATTATTTTTTAAAACTGGAAGTAACCCTTCTAACTACTGTCTCGCTGTGGTCAACATTATTGTAATTGCTTGATTAATCAAAGTTTTTTATGATTCCATAATTTTTTTGTGGGGGAAGAGTGTTGTATTTAATGTCATAATATTAGTAGCAACTTATGATCAAAGAGAACACACAAATAAACTTTTGATAAACATACAGCTAAACCTCATTAATATATTTTGAATTCTCTATATTGCAAAAATGTGTTGTAGGGTTTTGTCTTTTTAGTAACTAAAGCTATTTAAACAGGTATATTTTAACCCTGATACCATCAGCCAGGTGCAAATGAAATATGATGAGCCTGGGGTCTTTATGGAACTTGAGGGCCATGGGGAGCAGTGTTTAAAAACAAAACAGTTTTGAGAAAGAAACACTAAAGAAAGTGCGTGTGTCACTTCAAGCTGTGTATATAAATACCATCTATGGATGTTCATCCCCTCGCTCAACCAAATATGCTTTTTTCTTTTGCTGTCAGAAGGTTAAGTAGCTGTGTATTGCCACATGTCTGTATTGAGAATTGTTCTACTCAGGGGCGGGTTGTGATCCTTCAGTGCTGTGTTAGCAATTATGAAATGCAGTCCAAAGAGGGGAAGATTAAAAAAGAGAACTTTTCTCGTGGGTGATAGGATCCAGAGCACAATGGAAGAGGCATTATAGTGTTGCCAAACAAACTTCTGGGGGCATTCAAGCTCAATTTAATCTCCACTAGTAACCCTGCTTTTGTGAAAATACTCCCAAGTACAGCAGGGAGGGAGCCTGGCCTACCGTCTCTTCAGGCAAGTTTGGTTTAGCCACTAATCTATGTTAATAGATTAATTTTGAAATCTACTCAACCTGAAATTTCATTTAATAGAAAAAATGCAGAACTATAATATGACTGAAAAAATTTATTCTGATAAACTTTTGCAGATGCTGTACCTTAATAGCCCTCTCAAAGTGGTGTATTTAACCCCTGTATATCTAGGTTGCAGACTGTCACAGACATTCAAGTAATAGGGTGATACAGTGCTACAGAAATGCCCCTGTGTTGTCAGAAACATGACATTAAAACGGGAATTTCTTGAAGCCAGATTATCAGTGAGTTGCCTCTGTCTTGTATAGGCTTAGAGACCTTTTTTTCACTATTTCAGAAAGCATAAGAAGTTGATGCACGAAGATGTAAATATGGTGTTCTTTTTGTTGTTTTTTTGGGCTTGGGATTTTTTTTAATCTGTGAAACTTTATGTCTGTCCCTTTTTTTTCTCACCTGAAAAGACAGTAGTCTTTGACCTAATTGCTCAAAAATCTCTTAAGATATTCTTTCTTCTTGTGATGTGCTTGTAGGCAATTATTTTATTGTTGCTCAATTAATTATTATTTATTAAATTTTAAA
>VWZG01003818.1:1352-17444 GCA_013396735.1 Grallaria varia
TAAATGTGAAACCTCAAAGCCTCTCCGGGGAACAAAACTCTTTCTGCCATTGTACAGATGGAGAGACTCGGCCAAAAATGAGGGCAGAGCTGGGGATGCAGCAGAGCCCAGAGCTGAGCCAGCTCAGCTCTATGTATCTCATATACATAGATATACACACCTATACATATATAAATACACGTGTGTATCTGTATCAGCACATGTGTATACATATATATATACCAGCACAACATACAGAGACGCAGATTATCCCTGGAATACCTGCAGGGACAAACACATCTCCAGCTCTCAACCCACCTCCGGACGAAGCAATTGTTCCCTCCATGTGGGAAAGCCTGGCATGCTGGAGCACCCCCCAAAAAATCTTTATTTACAACTGGTGCTCCAAACCACAACGTCTCACTCATCTTTCAGTTTTCTTCTTTGGGTAAAAAAACCCCAGTTCTACAGTTTCAACTTTTTAGAAAATTATTTAAAGAAAACAGAACAAAAAACCACAATGACTTGAAAAATACAAAGCAGGCTGGGGGAGAAGGGCTGTTCTCTATTTCTGAGCTGGCCCAGGAGGGCTGGGAGAGATCAGGGACCCGGGGGAGATGCTCCTGCCTGGCTCTCAGCTCCTGCTGTCCCAAGCTCCCGTGGTTTCACCGTGGGGAATGTTGTAGCTCCCCATCTTTTCACTCAGCTTTGTTTTCCATGTGCTCCAGTTTAAAGGAACCTGAGGACCAGCAGGAACTGGGAATTCAGAGCCATCCAGCAGGTTTTTTTCTACCATTCCACGGTGGGATGAGCTGGGTGGGACAGAACCATACCGGTGCTTTACTGGGAGATCACTCACTGCCTGTAGGCTCCAGCTGGGGGGTGAAAACCAAAGTAACTGAGTCTCTGGGATGGGAAGGAGCCAACACAAGGGTGCCCTGGTCTGGGAACAGTCTGATAGCCAGCACAGGCACCTCTGAGATGCACAACCCTGCTCCACTGGGGCTGTGAAGGTGTTGGACCAGCTCCCTCAGGAAGCAAGTGAAGTGTCTGCCCCAAAGAACCTCCAGTTTTGTCTGCACCAAGCAAGTGAGAGAGAAGCCCAAAGTTTGCTGGGAGCTCATGGCACCGGGTATCAATTCCCAGAGATGCCTCAGCTCCTGAGCCCTTCTTGGAGCATCATCTCTCCACCGAGCTTGGGATCTCATGTGACAGATGTTCCTCTGGTTTCTGACCCACACCTCGTGCTCTGCACCACACGAAAGCAAAACTGCCTATGAAGAGGGCATGGAATGATAGGACAAGGGGGAATGGCTTTAAGGTGAAGGAGTGCAGGGCTAGATGGGATATTGGGGAGAAATTCTTCCCTGTGAGGGTGGGCAGGCCCTGGCACAGGTTGGCCAGGGAATCTGTGACTGCCCCTGGATCCCTGGAAGTGTCCAAGGCCAGGTTGGAGCCACCTGGGCTGGTGGAAGGTGTCCCTGCCCATGGCAGGGGGTGGAACAGGACGGGCTTTAAGGTCCCTCCCAACCCAAACCATTCTGGGATTCTGTGATTCCATGAAGAGTGTGTAAAAACCCCAGAGGACAGAATTCAGGACTCCTTCCCCTGGACTTTGCGTTGGTGAGGCCACACCTGGAGTGTTGTGGTCAGTTCTGGGCCCCTCAGTTCAGGATGGACATTGAGGGGCTGGAGAAGAGCAACGAGGCTGGGGAAGGGTCTGGAGCACAAGTGCTATGGGGAGAGNCTTTACAGAGAGAGTAATCAGGCATTGGAATGGCCTGCCCAGAGAGGGGGTGGATCCACCATCCCTGGAGGTTTTTAAACTGAGATTGGACATGGCACTGAGTGCCATGATCTGGTAAACTGACTGGAGTTGGACCAAGGGTTGGACTTGACGATCTCCGCGGTCTTTTCCAACCTAATCAACTCTATGATTCTATGATTCCTTTTCCACTCCAAGCTGCTCACATCCCAGTGGCATTTCCAGCATGACAGAACTCCACTTGGATCAACTTCACGTTTCCCTGCGGAGCCAGGCAGGTCCTGGAAAGTCACAGCAGGGACACAAACACCTCAGTGCCACGAGCCTTGGGAAGGGGGAGAGCCCGAGATGGGCCAGGCAACTTCCATGGCTTCCCTGCAGCTTGGGAAAGGGCTGGAGCTGGAGGGACCACGAGGCAGCTTTTAGTGACTGATGGGGAGAGCAGGAGCAGAGGCCTCTGCAGGGACCTGGGCTGGAAACAGCAGCTTAAAAATAAATGAGCGCTGAGTTTTGAGTTCTGAATGCATGGAAACCGAGAGGATTGAGCAGGGTCTCTGCTGCCCACAAGGCAGCCCAGGCTCCTTCCCCTTCAGCTGTTTCGCCCCTGGTCGCTTCTGCAGCCACTGGAACCTCAGAGGCTGCTCGTTAACTCACGGCCAAGCAGCAGCTAACGAAGGAAACAGCTGGGATGGGCACCACAGGCTCCACCTAGGAGCAGCCACTCACCCACAAGGAGAATTTGACTCAGCCAACTCCAAAGTGGGAGACTTGGGCACCAGGTTCAAGGAAGAAGATCCAAGGTGGAGCTGGGCAGTTTGGGTGAGGAGAAGCTGTGGATGGCAGCTGTCAGGGCACTGGGTGACGCTTCCCAAGGAAACTCAACCTGCAGGTCCCTCCTAAAAGTTTGGATGGGCTGAATTGGCCAAACCTCGTCCTTTCTCTCCATTCTTCACTTTCACTAACCCCTGATTTCCAGGGAAATGCTTATTTCAAGCCGTGATGGCTCCTGGGTCTTGTGGTATCAACAGTGAATCAACTACAGGTGGATGCCAAAGAGAAATGAGAAACAGAATGTCCTGAGCTGGAAAAGGACCCTCAAGGACCATCCAGTGCAACTCCTGGCCCTGCACAGACACCCCAACAATCCCACCCTGTCCCTGTCCCATTGTCCAAACACTCCTGGAGCTGTGGCATCCTCGGGGCCGTGCCCACTGCCCTGGGGAGCCTGGGCAGTGCCCACCACCCTCTGGGTGGGGGAAGAACCTTTTCCTGATGGATATCCAAGTCCTCGTGGCTGAGGATCTCCCAGTGGTGCAGGCTGAGGGCAGCTCCCACTTCATAGAGTCTGTGCCTGTCAGGCCAAGGAGAATAAGAACCAAGAAAGCTCCAGGATTTAGGGCAAACACTGCCCATGTGGGACCACTGCCACCAGGTGAGCAGCTGTATGTCCAAGGGCTGGAGCTCAGGACCCACTTCTTCCATTTCCATGCCCACCACTGCCACATCCCCAGGGCTGGATGTGCTGCTTCCATCAGGATGGAAATGAATTTCCTCCCACGGAGCCCTGGGCTCAGGTGAGTCCTTTCCATTGCCCCAAGTGACACCTTCAGAGGGGCAGCAACAACCAGGCTGATCTGGAGCTCGATGGTGCCATCCTTGACAGGACTGACCCTGCACCCAGGGTGCGGAGAGCCCCAAAACATCCCCTGGGAAAGGCACTTCCAGCGAGGTGCAGAGGTGTGTCCTCCTGTTCGTGGCACTGCTGGAGCCTCAGTCCTCAGCACCTGCAAGGCCAGAGAGCCCCCTGTGCCCTGAGAAGGTGCCCCAGCACTCCTGGGGCACAGCCCTTGGGTTTTCCTGGGAGAGATTTTAGAGTTAAAGCAACACCGGTAGTGGAATTGTCAGCAGCACAAATGCACAATCAGAAGGGGAAGATGTGGGGGGAAAGAATCCAACTGGTGAATATAATACTTGGAAGGAAAAAGCAGATTTTTAAAAAAAAATTAAAAAAAAAATGAGGGGGTGGCAAAGAAAAAAAAATAAAATCTCAGGAAGTCATCTAGTCATTCCTGCTCTTTGCAGAAACAATAGACTCGGGATGCTGGCTGGGTTATAAATAATCCTGCTGGCTACACAACACAAATTCAAGACGGGAGCAGGGTAACTATCAGCTCCATGGAAAGTGAGTCACTGCCTTCTCCCAGCATTCCCAAAATGGGCAAACACTGTGGCCTCGCTGCCCCTCGCAGGGGCTCTGCCGGGTGGGACCCCCTGTCCTGGGAGGGCAGGGACAGCTCTGTGACCAAAAGGGCCTGACCCACGGGTGCCTGTGACACCCTGAGCTCCTGCAGCAGTGAGGCTGTTCCCGGAGCAAAGCAGAAAACACAGCCAGACATTCATAGAAATGGGAAATATCCTGAGCTGGAAGGGACCCCCAAGGATCATCCAGTCCAGCTCCTGGCCCTGCACAGACACCCCAACAATCCCACCCTGTCCCTGTCCCCTTGTCCAAACACCACCCCATGTCAGAAGGGTGGGAGCCCTAAAGAACAGACACACACGCAGGTGAACAACAGCCCTTCTCCACCATGAAAGGGACAGGTACTCGTGGCCAAGGTACCCGAGAGGTCACTTCAATCAGGAAAAGAGCTTAGAATCCCAGAATATCCTGAGCTGGAAGGGACCCACAGGGACCATCCAGTCTAACTCCTGGCCCTGCACAGACACCCCAACAATCCCACCCTGTCCCTGTCCCGTTGTCCAAAGGCTCCTGGAGCTGTGGCAGCCTCGGGGCCGTGCCCACTGCCCTGGGCAGCCTGGGCAGTGCCCACCACCCTCTGGCTGGGGGAAGAACCTTTCCCTGAGCTCCATCCCAAGCCCCTGGCACAGCTCCAGCCGTTCCCTGGGTCCTGTCCCTGGTCCCAGAGCAGAGCTCAGCGCCTGCCCCTCTGCCTGCCCTCGGGAGGAGCTGCAGCCCCCGAGGAGTGTCCCCTCAGTGTCCTCTGCTGCAGCTGAACCAGCCAAGTGCCCTCAGCTGCTCCTCAGACCCTTCCCCGTGTCCATGTCCCTCCTTTGGACACTCTCCAGCACCTTCAGATCCTTCTGACACTGCAGACAATGCGGGAACAAAGGCAAGAAATCTCGAATTGGGGAAAGTAGTGGGAAGCCACCAAGTCCACAACATCCTTCTCCTTTTAGAAAGGAAGTTGCCATTGCGAGGTGGTTTGGCTGAGCTGTTTTCCAGATCCCTCCTCTGAACCTGGGGGTGAGCACAGGGATGAGTGAAGCCAACACGCCTCGGGATGCTGGTGAAACCAGCCCAGGAAAGGCAAATGGAAAGGGCCTCTGCCCCAAACACAGCCTGGGGGGAGCTACGTGGACCCTCTGGCCTGGCACCTCTCAGGGGAAAGGGAATACCCATCTTTTTGGGCACCCAGGACAATCCTGTGGCTGCTCCTTGTCCAAAGAACCCAGGACTGGGGTGCCCGTGCATGGCCACAGCAGCAGGGAGTCCTCATGTCAAGAGTAGAACAGGGAATATGGAATGGTTTGGGTTGGAAGGGACCTTAAATCCCATCTCTTTCCACCTCCTGTTATGGACAAGAACACCTTCCACCAGCCCAGGTTACTCCAAGCCCTGTCCAACCTGGCCTTGGACACTTCCAGGGATGGAGAGTTCATAACCTCTCTGGACAACTGAGTAACTGAGAAAAGGGAAGAGCTTCCCAACTGGAGACTTGGATAATTTGGAAATGACATAAATTCTCCTTTTTTTTTAAAAAAAAAAAAAAAAAAAGAGCTTCCTGACTTGTTATTCCATTACCCAAATCTGGAAATGCAATCATATGAGTTCAGCCACATTAACACAACAAACTACCCCAACAAAAAACTGTCCTGAGGACTGAACTGATCTCTGAGGGTTGAAGGGAAAGGAGACCAAAAGTCAGAAACCTGGAGCAACCAGCTCCCCCCATGAGCAGCACGGCCAGCCTGGCACCCAGGCCACTCTCTGACAACAGAGGATGTGAAATAATCAGGATATGAAGTGATTTTTAAGAGGGTTTTTTGCCAGGTAGGTGAGGTAAAGGGTCACTGGTGAGTACACCCAATTCAGCAACGTAACGCTGAGTATGTCACAGACCTTAATTCAGCTTAAACATACCTCGGATGAGAAGAAAAACCCAGTCAAAAAAAGCCTCCAGAGAACTCTAAGGGATGAGGGGATGGACTCAGCAACCACATGGCTCCCAAAACTTCCAGCAGACCAAGCAGCAGCAATGCCTCTGCTCCTGTTTCATGGGGGCTGGGCAATGCTGCCCCAAACCATGGCCCTGACTGGGAAGGGACCTGGAGCTGCCACTGCTCCAAGTGAAAATGAACAGCCAAAAACTTCAGTCCCCGAATCAGGAGCTGGGGTTGGTGCCCCTTCACAAAGACCTGAGTGCCAGGAAACAAGTTAAGGGGCACAGGCACAAACTCACCTGATGGTGGGCTGGGAAAATGAAGTGAATCATGGAATGGTTTGGGTTGGAGGGACCTCAAAGCCCATCCACTGCCACCCCCTGCCATGGGCAGGGACACCTTCCACCAGCCCAGGTGGCTCCAAGCCCTGTCCTACCTGGCCTTGGACACTCCCAGGGATCCAGGGGCAGCCACAGCTGCTCTGCCCAACCTGTGCCAGGGCCTGCCCACCCTCCCAGACAAGAATTCCTTCCCAATATCCCATCTATCCCTGCCCTCTGGCAGTGGGAAGCCATTCCCTGTGTCCTGTCCCTCCATCCCTTGTCCCCAGTCCCTCTCCAGCTCTCCTGGAGCCCCTTTAGGCACTGGAAGGGGCTCTCAGGTGTCCCTGGAGCCTTCTCTTCTCCAGGTGAACCCCCCCAGCTCTCCCAGCCTGGCTCCAGAGCAGAGGGGCTCCAGCCCTGGGAGCATCTCTGTGACCTCCTCTGGACTCTCTCCAGCAGCTCCACGTCCTTGTGCTGTTGTTCCCCAGGGCTGGAGGCAGCTCTGCAGGTGGGGTCTCACCTGAGCAGGGCAGAGGGGCAGAATCCCCCCCCTCCCCTGGTGTCCCCACTGTGAGCTCAGCCCAGGGCACGGGGGGTTTCTGGGAGCCAGGACATGTCCAGCTTCTCACCCACCAACACCCTCAAGTCCTTCTCCCCAGGGCTGCCCTCAGTTCATCCCCGTTGTTTTAGTTTAATAAATCCTGTCCAGTTTGACCCACCCTCCAGGAAGGAAATAGCCCAACAATTCCCCACTGGCACTAACCTTGGCACTGTGGGTCTGGTCCTTGGTCACATCGTGGGCAGGGTTGGTGGTGGCTGTGCCCTGGGGCAGCCCCGACCCACCACTGGCACCACGTGCAGTCCTTTTGCAGGGCCTTGGTCAGGGCTGGGCTGGCCCAGGTGATTTATTTCCTTATAGTGGTGATTTTAAGCAGGCAGAGGTTTCTTTTGATTCCCATAAAACCCAAAACAGAGTGAGGCCCTTCCTGAAGGTCTGCAAATAACACTTGTGTCTAAAGGGAGGGATGGTTGAATTTGCTTATTGGGCTCCAGAGCAGAGGGGCTCCAGCCCTGGGAGCATCTCTGGGGCCTCCTCTGGACTCTCTCCAGAAGGTCCATGACCTTGTGCTGTTGTTCCCCAGGGCTGGAGGCAGCTCTGCAGGTGGGGTCTCACCTGAGCAGGGCAGAGGGGCAGAATCCCCCCCTCTCCTTCCATCCCTGCTCTGGGCTCAGCCCAGGGCATGGCCCTGAGTGGAGCTGCTGCTGAAAACAAGTTGCTTAAGGGTAAATCCAGTCCCTCTCCTTCAGGGGGCTGGAGCTCCTGCACCTTCGAGGCCTCAGGAATGACCACCCAGCCAGGCAAGTCCACTGCAGGTTTCAGAGGAAAGGTGTGAACAGTTTGAACCACGGGATAAGAAATTTAGGAAGTCACCTTTAATTTATTTATTTTTCTTTAAAAAGGTAAAAAACCCAACCAACCAACCATATGTGATGGGGAGGCACATCCACCTTCCCACAGCTACTCGGGGCCATTCATCATTTGGATAAAATCCAGTTTCACATTGAAATTCAGCTGGACTTTCAAATGCAAATACGAGGAGAAGAGCAACATATGGTAGAGGTTAGTGCGTGTTTTTCCTAATTAAATGGCACATTGCTGCTTTGTATAACAATGTTAACGGGGCACTAAGGAAGGAGCCTTTGGAAGGAGACCACATCACTTGACAAAAAAAATGCCCCAGAAAGCAGAAGGGGCCCAGGCCAGCCCTGCTCTCCCAGGAAAGGTCACACACTCACCACCACAGGGACGGGTTTTGTCACTTGTCACAACTGAGACTCAACCCCTGGGATGGGCAGGATGAAGCAGAAAGGTAGGGGGGGCACTGGCAACACAAGTGCCCTCCAAGGCTTGTCCTTGAAGGACTTCAGCTTCTTGCAGGTCAGCGCCACCATGGACTGTCCCCTGGGGCACTGCTGGATGCCACCATGTCTGTGACTGCAACAGAGACCCAGGAAGGCTTTTGGAAGGGGAAAAATTTGCCAAATCCTCATTCCTGGGGGCCAGAGATGAAGGACAGGCAGAAGATGCTTCAGAACTCACTGAGGAAGGGATGAACATCTCCACCTTGGGTGGTGCCCAGTGAGCTCCAGGCTTTGGCTGCCACCAAACCTGCTGCCACCGGTCCCCAGGGGTGGCAAGAGGTGACCCCAGAGCTCGCTGGCCATGCCCAGTGCCCTGCAGACAGCACGTGGGGAGCATCACCTGCTCTCCTGGGAGGTTCTTCTCGGTGAGGGTGTTTGTAGGTGGCTGTCCTTTGCCCCAAAGGTCCAAAAAGAGCCACCTGCCCCAGGTCCCAGGGTGCTGGAGGCCACCCTTCCTCCCAGCCCTGGCCCCAGAGGCTCGAGATGCTCTGACACGAAGCCCGTTTATTTCTTTTCAGTCCCTGCCTAATCATGCAAAGCTCCCCTGCTAGAAAAAGCTTATGGCACATTAACTTCACCTCCTTCTTACTCCTGACGCAATGCCCAGCTAAATTTAGAGGAAGACGTAGCCTGAGGTCACTTTGGAGGTGGGGCTGTGCTTCCCAGGGTTAACGGGCAGATGGACATGGCTTTTTTTTCCGATTTTTCTCCCTGCTGCCTTTGGATTTGGGCTACCTGGCGAGTTAATTGAAAAATTCCAGATTAAAAAATGGGGGCAGATGCCCCGGGCTGCCTCTTTCCCTTCTTTAGTGGAGGAGCAAAGCACTGTGAAGGCAACTTCCCTCCAGAAACACTAATCAGGGCAGGGAGAAGAACATCCAAACAGCCACTGCCGAAATTCTCCAAAGCTGAATGGAGAAATCCTCACTCACAGCTCAGCTTTTCCCCTTTCTGAGCTTTGTTCATACGTGTCCCCACCTGCGAGGACACCTGGGAGAGACAAACCCAAATCTCTGTACCCACATGGTGAAGTCACCACCCTTCAGCCTACCCCAAACCTGGGGCAAATGGATTTTAAGATGACAAAAACCAAACCTGGGGCAAATGGATTTTAGGATGACAAAGACCAAACCTGGGGCAAATCAATTTTAAGATGACAAAAACCAAACCTGGGGCAAATCAATTTTAGGATGACAAAGACCAAACCTGGGGCAAATGGATTTTAGGATGACAAAGACCAAACCTGGGGCAAATCAATTTTAGGATGACAAAGACCAAACCTGGGGCAAATGGATTTTAGGATGACAAAGACCAAACCCGGGGCAAATGGATTTTAGGATGACAAAGACATCATGGTCACAGTGGCTGCCCCTGGAGAGGATGGACCTGGGGGGACCCTACATGAGTCTCATGCCCAGGGGTGGGATCCTCTGGTAAAAAAAACCCCAAAATACTGACAAACCCAAATGTCTTCAGGTGCTGTTCCACTGTGATGGGGAGGCTGCCTGGCCCCCACTCCCCAGGGATGGCTGCTGGGGGGTCTGTCCCCCCGTCTGTCCCCCCAAATCTGCTCCCTGTTGCCACACAGCCCCATTTGAGGGCTGGGAGAGCTCCGTGCCTGCCCTGCCTCAGGTGATCCCCACGCTCAGCGCCAGCCCTGCTCCCAGGCCCCCCTACAATTACACATTCAGCACCACAATGTATTTCACACTGTATTTCATGCCTCATTTGGTAACAAAATTAATTAAACTTTAAGTCACCGCTGAAGGAGTGCAGCACCTCTCTCCCTCCGTGGATGTACAACTCAATTTGTTTAAGCTAATGTGCTAATCAAGGCTTGCCAAGTATTTGGGGACCTCTGGACCAGGGAGTGAGATGTGCTCCACACCGGCCAGGCTCTCCTGGGAGGGGACAGTGGCATCAAGTCCCTGACCACAGCCCATGTGCCACCAGCCCCTGCAAAAGCTCCACTTTCTTCAGATGCATTCCCTCCTCCAACAGCCCCAAGCACCACCAAGCACCTGCAGCCAGGCCAGGACACCATCTCAGGGGTCTGTGGGGCTCTGAGCTGTATGTTAGTTGGGAATAATCCTGGAATATCCTGAGCTGGGAGAGACACACAAGGATCATCCAGACCAACTCCTGGCCCTGCACAGACACCCCAACAATCCCACCCTGTCCCTGTCCCCTTGTCCAAACACTACCCCATGTCAGAAGGGTGGGAGCCCTAAAGAACAGACACACACGCAGGTGAACAACAGCCCTTCTCCACCATGAAAGGGACAGGTACTCGTGGCCAAGGTACCCGAGAGGTCACTTCAATCAGGAAAAGAGCTTAGAATCCTGGGACATCCTGAGCTGGAAGGGACCCCCAAGGACCATCCAGTCCAACTCCTGGCCCTGCACAGACATGCCACCAATCCCACCCTGTCCCTATCCCGTTGTCCAAAGGCTCCTGGAGCTGTGGCAGCCTCGGGGCCGTGCCCACTGCCCTGGGGAGCCTGGGCAGTGCCCACCACCCTCTGGGTGGGGGAAGAACCTTTCCCTGAGCTCCATCCCAACCAAGGGTAAGTACAGCAGAGAGGGCGGCAGGTATGGAGAACCCACCCTTTCCCATCCCTTTAGAACAGCCTCGGAGATGAGGATGTCTTGCAGCAGGAACGGAATCCTCTCCCAAAAAAGTAAATCAGCTCCTCCTGCACGCCTGACTGGCTCAGTCTGGACAGTGATGTGGTCATGTTTCTTTCCTTTCAACCACAGAATCATGGAATATCCTGAGCTGGAAGGGACCCACAAGGATCATCTCGTCCAACTCCTGGCCCTGCACAGGCACCCCAACAATCCCACCCTGTCCCCCAGAGGATCATCCAAACACTCCTGGAGCTGTGGCAGCCTCGGGGCCGTGCCCACTGCCCTGGGGAGCCTGGGCAGTGCCCACCACCCTCTGGGTGGGGGAAGAACCTTTCCCTGAGCTCCATCCCAAGCCCCTGGCACAGCTCCAGCCGTTCCCTGGGTCCTGTCCCTGGTCCCAGAGCAGAGCTCAGCGCCTGCCCCTCCGCCTGCCCTCGGGAGGAAAGGACACCAAGTGGGTCACTGTCCATCCACTCTTCCCAAGGTGATCCCAGTGAGGCACCTGCACGGATCCAGCTGGGCTGGCAGCCTTGGGGATGTGCCAGGGAAACACCAGCACCCAGTCCTGACACTGCCCACGTCTTGACCTCACCACACATGGCCAGGCAGGCAGGGCAGTGCCTTCCTCGGGGTGTGTGGGTTGCCAACCCCTTGCTGTGCTCTCAGCTATTTGGAGGTGCTGGGAGAAGGCAGGATAATCCCAACCCACGCAGCTGGGAATGCAATAGGCAGATAGAGCCAGAGAATGGTTTGGGTTGGAGGGACCTCAAAGCCCATCCAGTGCCACCCCCTGCCATGGGCAGGGACACCTCCCCCCAGCCCAGGTGCCTCCAAGCCCCATCCAACCAGCCCTTGGACACTTCCAGGGATCCAGGGGCAGCCACAGCTGCTCTGCCCAACCTGTGCCAGGGCCTGCCCACCCTCCCAGACAAGAATTCCTTCCCAATATCCCATCTAACCCTGCCCTCTGGCACTGGGAAGCCATTCCCCTTGTCCTGTCCCTCCATCCCTTGTCCCCAGTCCCTCTCCAGCTCTCCTGGAGCCCCTTTAGGCACTGGAAGGGGCTCTCAGCTCTCCCTGGAGCCTTCTCTGCTCCAGGTGAACCCCCCCAGCTCTCCCAGCCTGGCTCCAGAGCAGAGGGGCTCCAGCCCTGGGAGCATCTCCATGACCTCCTATGGACTTTTTCCAAGAGTTCAACACCTGAGACACTGCACTGGCCACACTTGGCTCCTCCACGTGGCAGCCCTGGCTGTGTGTGATGGCACTGGGTGAATCCCTCCCTGCTGTGCCCTGAGCAAGGAGAAGAGGCTGAGGTGAAGCAGCGAGGAGCTGGGGCAGGGAAGGAGAACCAGGACAAGAGAAAGAGCAGCAGTGGGGAAGCAGCACCCCAAGGTGTTCCTGCACCACCCCAGGGTGTTCCTGCACCACCCCAGGGTGTTCCTGCACCACCCCAGGGTGTTCCTGCACCACGGGGAGAGGCACCAAACCCGCTCCCAGGAGCGCCGTGGTGTTTTCCAGGCACAGGTGGGTCCTGCTGCTCCCAGGGCAGGTTTCCAGCTGGTGCAGCTCCATCCCACAGAGCATCATCCCACATCCAGGGTAGTCCAAGGACCACAGAGTGGCCTGTGCCACCATTTCCCCCTTCCAGCTGAAGTGGCCGGTCACCATCCCGTTCCTACTTGTGAAACTTGTCAAAAACATCCTTAATCCAGCTGGATTCAGGGTCTGCTCTTACGTTAGCAAAGCACTGAAAATCTCACCAGCACTGGCAACTTTGGGTGCTGCATTTACAGCATCCTTCAGCTGTGTTAACACGGGAGAATTTAGTGCCAGGTGAGAGACGAGGCTCTCCAGAGTAACAAAACTGAACTTGGCATTAAATCTCCCCCCTTAAGATGCCCATGTGTTGTCTCAAAATAAGAATGATAATAATGATAATAATGATAAAAATGACAAAAATTATTAAAATGAAAAAAAGTATAAAAATTATAAAAATTATGATGACCATAATAATAACAACAACAACAACAAAATAATAATAATAATAATAATAATATTTCCCATTTGAGTCCCCCTGCCAGTGAACACTCCCAAGGGAGATGCACTGGGCCAAGGCACTGGTCACACGCGGGACACGTGCCGGAGCAGGGCACCCCACAGGGCATGCAGGATTTGAAATTAGCAGCAGTGAGGGCCAGCACAGACGCCTGCCAGACCTGCTGGGCCCCTTCCAAAGCCATCTCTCTCCTTTGGAAAGGGCACAACAAGCGTGGAGGCCTCGAGCTGGGATGCTGAGCCAACACGTGCTGCTCGGGCAGTGCTGGGTGGGCTGAGGCAGAGCTGCTGCATCCAGCACCAAATCCCACTGTCCTGCCCTCCAGAGATCTGGAGCCCTCAGCCCTACCCAGCCCCTGGAGATGGAGAAGAGAGGATGGATAGGGCAGTGGCAGCAGGTAATTCACAGAACCACAGGATGGTTTGGATTGAGAGGGACCTTAAAGCCCATCCAGTGCCACCCCCTGCCATGGGCAGGGACACCTTCCACCAGCCCAGGTTGCTCCAAGCCCCATCCAACCTGCCCTTGGACACTTCCAGGGATCCAGGGGCAGCCACAGCTGCTCTGCCCAACCTGTGCCAGGGTCTGCCTACCCTGTGCCAGGGTCTGCCCAATCTGTGCCAGGGTCTGCCCAACCTGTGCCAGGGTCTGCCCACCCTCCCAGGGCAGAATTTCTTCTTGATGTCTAATCTAATCTCTTTACTCAGTAGTTACTACCCAACATCTCCTCTCACTAAAAGATGAGCAGGTGCTGGAGCTCGTTCCTGTCCTTCCAACACGCAGAAGGTGCACACCAAGCCCACCTTCACCTCAGCCTTGGACCAGGCACGTGATTTTTACATAAGACACTGATCCCATCACAGTCCCTCCAGCAGGCACAGCTCCACTGGTAGGAATTGTCTCATCCAAGGAAGGAAAGAGCTCTGCCAGGGAGGGAGCACTGCACTGCTTCAGTGATCCTGGCAAAGGGAAAACTGTGCCTGAACGAGCTCTGCAGCAAACTGGCAGCCTCCAAACAAAAGCTGTCACTTATCTCAGTACAGCTTCAGCTCTGGCACCCCGGTGCTCTTTCCTGGTTCAAAATCTCAAACCCAGACAGGAGGACTCTTCTCCAGGGTAGGAGATGAATGAAAACACCCAGAAGAACCCAAAAAATAACCTCCCCCCAAAACCACACACCCTCTAACCCCTGAAGTCAAAAAAACACCAAGGCAGGGACTGGGTTACATTTGCCTTTCCTCAGCTGCTAGAGGAGCACTGAGCTGCTGCCAGAGCATCCCCACAGCGTGGCCACCCTGTTCCTTCTCTTCCTGACCTCACTCCTTGGGTGTCCATTGGAAACCACCCATGGCTCTGGCAGGACACCCTCAAGTGCAGCATTGCAGTAAAATCCAAGGGACAAAAACCAATTGTGGAGAAGAGAGACCTTCTTATTTCAAGACCACTGGTCAAGTGGAAGGTGCCCCTGACCATGGTAAGGGGTGGGATGAGATGGGCTTTAAGGTCCCTCCCAACCCAAACCAGTCTGTGATCCTGTTTCAACCTCACTGCTAAGGCACAGCGAAGCACCTGCCCAGGTGGAGAAGCCCTGGGAGCAGGAACAGGCACCCCAGGACGTGAGATCAGAGATGAGACAGGCTGTGAGGTTGCATTAAGGGACACATTTGCCCTTTGTTCCCCCACACTTGCTATTTCCTGCAAACCCTCACTCGGTGTCCAAACTTTTGGGGCCTCCAAGCCTTTCCTTCCAGACCCTGATTTCTGGATCTTGGTTACTGGGATTCACCCCATGGGAAGAACAGGGAGCAGAAAGGGGAGGGGAATAAGAACAGGAGCTTCCCAATGGCAAAGATAAAAACAAAGCAGAAAGCTCGACTAGCACGTGGGAGATTAATCCCACTGAAAGTCCTCCAGGCCTTGTTAGGGAAAACTTTGGGACTGCAGCATCCTGAGTGTTTCCCTGACATGCCTGGCAGCATCCTCCTGCACCCCAGCATTGGGCTCTGCCAGCAGCAGCAATGGAAATGCCCCAGAGCTGCAGAGGGCAGTGGGGGCTGCAGGGACTGTCTCCTTCCAGGCTACAGAGACCTCACAGCTTTGCAAGCTTGATTTGTCCATGGCAAGGCTTTTCCATGGAATCCCAGAATGGTTTGGGTTGGGAGGGACCTTAAAGATCATCCAGTACCACCCCCTGCCATGGGCAGGGACACCTTCCACCAGCCCAGGTGGCTCCAAGACCCATCCAACCTGCCCTTGGACACTTCCAGGGATCCAGGGGCAGCCACAGCTGCTCTGCCCAACCTGGGCCAGGGCCTGCCCACCCTCATAACCAAGAATTCCTTCCCAATATCCCATCTATCCCTGCCCTCTGGCAGTGGGAAGCCATTCCCCCCCTTGTCCTGTCCCTCCATGCCTTGTCCCCAGTCCCTCTCCAGCTCTCCTGGAGCCCCTTTAGGCACTGGAAGGGGCTCTCAGGTGTCCCTGGAGCCTTCTCTGCTCCAGGTGAACCCCCCCAGCTCTCCTGGAGCCCCTTTAGGCACTGGAAGGGGCTCTCAGGTCTCCCTGGCTCCTTCTCTGCTCCTGTCTGAACAGCCCCAGCTCTCCTTTGACTTTTTTTGATAATGGCTAAACAGCAACATTCTCTTTGAAACAAACAGTCACGGCCAATGGGCTGGCAAATGAACTTTTCTGCTTTGCCTTTTTTTTTGTTGTGGTGGCTTTGGGTTTGGTGAGGGCTTGCAGGGTCACACAGGCACCCACCACGTAAACACACAGCCCGGAGCCTGGACTTCAATGGGAAGAGCCAGTTCAGAATATCAAGTCCCACATTGCACACCCAGCGTGTGCCTTTCATCATCCATCAAAATAGCAAGCGAAGCCCAGCACTCCCACTTGGGCACAAGCAAAACATGTGGGAACTCGAGGCAGTTTGTAGGAAAACGTGATACAGCCTTACTAATAAAAGCTCCTGCTTTCCTCGCTATGGAAAACAGTTGCAAATGGGTTTCTGCAGCCCTGAGACTCGACTGCTGACAGCACAGCAAGGGGAACGCCGGGCTTGGCTCTTCCCAGCCCCAACTTCCATGGCTGCACTGCCAAGAGCAGAGCCCGGCACCATCCTGCTCCCACTGGGCACTGCATCCTCCCCATCCCATTGGGAGCTTCCTGACACGGGGCTGCCCGCACACACCAACTCATTAAACCACCTTCAAACAGCTCTGCCCCCCCCCCCC